>OZ010796.1:310339256-310750087 GCA_963932465.1 Maratus speciosus
TTGTTAAGGATAAAAGGGGAAAGGGGGGGTTAGTCCCCCCCCCCCCGCCTTAATTCATATAAATGGATTTTTCATCCAGAAATATTCGATTTGATCCGAATTTGGAATGCCGTTTTATTATGTTAAGGAGCTCCCTTGATTAGTTTTGGGAGTTCATTGGTTAAGGATAAAGGGGGAAAAAGGGGGGTTAGTCCACCCCCTTAATTCAGATAAACGGGTTTTTCATGCAGAATTATTCGATTTGCTCCGAATTTGGAATACCGGTTTATTATGTTAAGGAGCTTCCTTGATTAGTTTTGGGGGTTCATTGGTTAAGGATAAAGGGGGTTTAGTCCACCCCCCTTAATTCAGATAAATGGGTTTTTCATGCAGAATTATTCGATTTGCTCCGAACTTGGAATACCGGTTTATTATGCTAAGGAGCTTCCTTGATTAGTTTTGGGGGTTCATTGATTAAGGATAAAGGGGGAAAATGGGGGTTGGTCACCCCCCAATTTCAGATAAATGGGTTTTTCATGCTGAATTATTCGATTTGCTCCGAATTTGGAATACCGGTTTATTATGTTAAGGACCTTCCCTGATTAGTTTTGGGGGTTCATTGGTTAAGGATAAAGGGGGGAAAAGGGGGTGACCCCCCCTTAACTCAGATAAATGGGTTTTTCATGCAGAATTATTCGATTTGCTCCGAATTTGGTATACCGGTTTATTATGTTAAGGAGCTTCCTTGATTAGTTTTGGTGGTTCATTGGTTAAGGATAAAGGAGGGAAAAGGGGGTAAGTCCACCCCCCTTAATTCAGATAAATGGGTTTTTCATGCAGAATTATTCGATTTGCTCCGAATTTGGAATACCGGTTTATTATGTTAAAGAGCTTCCCTGATTAGTTTTGGGGGTTCATTTGTTAAGGATAAAAGGGGAAAGGGGGGGTTAGTCCCCTCCCCCCTTAATTCATATAAATGGATTTTTCATCCAGAAATATTCGATTTGATCCGAATTTGGAATGCCGGTTTATTATGTTAAGGAGCTCCCTTGATTAGTTTTGGGAGTTCATTGGTTAAGGATAAAGGGGGGAAAAGGGGGGTTAGTCCACCCCCTTAATTCAGATAAACGGGTTTTTCATGCAGAATTATTGGATTTGCTCCGAATTTGGAATACCGGTTTATTATGTTAAGGAGCTCCCCTGATTAGTTTTGGGGGTTCATTGGCTAAGGATAAAGGGGAAAAGGGGGGGGGGGGGTTAGTCCACCCCTCTTAATTTACATAAACGGGTTTATCATGCAGAATTATCCGATTTGCTCCAAATTTGGTATACTGGTTTATTATGTTAAGGAGCTTCCCTGATTAGATTTGGAGGTTCATTGGTTAAGTATAAAGGGGGAAACGGGGCTAATCCTCCTTCACTTTTTTTTTAGGGGAATTATTCTTTAAAATAAGAGTGTAATATACAATTATTGTGAATAGTCTGTGAGCTCAATGCCATCAGTTTAGCTGGGCACTTTTCTTTTTTATTATTTATGTTGTACGCTGATGAATATCGTAAGAGTTTTTAATCATTAAATTTGACAGCGTAAGTCCAAGTTTTTCTTACTAAAAAAATATCTTCTTTAACTTTGTTTACAACAAGCACGGGAGCTTACGACTGGCAAATGGAAAACTTACTTTTTTGAGGGGGGAGGGGGGGAGCGAGGGGAATTGCAGAATTCCGCTTTATTTTTTTATTATTATTATTACAGAGCTGCCAAGCTTTCACTAATCTTCCGTAATAGGTGGGTTAATTTGACCCAGGTTTAACCCCTCAACGGTCTCATTGAATTACGGTTTAAAAATTCAAATTGCTTATTGGCACCACTTTTTAAAAAAAGAAACATTCACCTTATTTAATGACAAGGTAAAATGATACCATAATAAAGCCAGTTAAACTATTTTATAAAACTGGTGGGAATCAAACAATCTGAATAAAAGACACTGCCCGGGAATATCACGGGAGCGAGAATTAAGGGGCTAACACGTTGAATGCCAAGCCTATTTTGCCTGTCTTTCCGTTTGGGCCACGAAATGAGATTCCCGTTACACAATCTATAAGTGTCAGTCACCGGTGACCGATATGTGGCGCTCAACGTGTTAATACGTTTCGCACCAGACATTTTTTCAAGAAATGAACTTAAAAAGAGAACACGTAGAAACCTTAAATAAATAAAGATTCAAGAAATAATTTTCTGGCGCGAAACGTTGTTAAAATGGGTCAAATTAATCCACATATTACGGGAGATTAGTGGGAATTTGGTACCTTATTATCATTACAAATGGCGAATAAACAATATGAACTGGTAGAAAAGGATTTTTATATGCTTCCATCTTTTCTTATGAACAAAAAATATTTTTTAAATGAAATAAAGAACAAACGTTTGAAAATTCTTGAATTTTTCTGCAATTCTTGAAAAGTAATGGCGGGCAAATTAACACCCATCTATATTGACTCTTTCGAGAACCAATGCAAGTTTTGATATCTAATCACTTGCTTTTATAACTTTTCAAACTTACTTGTGCCCTTTTGGCTCGCGACGTTGCCTGAGTTTTTTGTTCACTGTGACTTGTGAATACTATGACGTTTTTTCAGGATTTATCGTTAGTATAATAGTTTCTGAAGTATTGTGCGCGAAAATTGTCAAGGAATAATTACTCCAGTGCTCAATGCACACTGCAATGAGCAGTAGCAACAAAGATAAAGACGAAAAATATTAAAATTGCATATATTTATTTTATTTAGAGGTTCAATGATTAAAACAATTTAAGAAAAACAATAGATAGATCCTCTGAAAATTGAAGGGTTAAACCAAATTATTCATATCTTAACGAAATAAAGATCAAACGTCCGAAAATTCTTGAAATTTTCAGGAATTTTTGAAAAGTTCCCTACGAGCGGGAAGTTAACACCCATCTATTGACCCTTTCGAGAACTAATGCGGGGTTTCATATCTAATCACTTGCTTTTATAACCAGATGCTTTTATAACTTTCCAAACTTCTTTGTGCCCTTTTGGCTCGCGATGTTGTCTGAGTTTTTTGTTTACTATGACTTGTGAATACTGGCGTTTTTTCAGGATTTATCATTAGTATAACAGTTTCTGAAATATTGTACGTGAAAATTGTCAAGGAATAATTACTCCAGTGCTCAATGCACATTGCAATGTGCAGTATAAATCAAGATAAAAAACAAAAAATATTGAAATTGCATATACACTGGTGTTCAAAATTAAGGACAAGTCACAAAATGCTAACTTTTAACTAAGCTAATACTCTAAAGGAAATAATATAATTCAAATAATTACTATCCCTACAGCACAGCCAGTCCATATAGCGTCTCATTCATGTCACACATGGTCACAAGTATCACAGACACTACGGTGAAACAAAAAATAGGAAATTCCACACGTCTCATTATGAGGCTCAAATGATCACTATATATGACTCCACTGAGACGTCAATGTGACTGCTGCTTAGTGACGAGTCACCAGGTAACAATGTAGTTACATTGTGACTCTCATGTGACTGTCATTTTTAGATTCAATTTCAAAGTGATAATGAACGTTACATTATGATAAGTCACCAAATAATATCACATTATAGTCACATGATGACTTTTCACCAACGAGCGTAATGGTGACTTCACAGTAGTCTCTCGTCACCTGTCACACTGTGACTTTAATGCGACATTATTTGGTAACTTATCACAATGTAGCGCTCACGATGACTTTGAAATTGAGTCTACAGATGACAGTCATATGAGAGTCACAATGTAACTACATTGTAAAGTCACATGGTGACTCGTTCCAAAGCAACAGTCACAGTGACGTCTCAGTGGAGTCACATATAGTGATCATTTGAGACTCATAATGAGATGTATGGAATTTTCTATTTTTTTTTTTGCTTCACCGTAGTGACTGTGAATCTTATGACGACACTTGTGACACTTGTGACACTTGTGACTGTGACACGTGTCACACATGGTCTCGTGACCATGTGTGACATGAATGAGATGTTATATAGACTAGCTGTGCGGTAGAAATAGTAATTATTCGAATTATTACTCTTGAGTATTCGCCTACTTGAAAATTAGCATTTTGTGATTGGTCCTTAATTTTGGACACCAGTGTATTTGTCTTATTTAGAGGTTCAATGATTAAAACAATTTAAGAAGAAAAAATTCCTATGAGAACTGAAGGGTTAAAGTAAATTATTTATAATCATATTATAATGAAATAAAGACCAAACGTCTGAAAATTCTTGAATTTTTCTGGAATTCTTGATAAGTTCCCCATGGGCGGGTAAGTTAACCCCCATCTATTGACTCTTTCGAGAACTGATGCAGGTTTTGATATCTAATCACTTGTGTTTATAACCAGATGCTTTTATAACTTTCCAAATTTCCTTGTGCCCTTTAGGCTCACTACGTTATCAAGTTTTGTGTTTACTATGACTTGTGAATACTGATGTTTTTCAGAATTTATCGTCAGTATAACAGTTTCTGAAGTATTATATGTGAAAATTGTCAAGGAATAATTATTCCACGCTGTAAGAAAAACTCGTCAATATACAATAAATTATTCTTCATTTTTTATCAAATAATTTCCGTACTCCTAGAAAACATGTTTCATCCGTGAATTCTTCCGCCGAAAGTCTGAAAAAGAAGGTGAACTTCCGTTCATTCCCAGCACACATGCATATTTGTTCTATTAATATTAAATACGAATTTATTTTTAAAATGAAAAACCAAAAATTCTATTAATTAAAATTTCTAATTTAATTAAAAAAGAAAAAAAAAATCTAATTTAAAAATAAATAACAATCACTTTTCTCATTCATTCAAAAATACTCACAATTTATTTTTTAAAGTTGAATAAAGTTAAATGAAGTTGAATTTATAAAGTTGTTTATAAATAAATATTCGCATTTAAAATTTATTTCAAACGAACACATTTAAAAGATATTTTAATTAAAGTATTAAATGGGGGGAAAATCGAAATTACTCTAAAGAAAAATCTGATCAAAAAAATATAACATTTATATTTTACATCTAGCAGTCTACTTAAAAGTATTTATAATTCATATTTTTATCCTTTATTAATACTAAAGTATTAAAACCTCAGCCACAATTTCATTATCCCATTCGGGACCTTGGGTTCATATATGCACCTTCAAAAGGTGCACATTTATTTTTATTTTTTTTTTTGGTACCACTAATAAAGAAAAGTAATATTTGCCTTTTCCAATTATAGCATTTTCGTAATTACATAAGAAAATTTAACTGTTTAACACTTTCCGGCACAGTGTGCCCGGGTCGGGATACGTAATTTTAATTCCAAACTTACGAACGGCACCAAGAATATTTTAGTAAAATTTTGCTTTTACAATGAACATTAAAAGTAACATGTTTTTAATTTCTAAAAAAGTCATTTTAAAATTCCGGTGTCAGTCAATCATTTCATCATTTTACAACAAAAATTGCCTGTGCCGGAAAGGGTTAAAAATAAGTGCATGGCTGCGAACTTGTACCGATTTTTCTTACCACTAAAGTTTAATAAAAATTTTTGACTTATTTAAACGTTAAAAATTGCTTGAATTTCGTAGATTCAATTAGCTAATATTTAGTATTAAATTTTAGCGGTATGAAAAATCCGCACAAGTTGGCAGCTATGTAAGTGATGCCAAACGAATAACATATATGTAAAAGATCTCGATCCCAAAGCGGTTAACACTCTCGCCGCGTATTTTTTTTAACAAAATAGGTTAAAAAATTGCGTACATTACATTTAAATCAGGCTAAATCAGGGCTGGTTTTACTGGAGACTATTTTTATATTCTCGCACCACTATTTTAAGAAAATAAATTTTTCAGTATATTTCTCATGTCGATGTTGTTAAAGTCTATATAGATTTTTTTGTATTGAAAAAGTGGTCGTAGTTGAATTAAAAAATAGTCGCAAGTGGAAAAAATGGATCCCCGAGGAAATCTCGGGTTGCGCAAATTTTCTACTTTTATGTTACCGGGGAAATCTCGGGTTGTGTACCGAGAGGGTTAAAGACGAAATCTTGACGAAATTAACTTCAAAATTAAAAGCTTTTTAAAGAAATTGATCAATCCCTACCCATCTATAAGCAAACACATTTACTTCAAAGTGTTTCGCTATTGTACAACTGTAACCCAGTGGTTAACCCTCTCGCTGCGTAAGTAATTCTATCCGATTAGCGTCTTTTACAGAATTTTTAATCTTTTATCACCGGTTCTAGCAGAAATTTTTGACTATCGTAATCGGAGAAAATGTCCTGATTAAATCAGATAAAGTTATCGCTAAAAAATAACTTGTGGAAATAACCAAATAGTATTAATTAGACGTGAAAATGCATGCCCGAGTATTTCTCGGGTTACGCAGCGAGAGGGTTAACGCGTTCGTCTCGTAACGCTAAAATGGCTGGTTTGAATCGAAGGCCAGCACCTTTTATTTTTTCTCAACTTTCTTCAATTCAACATTTTACTCCTGTAACGGAGAAAAAAACGGATATTTGTCAATTAACGGGAAAAATTCTGGCAGCAGTCCTGCCAGGGAATTTCCGCGAATTGGAGAAAGTCTGAGAATGCAGTGCTCAATTCACACTAAAATTTGCAGTGTTGCCAGATGGGCTATTTTTTTTTTAAATCATATTCTTGATTGGCACCACTTTTTTGAAATGGTAAAATGTGCCTCATTTAATGACATATTAATTAAGGCAAAAGCAAAGTTAGTTTTACTGTTTCAAAAAAGTGATGTCAATCAAGAAATCTGAATTTTAAAAAAGTAGCCCACTGGAAACACTGAAAGTGTGCTGTAGCAACCAAGATAAAACAAAAAATATTCAAATTGCATACATTTGTGTTATTTAGAGGTTCAATAACTAAAGTAAATTAAAAAAAAATCAATAGACCCTATGAGAACTGAATGATTAAATTAAATTATTCACATTATACATTAATCATTTTACCATACGTTGTTACATTCAATTCTTTGGGTATAATTGATCTAACGCTTAATAAAATTCATTTTTATTTCTCCAACGCATATTTATTAATAATCACTCAAACTGAATGAAAAGTTTTCAAAACAACTTATTGCAGATCATGAATCAAACTGGATTTCAAGAAAAGATCGATAATGTCTTCCTAAATTACATATACACTTAATCTTTGCGGTCTAGTAATTTTCATTTTATGATTCCCTTTTATAATTATTCAAGTTCATCGCTCAAGTTGTTGACACATTCAACCACCTTATATTTAAAAAAAATACAAATTATGAAATTATCCACGGCAAAGTGAGTACAAGTTTATGATTATAAAATTTCATAGAAATTGTTATTAAAACAAGTGCATAATAAGTGCATAAACTATGTACGGTTACATGATTTATTGACTTATTCTACATTTGAAATATAATTACGTTCGTAATCCATTTTTGACATAATAAAGTTTTTATTATTATTATTAATTTTGATACCAACGACATTCTACAAGCTCAGAGATACCAGAACTGCAATTTATTTGTAATCAGCGCCTACGATGCATAATTAATCATCATGAAACTGTTTTACTGCAAACTTAATAGTCATATGACTAGATTTTTGAAAAATACCTGAAGTATTGAACGTTCGCCATAATACTGAAAGGTTACAAAAGGTTACCAAAAAAGGTAAAAGAAATATATTCAGATTCTAAAATATTCAGATGTTATAATTATTTTATAATGCAACACATCAAGTTGAATAATGAGTTCTATGAAATATAAGAAATATCATTTTAAGCATATAACATATTTAAAAATATATATATATTTATTTATCAAAATTAATCCTTTCAGGAGCAAGGTACTTGTATTCGTAAAGTGTTGAAATAATTGAATGACACCAGTATTTACAAAAAATTTATTTGTAAACAAGTAAAAGTATATTTTCTCATACTTAATAGAGGTTAAATTTTCATTAACAAAAATTCGGGTGCCAATGTGACAAATAGGAATTTAAATTATGTGATGCCACAGCGGAATCACCGCCCTTCAAGGGGTTAAATAATTTTTACATGAGTGGTAAATTTTTCGGCACTACAAAATATATATATATATATATATATATATATATATATATATATATTTTTTTTTTTTTTTTTTTTTTTTTTTTTTTTTTGTACGCTATTTAATAACTCGGTAAAACAAAAAGTAGAAATTGAGTGAGCTTTGATGCATTTTTACGTGTTAGTTTGAGCGTTTTTATAATTTGAATTCATACAGCGCCATCTATTAACGGAAATGTGAACTAATTTTAATACCACTGTATACAAAGTTTTTTAGCTACCTGAAAAACATGTCATTTATTTCATTTTTATATTTATTGTACAGGGATGAATAAGATATAAAAGAGCCTTCTTAATAGATTATTTTTGAAGTTTTATTTACCAAAATGATACCAAAGCTATTTTTCTAGATATCTTTTTCTTTTAACATCTACACACTTCTTCAACATATTGAAACTTTTTTATTCTTGCATAATAAAAAGAATTAGGATGTGTATGAAACATACTGCACAAATATTCTACGACTTTTTTTATCAGATGAAAGTCCTTCTCCTCATAACGCTTCTTCAAGGGGATCCAAATAAATGCTTTATGTAAAAGGATCAATTCGGGCAATAATAAGTGTTTTATAATAAATAACGAGTTTTCGGAATGTAATAAAGGCTTTATCATAAATAACCGATATTCGTACTATCCTCTTCAGGCCCGAAGGTAAAATAACACTGCGAATACACATTCTTTGATTTTGCACAAACAAAAAAACACCATAGATGACAGAAGGGGCCCTTTTTCTGAAATTGATACTTTAGGGGGCTGTTCACAAATACGGATCTCAAATTACTAACACCCTTAAAATATCGATTTAATTATTGACATAGCTGCCAACTTGTACGGATTTTTCCTACCACTAAAATTTAATATAAAATTTTACCTAATTCAATCGCCGAATTGCAGTGAATTTTGATAATTAAATAAGGCAGAAATTTCTGTTAAATTTTAGTGGTAGCAAAAATCCGTACAAGTTGGCAGCTATGTATTGATAACCTAAATTACGCAGTAACAAATTGAAGGCCTTTAATTAACTGAACGATCTACAAATCCCAGTGTTGCCAGATTGGGGACTTTTTTGTCCCCAGATTGTTCATTGTCACCGCTTTTTTGAAATAGAAATATTCGTCTTATTTAAAAATAGATTAAAAATTCTGAAAAATAAGCTGAATTATACTATTAAAAAAAAGTGGTGACAGCCAAATAATCTGAATTTTAAAAGTACCCAATCTGGCAACACTGACAAATCCCCAAAATTTTTTACTGTAAAGCGTTTAAATTAATTAATTGTGAAAATTTCTTACTTTCTTAGACACACTGTCTGGAATGCATTTTGCAAACTCAGATTATAATAACACTTATTTTATGAGGAAATAAGCATCAGTGTTGTCATTTATTCGTTTTGATCGAAAGCCAAAATCATTCAGCCAAAACTGCATACATATTAAGCGTACAAAGTTTATGCTGGAATCGAGTGTAAATTAACACAGCTGCGCCATCTTGTGGACGGGGTTGATAACCCACATACGCGGGCTTTTAGTGTGACGTCATATATGACAGAACATCTACCATCTGCGCATATTTTCTAAATCGTTAGCCACTCATGGAATAGGAAGCGTGTTTAACAGATTTATTACAAAATAATGCCATAACGAGAAATGGCTGGAAACCAGATGCATTTGACACCACGAAGTTTTCTTCGCTTTATCTAATCAGTGACTTTTCAGCTATTAATTAAGGTGAAAAAAATTTACAATTTTAGTGATGTGAAGTAAGAAAACAGCTAGGCATCTTCCTGTAGTTCAACCCCATCCGCTATGTGGCGCGTGACCTTCATTGATGTGACCTCCTCTTTAATCTTGCGGTTAACTCTCCCATTTAATACTAGAGCGCCCGGAAATTTTACTCAAGTTTCATAAAAATATTTCATCCCAGAATTTTTATTTAAATTTATTTAACTGATTTATTTACGAATTCTGCGACGCTTAAATTTAACTTATTTTATGAAAAAAATTCTGGCTCCAACGGACATTTAATCATGTGGTTGAAGCCGAATCGACTCCTTACGGGCGCTCTAGTGTTAAGATAGGACGCTTAATATGTATGCAGTTTTGACATTCAGCTAAATAAAAGTAAAGTAAAACTGTAAAAAAATCAAATAGTTTAGTTTATATCATCCTCAGTTCAGAAGTATCACATGGGATACTTCAGAACCGAGGAAGTTATAATAAATGTTTTATCGAAGATGATAAATTCGGACTATAAAAATAATGGTCGAGTGTTGCCCACTAAAGTTTCTCTAATTTTTGTTTTGTTAAGCCAGCTGTTATAGAGCTGTGCAAGGTGACGTCACAAACAGGTTTTTGCTGCTGCTGTAGGACAGCTATCACTACCTTTATCAATGCTTTTTCTGTCTGTGTGTCCTACAGCTTTCTTCATTGTTCTCCGGTAAAAGTCACGTGATGTGAACTGTTCTATGAAGACTTACATTGTTCTGGAGAAGAACATTGGGACCGGAATGGAACGTTTTTGAAATCGATGTGCTACTTTAACCTTCCGCTAAAATTCACAATACTTTTCTCCATTATATATAAATCGTTCATGAGGAAAATAAACGTACACAATACTTCCTAAATTCCAAAAATTATTAGCGAGATCTTTGCCCGTTTTTGCTTCAGTGGAGCAATTTCACTTTCCCTTCGATATTGGATTGCTATTTTTTATCTTCTTCACGCCATTTTTAAACAACTTATGTCATTTGCATGCTTAAAAATGGAGTTGTGGATAAAGAGGAGGAGACATTAGCATGTATGTGTGATTTCGAACGAAAATTTTGCTTTTTTACACATATCATTAATAAAAATAAATAAACGTATAATAACTAAATACATGTAATGTATAATAACATATGCATAAAATAAAAACATATAATAAACAATTAATAACAAATAATAAATACTTTATCCCTTTGAGGGGCGCCGTTTGCATTCTGCAAATGGTTAATTTTAATGCCAAAATATCCAAATGGCACCAGTAATTTTTTAGTAGTACAATTTCGATCTCATAATAAAGGTGAAAAAAAAAGGCTTTTGATTATTTTAACATAAATTTGTTTGTTAATTGCGGTGTGAATTAATTATTTGAACATTTTTTGAGCAGAAATGCCTTGCCCCTGAAAGGGTTAAGACATTCAAATGAAATTAAACAATTTTAACTAATCATGACTATACGATAACATATGGGATTTTGAACGAAAATTTTACTTTATTCACACATATCATTATTAAATAATAAATAAAATATAATGTAATATATAATAGCATATAAATAATATTAAAATGTATAATTAATAACAAATAATAAATATTATAAGTCATTCAATGGGAATGAAGATATTTTAACTAATCGTGACTATATTGTAACATACGTGATTTAAAACATAATTTTTCTTTCTTCACATATTTCATTAATAAATAATAAATATCATATATAATAACATATAAATAATATAAAAGGTTAGTTCCACGGGTTTTGAAAGTGTAAGTCACATAGACAGGGATGAGATTTCCGACTTTCTGCACACCAGTATAATCTTAGAGAAAATGTTGCTCTCCTAAATCGCAAAAATGTTCCGATTAAATAAAATAACATTTTCTCTAAGATTATACTGGTATGCAAAAAGTCGGAAATCACATCCCTGCATATAACTGCTATGCTTGTTGGCCACCGTTATTTTACAAAAGTTTGCTTCGACTTATTCAATTAATGAGATATCTCGAATAAAATAAGTTACATTTTTCACTTCTGAAATACTGGTAGCCAAAAATCGCAGCCTGTGACTTACACTACAAGTACTCATGAAACTAGCCAAAATCAAGTAATTAATAACAAATACATACTTTCAGTTATTGAACGGGAATGAAGAAATTTAAACTAATCACGACTGACAATATGTGATTTCGAATGAAAATTTTGATTTATTACGACCCTACTTTAAAGTTGTCTACAGACGAAACTATAGGTCAGAAAGTTGTGAAATTTTGTGAAGGACATAATAAAGGAATGGGAATTTATTTAAGCGAAAAAAAATAGTTCAAAATTTCGACACCAGAGGGCGTTTTAATGAATTACACATTTGTGATGTTGAATATAACGTATCATCACATATCCTTATTTATCTTCTTTTTAAAATTAAATTCCCCATTTTAAAATTTAATTGCTCCTTTCATAATTATAAATTGAATCAAAACTTCCTTTCCTTTCTAAAAAGAATATATCTTTTTCTCCTTCTCTTGCGCTTTACTTTTCAGTTACTTACCTTTTCCAAGTTCACCCAAAGCCGTTAATAAAATAAATCAAAAACAAATCTTTTTCTCATCCTAAAATCATTAACTGTTCGAGCATATTTTCCTTCGGTTAACGAATATACAGTAAAACCCCGATAATTCGGATTAATTGGGACCAGACCCAATCCGAATTATCGAAAATCCGGATTATCCGGAGAATGAGAAAAAATGAAATAAAATAAAACATACTTACAGAAAATCACCTTTATATTAAACATATTGAATATTTACAGACAGTAAACATGTTTACTTTGTAATTATAAAGTTTGTAATCTTCTGCTGTGCCAGTTTTGTATATATTTTGAGGGCCGCACGGTCAGGCATCCGCTTGAGCATAAGTAGTTCGTTGGGTGTAGTCTCCACCTGACGTTCATTCACCCTTAATTGTTCTAAATGAGACGTTGCTTCATTATGGCTAATAACTTTTGGTTGATCATCATTTAAAATGGTGTTTTCGTCTGTATCATCTTCATTTTCGTTTTCTTCAGTTGTGCACAAAGCGATTATTTCGTCATCTATAAGTGAGGTGTAACCTTCATTATTTTTTGCTTCTAACCAATTGATAATGTCGCTGATATTAACATCTGAGGAACCATAAATTTTTTTTAACATGCACACAAAATCTTCAGGTGTAATTTCCCTTTCATTCTCGCTTATTCCTCCTTCTGTTTCAAGCTTATTATTCGAGAAATCGCAATTTGCAGGCCATAAATTCTTCCACGACTTTCGGACCGTACTCTCAGCGCCCTGATCTCAAGATTCAGCAATCATATAGGGACATTTCCACGAGCACTTGTCGTGTAAGTCACATACTATGAGTTTTGACTACCAGTATTTTAGAACGGATCTGTACCAGCGCTGTCACATTAGGTGGTAAAAACTTAACCGTTATGTTTCCTTTTGTCAGTTGACTTTCTTCAGAGTGTGTCGGGGCATTATCAATTAAGAGGACAGCGTTTGTGGGTAAGTTGCATGATTTTAAATATTTTGAATACCCGGAACCATAAAATTGCAAAACTTAAAGTGATACATTGTTGTTTCTTTGAAAGGATAACATCAAAGAATTTAAATAAGAATCCTTAAGGTATTCTTCTAAAGATTTCAGAAAAGACTTTTTTATTCAGAATACGTGGATAAAATAAATGAGTGGTATGGAAATTTGTCGATCGCGTCTCAAACTTGAAAAAAAAACCTACCAGACCGATCCGGATTATCCGGAGATCCGAATTAACGAGGTCCGAATTAGCGGGGTTCCACTATAAAAAGAGATATTCTTTGACCATATGTTCCAATTGTAGCAGTTATTTATACACTCAGTGTTAATTTTCAGTTTGATAGTCAATACAACTGTCTTTTCGGCCGCAAATATTATACTCTGTTTATATTAAAATCGGCGCCCTGCATCTCCGATGCTGCTTCTAAATGCATATTTCGCATCATTTAGCTTTGGCATTCGTATTTGTACGTTGAAATGTTTAAACGCCAATCAACGGTCCTTTTGGCCACTTTTTAATTCAAAGTTCCATTAAGTGATATATCTTTGGTGTTATAATGGTCCAGGGTACCAAGATTTTGGCTCGACACATTGGCAACAATTTCTGACAAATTAATCATTCCTTCTCTATACATCGTACTGTCAACAGCTAACTGAAAGGGTCCCTCTCTGGCATTTGCATATTTCATGTCCATATCCAATAAACTCATCCTGTTTTCAAATTTGCAGAGTTATTATTTTGTGCCTGTCTTTAATTATTCAAGGACTTAGGAACCTGGATTTCCAAAAAGGTGATTATCTTAAAAATGCAATACTTGTTTAAAATATTTTTCGCTACAGATTATGGTCTACAGTATAAGTATATGGTGCCTAACCCAGGCCTTGAATTTTTCAAAATTTTCATCTTGTCAGAGAGTGATCCCTGTGTTTAACGACGGCCTGCTTTGAATTTAAAAAAAAAAATGAAAAACTTTAAAGTGAATGAATCCTAATCGCCACTCTCCTGAAACTTACGAAAAGTATTTTTGCATCCCGTACCCTTTAAAAGTGAGAACTGAATATATTATGCTGCAGAGACTTATGTATAATGTGCTTCTGCATATTTTTAAACTACCGACGATGATATGGATATTGCTATGGACTACCATTTTTCCAAAACAAGGATTCGTTTTGAGACGCTTCGCCTACGGAGAGCGGAAAACCTTACTGATCATCTCTGCCCGTAGTAGGCTTATCTCGGAAGCTTTGACCGCCTCGACCATTCCCATATTTGACTCAGCATCGCTCCTTCGCGCTGATTATGACTCAGACTGGATTTTGCTCTTTCCGCATTCTCTAAAATGAAGAGAAAATTTTTCGAAATGAAACCAGAAAGATTTCGCGTTCTAGTGAATTTTATATTTTCTCCCACGTTTGTGAAGAGAAACAAAAAAAGAACGTTGTGGCTCCTGCCCCTCTATCAAACTCCCGTGACGATGTTCGAAGCATTTCCGCTGATCATCGAGTTCTTCGGGGATTTTATATTTTCAAACGATCATCGCTGTGTTTAATTTCAATATGATTTTGCTCTAACGAAAAAGAACAATGCGTCGCATTATTTGGATGATCTTCAGTGAATTAATGAATCAAGTACTATGAGTACATCTTTTTTTGTTCTTTTTCGTCGAAAGTATTTTTAAGATGATTTCTTTCTAGTCACAAAGTGTAGCACTTTAAAACTCAAACAACTGTTCTCTAAACAAAGTGTTACTTTTGATTAAGAGTGCAGGGAAGCAGTTTGTTTTTATTGTGTCATCTTTTGAATATTGTGATTCATGATCACCAGAATAGTTTCAAATATACACTATACACTTTAATAGCAACTTTAATATTTTTTTTAATTCAAAGTTCCATTAAGTGATATATCTTTGGGGTTATAATGGTCCAGGGTACCAAGATTTTGGCTCGACACATTCGCAACAATTTCTGACAAATTAATCATTCCTTCTCTATACATCGTACTGTCAACAGCTAACTGAAAGGGTCCCTCTCTGGCATTTGCATATTTCATGTCCATATCCAATAAACTCATCCTGTCTTCAAATTTGCAGAGCTATTATTTTGTTCCTTTCTTTAATTATTCAAGGACTTAGGAACCTGGATTTCCAAAAAGGTGATTGTCTTAAAAATGCAATAGTTGTTTAAAATATTTTTCGCTACAGATCATGGTCTACAGTACAACATTTAACCACCGCCCACTGAATACTAGGCCTGAGCTCTGACAAAAAAAATGGCGGCTGTCGTAGGCGGATTTTTTACGCGAAGTTTATACGATCCGTTCAATTCGAACACCAATAATTTTTTTAAGTTTTTACGCTTTATTTTTCTCAGATTAAATAAGACAAGGATACAGACCGCCCCCTGAAAAATATTCAGGGGCGGTGACATAGCATACATTTACAACAGTTTACAAATTTTATTACAACAGAACTTTTTTTTACTACAACAGAAATTTCAAATTCACGCCAGGAAATCTTAGTAGTTTTTTTTTTTTTTTTTTTTTGGCCTTCTTTGATTTAGGATATTACGTGATTATATGAAGCAAAAAAATTTTTTTTTCGAAATTTCCGGTTAGAATTCCAAACTTCTGAATTTAAAAAAGGCCAGACTGACAACTGTGACCTGGAATCGTCTGGTAAAATTTCGCAGCGTGAAATCCTTCAATTTAAATAAAAATGCAAATAAATTTCGGTCGACCTCACGCAGCAGCTGTTATAAAACCTAGAAACTTTCACGGAGATTTTCTTTTCAATGTACTTGCTATTGATAATCAGAATGTCGTTACGTTTACCAGAAACGAGCTTTGTTAGTAAAATTGTTTTACCCAACCTGTGATCCGCATTAGTTGCTCTACAGAAATTTCGGGCTTCGAAGGGGATGCGGAAAAGTTTATTGACTATTAAGAATCTTCGATTAATGGTAGCCAAATTTGAAGAAATACGATCGTTGAATGTTCGTTTTGGAAGAGGAAGAAAACCTGTTTCCTCAGAAGCAATAGAGAGGGTTGCACTTCAGGTGGAAGAGGACAAAGCTTCCAACATACAGGCTAGTACCAGTGTCCGATATGTGGAAGAAACATTGGATATGTCTCGTTCAACTGTCTAAAAGATCATGCGGATTATCCTCCGGTAGTATCCGTACAAGCTTCAACTTGTGCAGGAATTGCTTCCACATGATGTCGAGACTCGACACCAGTTCTCACTTCAGTTTCTTGCTAGCTTTGAGGTTGATTCTGAATGGACTTGGAATATCCTCTGGACAGACGAAGCGCATTTTCATTTGGACGGTTCAGTGAATACTCACAACTGCCGAATTTGGGAACCAAAAAACCAGCGTTCAATCTTACAGGTTCCGTTGTATTCCCCAAAAGTGACTATGTTATATCGGTTTTCTGCATCGTTTATTCTCGGCCCATATTTCTTCGAGGAATTAAGTGCTAGAGGTCCGGTAACATGCTCGATCACCGGGCAGCGATATGCATCCTTGTTAGAAAATAAAATTTTTCCGGATCTACAAGCACGCCAGTGCCTTTCACGTACAATTTTTTGGCAAGATGGAGCTCCTCCACACATTAGCCAATATATTAAGGACGTCCTTAAGAATCACTTCACAGAAGATCGTATCATCAGTCGCCACTTTCGTAATCTATGGTTTTCCAGATCTCCAGACCTCAATCCATGTGACTTTTGACTTTGGGGCCATTTGAAACGTTTGGTATGTCATGATAATCCAAAAACTTTACCTGATCTTAAAGACAGTATTTCGCGACATGTTCTTAGCATTTCCCAGAACACACTGCGGTCAACTGTAGAACATGCAGGGCTGCCACAGGCGACTATTTTTCATTCTATTCGCACCACGATTTAAAAAATATATATTTTTAATATTTTTCTCTTGGAAATGTTGTCCAACTGTATCTCAAAAATTTTTGTTTTGAGAAAGTGGTGCGAGTTAGAATAAAAAAATATTCGCCTGTGGCAGCCCTCAACATGCTATCTTACGATCCCAGATGGTAGCTGAAAATGATGGCCGTCATCTGGAACATGTTTTGTTGCAATAAAATATATAAACTATTGTCAACGTATACTAAATGTGTAATTCATTAAAAACGCCATCTGGTGGGGAAATATTTAACTAATTTTTTTTACACTTAAACAAATTCTCATCTCTTCATTAGGTCCTTCACAAAATTTCACAACTTTCTGACCAATAGTTTCGACTGTAGACAACTTTAAAGTAGGGTCGTTTAATTATGGACACCCTGTATAGTATTTCGGTAAGCGAAGATGTATACTGCCATTTGCATTCGGAAATATGGAACACCTAGTTCAGCGCTTTTTGGATTGTAATGGTGGCCACTTCTATTATTTTTAGTGATATCGTTGCATTCCACACAATAAAAGATAAATCTATTGCATATTTCGTTAAAATATATTCATTATTGTTAACGTTATTAACTAAAATCCAATTTCGGATTCTTGTGAGACACCCTACATTTTTTACTTAATAAATGGATTGTGACCCTAGTTTCCTACAGAAAAATTGTTCGTGGTAGTGTGCTCAATCACTCATTAAAGTTTGTAGTTAGAATTTTGAATCATCCTGTATATTTAAGCTATTTTGTTAATGTGGAAATATTTTTTTTCTTCCAATCATTAGAATTTATATGTACATATTTTCTTTTTTAACAGAAGAGCAGGCAATTTGAATTCAGTAAAAATGGAATAATATAATCTATAACCTTTGAAAATATCATTCAAAAGTGTATTTTATTCTAGGCATATTTTACCCGCAAGGTTTAAGAAAACCATTTTGAGCGCTCTAAATCTTTTTTAACAAAATATATAAAGTATTCCAGCGTAACCATTTAAGATTCCCCTCTAAAAATATAGCAAACAGTGTATTTTATAAAGAATTTACATAAAAACATTGAAAATTTTTATAGCTATTATGCATAAAATAAAATACATTTGTCAGTTGAAAAAACACCCACGTTCATTTTATTATGAGCATTTTTAAAGAAAGAAGAATACAATTTATAGAGAAGTTTTCGGGCAATTTCAGAAGTTAAAAGTTTTATGATTTATACACAGTGCTCTTTATTTATTTATTTTTTTATCAGCTATATTATTTATCTTTTTTTTCGCTCTATCTTTTTTCCTCGGTCCGTAATAATATTACGAAATAAACTGGATTCTGGTTTACACAGCATTAATATTGATGTTGTTTTCAATCCTTTGTCTCGTAATCATAGCTGCCAACTCTCCCGCTTTTTTGTACTGTAAAAGTTTAATAGAAAATTTTGCCTTATTTAATCGGCAGATTACGGCGATTTAAAAAGGTAAAATTTATTATAAAATTTTTGTGGTACAAAAAAACGTAAGATGTTGGCAGCTAAACTCGTCGTTGCTAATATTAACTCTTTGTCTCGGTACGATGCGAATATGGTAGAAACAACGCAGATTTCATACGGTCCTTGAATTTCTGATTTCAGAATGTAAATGTACGGTTTATGTAATGACATAAATTGGGCATTTAAATAGGTAGAAAATGATTATTCGAAAATATTAATGCTCAAATTAAAATAAAAAACCTTACGAATCCTGCTACATGGGTTTTGTCAGCAACGCACATTGGTCATCATTTTCGCTATTCTTGCTATTAAAAAAGTGACTTTTTCGATATCTTAATTCTAAGGTGATACTTAACCAGAAGACATCTAAACTAATCATAAATAAAACAGATTTTTAAAAAAATTATAAAACATCGCGATGAAAGAGGGTGGAGTGGTGCAAAGAGCAGGTGTGTTGATTTCACATATTTCACACGTTCGTGTCTCGAAACCCTTTGCACTCCGCGGTATTTTGAGTATGAGCTACCAGCAACTCCGCGTCATTTTGACTGTGGGCTGCCATCAACTCCGTGTCGTTACACAAATATTTTATTCGATCGACACCACTTTTTTAAAAGACGTTTCCTTCAAGTACACAATTTTAAAAAAATGCTCTGATTAAATAAGGCAAATTTCATTTTTCTTTGTTACTGGTGCCAAAAACTAATTTTAGCAAGAAAAGACGATGTCGCCGCAGCGGCGACAACGGAGTTTTTCACTTACCTTACAATGTCGCCACAGCGGCAACAACGGCGTGCAAAGGGTTAATACAATTTTTTTCTTGCATTGCGATACTTACATTTGTTTTTTGTGCATTTTTAAAATTAACTAAAAAATGGTACGTATTTAGTTTTATCTCACCAATAATTTTTTTTTTTCAAATTGTAATATGTCAAGTTATTTAGTAAATTATCGCAAAAGTGTATCTTGAAAACTACGTTATAAATTAAAAATATTTTTGGACAAGAAGTTTAAGAGTTTCACCTAGTTTCATTGCATTACTTGTTGGCACTTTTAAATATACCTAACAGAAAATATCTATGTAAAATTTAGCTGCCAATATTTGCCAGTTTTTTATTTAGGTTTTTCTGTATATTTGAAAAGCGGTGTGAACTATGATGCCCTCTTTAAAGTATGGAAACACAAATATAAAAAGTTAAATAAGTACTTGAATGAAATTTTTTTGTGAGAAAACTAATTATCCAGAACACGCTGAACAACACGGAGCAGAAATAAGTCAACAAATGTAAAAAGTCTCTGGTAAAATGCAGAAGAAATGCTTCAAATGCACACTGATGGACGAATTAAGTCCGATCTCAGGAAGGTAACTGGTTTAAAAGTAATTTTTGTGTACAAGAGGCCGAAAAAAAATCTTCCAATGAATGTAATTCTCAAAAAAAGGTTAAAAAAAATTCGAAATGTGAAAAACTATAACATAAATGAATTATTACCTCTTGCAACTTGAGAGATAGTGGCAAGTTAGGCGAGGCTGATATTATAAGGTAACACTGTAAAAAAAACTTGTAACTTTTACAGAAAAGAATTGTTTTTTTTTACAGAAAAAAACTGTTTTGAAGAAAAACAGTTCTTTCCCAGCAAAGAGAAAATTGCTGGCCAGCAGCAAGATAGCTGCTGGCAATGATGGAGAAGTGCTGTCTGATGGTCTACCACCGCATGGCCACTGCCGGACAGCTTCAGTCAACTTTGCTGTTGGAAATCATCAGATAAAATTCCGGTGGCATAGCTGCCAACTTTTACGCTTTCTTCGTACCACTAAAATTTTATAGTAACTACTGTCTTATTTAATCATCAAAATCTCAGGATAAAACAAAAAAAATTCTTTATTAAATTTTACTGGTAGCCAAAAAGCGTAAAAGTTGGCAGCTATGTGGTGGGCATCCATTTTATCTCATGCGCTGGCCCACCACTACATGGAAGTGCACGAACTTTTGCACTATTATTGCTCGGAACCCTTGCGCTAGGTGGCGCTGCAAATATCGAAGACATTGAGTATTTGAACACAAATCTGAAATGAATATCTTAACACAATTTAAGCTGTGAAGCTAATTTTTTTTAACTGTAAAAAATATAGCACCACTGCCACCAACAAAATAAATAAGTAAATGAATAGGCCCTAAGGGGGGGGTGCCTTCCGTGGAGGTCTTTCTAAGGGAACCTAACCCGTATTAACGCTTGGAGAACCGAGGTTCGAAGAAAACCACGAAAACTCCGAACGATTAGGCCGACGGGCGCGATTGGGTTCGAACCCAGCACTTCCCGTCTACCAGAGCAGAACCTCTCGGCCACTGGTGGGGCCCTAGGTTACAAAGGATTTCGGTTTTCATAATTTACGCAGTTCAGAATCAATTATAAAAAAAAGCGTATAAAATACATAGGATTTCTAGACAATAGAATAATTTCTATACCAGTTTAATGATTGGGAACGTAAATCACAAAAGAAACAAACTTGAAATAGTGTAATGAGAGCGTGAAAGCTACGAGCAATCGTAGCGTACGCTGAAAGCACTTGCTCATGTCTGATCATGAAAACCAAGCAGCCTCGAGCGTGGTCAGTACTTGGGAGGGTGACCACATGCAGTTCAAATATTTCTATAGACATTTCTATTATAGACACTTCTGCAGATGTTTCTATAGCTCTTGGTGAAACTAGCTTATAGAAAAAAGAGCCATAATTATATAATACTTTGTTATTTTTATAGAATTCTATAAGAAATTTTTGTAAGGGAAAGTGCTGGACCAGCAAAGGAATAAAAGTGGGATAGGTGCTAGCACTACAGGAAAAGTGCCGGATTGAAGTAGTGTGATGGCATACAAATGCTGGCCTGCTGTTGCCCATCACTGATGGGCCAGCTGCATTCGGCTTGGACACTTTTCGACAGGTTTAAGAAATGGTACCCTTGCACTTTACCGCTGATAGCACTGCTGGCTGCCATCTTTTTTCCAGCTGATGGCCCACAGTTTCTTTCTTTGCTGGGTTTCTATAAAAGAAACTGAATTTTGTAATTTTCGCAGAACAAATCTGTATTTTTTACAGGAAAAAACTGTTTTAAGGGGGTCCGGGACACATTTTAAAATAATTTTTATTTATTGAGTTAAAATTCTGAATTTTTTTTTTTTTTTTATGGTTAACCTTATCATTTGTAAACAAAATCAGATGATAAAACTTCTCTTTTTTTTTTTTTTTTTTTGAATGTAAAATTTATTAAAAAAGTGGGGTAGTTTAAAATCGATATAACTCGAAATATTATTTATAGAATTTCATTTTTTTTTCATTTAAATGAGTAAAAATATATAAGTTTAAATTTTGATTCAGCATTTTTTTAAATATTAATTTATAAAAAAAAAAAAAAAAATAGTTAACGAAAAAATTTAAAAAAAAAAGTGGTGCAACTTTTTTTTTAATTATTTTCAAAAGTAAATATTTTGTTCAAATCGCTGAATTTAAAGTAAAACAATTGAAAAATATATGTTCCAAGTTTGAACCGTTTATCTTTAACGGTTCTTGAGTTATAAGAATTTAAATACGGGAGATGGTGAAAAAACCTATCATGAAGAAAAATGCATTTTTATAAGGAGTCGTTTCCGTGACAGCCATTTCTTGAAAGCTAGATTTTGAAAACAAACCAAAACAAAAAAAATTAATATTTTTTGTTCTAATTCAGATAGAAACGTGACTTAAATGTCATTTTAAGCAGGAAAAAACAGAGAAATTTTTAATGAAATAAAATGTTTTCGCAAAATTTTAAGATTTTTGTGTCCCGGACCCCCTTAATGAAAAATTACAGCTTTTTTCTGCTAACTAAACGGTTTTTTACTGGCGCCAAAATTGACAGTTTTTTCCTCTCAATTTGACAGATATTTTTGCAGTGAAATAATATCTGAATCACCGAATAAAATAAAGAATCTATATGCGTCAAACCAACAGCATCCAAAACAAGAAAGAAAAATCATGCGTACAGCATAGATTATGAAACACTTTCCAACACACTCAGAATATTATAACAAATCTTCACAGTTTACTAAGGTGAAAGATGATGTCTAAATGAAAAATTTGGAAAATGCATAACGTATTCGAAAACACGATTTCTGCTATTACCATGAATAATCGTTAAATTATACGATTTTTTGTGCAACCCTGTATATGAGCTATAGATTTGTATGCATACTTCATAATATGTTAAAAGTTAGTTCAGTTAAACGCATAGCACAGGTGAAAATTTCCACTCAGCCATTTCCGTCAATAAACGGTTATTGATGAGAACCATGGAACCATTAATAAAGAGGAACTGAAATATCCTTAATATAGCGAAGCTTCAATTGTAACCGCTTTTCCAGGAGTTGATTATCGCCGGTGGAACCTTCCACCAGTAAATTTACGTAGAAATTTTCTCCTTATTTAAACGCGTTATTAATGTAAAATTTCAGTCATAAATAATGGCAGAAACAGATTTTAATTTTTACTGGTGGATGCTTACTTTCGTGGAACTCGGGTCGTGCGTTTTCGCCACATTGTGACAACCAGTGAAACAACCCGACTATTTTATAAGGCAAACTGACACCCATAAAAGCATATAGAATATTTTATGATATATTTGAGAAAATATTTCCATGAATAGGACGCTTAAATAAGACAAAATTTTCTATTCAATTTTACTTGTGGGAAATTTGCACCGGCGGTAATCAGAAACGGTTGATCCGATTTTTAAAAAGTAGCCGCCATCTTGTGACAACCTCCTCAGTTACTTCACTTGCAACTGGTAGACAGTACACTATTTGTCTCCTCCTCTTTATTCATAACTCCATTATGGGAACTTTTGTACGACCCAGTATATGATCTATACAATTTGCATACACCAAGTAATATTTAAAAAAATAATTTAATTTAAAAACGCATACCACAACTGAAAACGCACTTCCAGAAATTATTGATCGTATTCTTCAATAGTTCAATTATTGTTCATTTTCTTCTATAGCCAAATTCTTTTGTGTGTCCCTGTTAATGAGCGATAACTTCTATGCACACCATATGCTGTAGTAAGAACCTTGCAATACACCTTAGTGAAGTATATCAATTTCAATATGTTTAACCTTTAACTGGTGTGACTAAAATTTGTCACACAACTGATGTGATCCGGTCTCTCAGACCCCTCGAACAATATGAATAAAAAAAAATAACTCAAATGGTTGAATTTACTTAAATTTTGTCCTAACACTATCGTTGTACTTCTCTTAGGAGCATGTGAATTAAATTGCATGAAAAAAGTATTTTATTCATATTATTTAACTTCAGTATAGAAAAGTAAAAAGCTGTAAAAGTGTTTACAGCTGGGAGTCGCGGGGTCTGGTAGACCGCGTGACATCAGTTAAAGGTTAAAATACTGCAATATCATTAAAATACGCGGTAAACGATTTTTCCCCATAGACCGTAATGTGACGGAATTCCTTTTAGAATGGCCCTATAAATGAACCGATAATGCTATACACTTCATCTTCAATACCGAACATGCCATCGTGATACCCAAGAGCAGAGCACGGACAGACAGACGGACAAACAGACGGGCGCACAGTGGAGTATTTGACCCGAAATCCTGGCCAAAAATATTTTTCAATGTAAATATAATCGGATTGCCTTGAAATTGTTAGATGTTATTGGGTATCACTATGGCATGTTCGGTATTGTAAATGAAGTCTATAGAGCATTTGCGGTTCATTTACAGAGACACCCAAAAGAATTCCCTTACATTATGGTCTATGGGAAAAAATCGTTTGTTCTGTATTTTAATGATATCACACTATTTTAAACGTACTGAAATTTTTATCCATCACTGAGGTGTACTAAGGCACTTATTGTAGAATATGGTATGCATAGAATATATCGTTCATTTACAGGGACACACAAAAGAATTTGGCTGAAGAATAAATTTAACTTTTGCAGTCTATGACCAATAATTGCTGAAATTGCGTTTTTAGTTGTGATATGCGTTTTTGAATTGAACATTTTTTTTTTAAATATTGCTTGGTATGGATACATTCTATAGATCATACACAGGGCTGCACAAAAGTTCTTAAGTACATTTCCTTTTATTCACTGAAATGGCTGAATGGACATGTTTAACTGTGCTATGCGTTTCACTGAACTAACTTTTAGCATACTATGTAGTATACATACAAATCCATAGCTTAGTTTAATATTTTATATCTTAAAAGCTGACGAAGTGTAAGTAAGGTTTTAACACTCCACATAATAATAAGTATACATTTTATAAATATTTTGTCAACTAAGAAAAAAAAGAGATATCATTTAAGAAGAGCACAAATAAAAAAGAAGTTAAAATATTAATTTACTAAGTAGATATTTTAAAAATACGAATACATCACATGCCCACAGACTTAACATTACCGAAGGGAGATTGGAAGTTGAGTGACTATCAGTTTTAAATGTTTACTGTTTATAAGAGGAAGGTGGGAATGTTCGTTACTCTTGTGATAATTAAAGCAAATTTTCATATGTAATTCCAATTATTTTATTACAAAATATAATTAAGATAAAAATTTATATAACCAGCTAAATACCACTGTGTTCCACACACAAACATATATCTAATTTGTAACAAAAAGCATTTTACTTATGTATATATTAAATGACTCTTGTGACACTCTGGTCACAAGAGTAACAATATTTTGATTGATTATATAGACAAGGGAAATGCTTTTTGCTAGAAATTAGATATATTTTATGCGAGTAGAACATAATTGTATTTAACTGGTTATATCAATTTTTGTTTTAATTATATTTTATAATAAAATAATTGGAAGTATTTGTGAAAATTTGCTCTAATGGTCACAAGAGTAACAATGGACGTTCCCAGGTAATTGTTGATAGATTCTTTTATTTACTAGTAATTTTTAATTAAATGCATTTAATTGTACTATCTATAAAATTTATTATTTGCATTTAATTTACTTTAATAATGATTATTACATTTAATTTACATTTAATAAAGATTATTTACATTTGATAAAGTTACATTTAATAATACATTTAATAAAGTGGAGTCTTTACAGTATAGAGATGCTGGTTTTTCAGTGTATTTAACAGATTACCTGTTTCAATCTGATTCTTCAGAACTCTGTTTTTTATCTTCTTCATCACACTCTTCTTGGATTTTATCAGGACTACCATACCGGACCATATCCGGACTACCGAGACCCAGTTGTAGGGTCTCGCTGCTGTATGGCTTGCTCTTTTCCCTTGGTCTTTGTCTAGAGCAGTTTATAAAAGGATCACTGCTTAAAAGAAGCCAATTTGGAACATCTCTATTGAAAACTTCTCTATTACACTTTCTTGAGTACTTTGTACGGTATTGTCTAAAGTGTTTGTTTCTGGTCTCGGCAGCTTCTTCTGACCTTTGGCCAATGGGTACGACTGCTTTCTTAATTACAGTGCCACCATGAATCAAAACCTTGTGCATTGTTGGAATCATGGAGTACCAATTGTAAAGGTTCACATACCGTCTTGCTGTTTCATCAGCCGGTGTTTGGAACTTTTTTTCGTCTATGCGATGCCCACTTGTCATGACTTACAACCTTTTAAGAATCTCTGCGTCTACTCCAGACTTCTTTAATTTCCTCCTTTCTCTCCTTATTTTCTACCTATGAGCCCCCGAAACTAATTGGAGAAACATTTTTCAGTAGATAAGTATTTA
Organism: Maratus speciosus; assembly: GCA_963932465.1. NCBI lineage: Eukaryota > Metazoa > Arthropoda > Arachnida > Araneae > Salticidae > Maratus > Maratus speciosus. Next base: position 310,365,898 of record OZ010796.1, read on the forward strand.
AAATTTGAAGCCGATCTGATATTTCTATCAAGAGGTATCAAGTTGTGTGCGTATGTACGTATTGACGTACGTACGTACATGCATACATACAGAATCTGTAGGGCAAAAGCTCTCAGGCAATATCTTATAGTAAAGTGGGGACAGATGCCGCAGTTTTACTTTTCTTCTTGTAACATGTACAATAAAGCAAAAAACAACAAACTAAGCAACAGAAATCATTAATCAAACCCTTTAGAATCAAATTTCTATGTTAAACAAGTTAATGCCCTCTTAATAAAGCAGGCATAATTATTTTCCCAAACGTCCTTTTTTAACATCATTTTTTATGTGCTGGGTAAGATGCCGCATGGGGTGTGGTACAGATGCCGCATGGAGAAAAATGCTATGCTGTTTATTTTTTTTTTTTCAAGTAAGTCACATTTTTATTTCCTCAAACTACTTAAAATGAAAATAAATAACAGTAAACTTACATAAATTATATATATCACTAAATTGTGGAAAGATTAACGAAATTGCAAAAGTGCAAGCTCAAAAAATAAAACTTAAGACAAAAAATGAAAATGAAAAGAAAAACATTTGAATTTACATGAATGGACAGCATAATTATTGGGAACAATAGACAGCCTAATTACAAAGAATACATAAATACTGGTTTACATCCAGCGAACATTGCAGTTTGCTCTTAATGCTGTTAAAGTATTAGTTCTATTCCATTTAGGCCCTATTCTGTTTATTTTTGGCCTTTCTTCTCATTCTTTTATTTTGTATTTCCATTCGTCCACAATCACACTACACTTTCCGTTGCAGAAGTAAAGTGAGGCTTTTCCATGCAGCTATCGATTGAATTTGATGCACTGAATACCCCCCGCTTTAGACTTTGTTTCTTGATAAAACTCCAGACACTCAACACATCCAGAGTCATCAAATTCCAATCAAATACTGCCATCAGAATCCATAAGAGGAACTATTTACTCATTGTCAGAAGATGGATCATATTTTAGTTTCTTCCTCAAGTAAGGTGTTTTCAAGTTTGATCTTTCCCTTTTCTTTTTTGCATATTTTACTTCCGCCAAGCTGAAGCTCTTTGACGCTTTCTAGTTTCTTTTGCTTTTTATTTTCTTCTTCTTTTTCTTGTTTATAAACTCTGTGCTTGTAATATTTGCATCCTTTTGCTTTCTCTTATTTGTCTGTATAGGTCTTTTGACCATTGGGATAGGAGATTTTTGTTTAATAGTTTAGACGGTGAGAATTGTAAACGGCCTACGATTTCCTTATTCACACATGGTGAACAAACATTGTTGCTGAGAGTATTTAGATAAGTAGCAGAATGCGCTACTATAGGTTCATTTAAATGTAAGTACTACTTAAATCGCAGTGATGAATTTATTAAACCGAAAAACATAAATATATTTTGCGGCATCTGTCCCTCAACCTCGGTGCGGCATCTGTCCCATAGTGGTGGGTGAGATGCCGCGCCTCTATTTTGTGTCATGTGAGCGACGTGAGAGAATTGCAAGCGCATGTCTGTATTCTACGAGGATCTAGTCTACAGTTGCAATCGGTTTTGGGATGAAATCTCTGTTTATTTGGCTTAAAATATGTAATAAAACTTTATTAGAATAATTTTAGCAACTCACCACTCAGGTTCGAAGCATGAAAAATGGCATAAATACTGACAATTAAGCGGTGGAAACGCATACAAAAAAGCACACATCACTTAGGCACACAACAAAATTCTTAAATTGGTGTAGGGAGCGCTAGTGTCGCCAATACAATCTCTGCGGCATCTGTCCCACCGCGGCATCTGTCCCACCGCGGCGTCTGTCCTCACTTTACTATATAAGCTAAAAACCTGCAATACTAGAGTAAAAATATAGTTTTTATCTCTTCAATTCGATTGCCGCAAAAAATGGGATTTAAGTAGTCCCCCCGAAAAAAAAAATTATATAAAAAATGGCAACAATATCTGGAAGATTTTTTTCCAGAAATTGGCACTGGAGACTATAACTAATACGATTATAATTCAAACATGGCCTTGCAAAGCCTGGCACATATTTAAAATGTTTTCGATATGTTTAAAATATTAGAGCCAAAAACGCTTTAAAAATAACTTTTTTACACATTTAATGTTTCTCTATTACATTAAAAACTAAACTATTTAAATTAACACATAGTGTACCACTAAGCGCTGACCTTTGTTAAACACATAAGCCCTCTTTAGTTTCAATTCAACAATTCATTGAGCCACAAAAAAATTATATTTAAATATAACAACAATGCCAAAAAGCAACAAAAACCAAGTCTTCTCACAAAGAAACTTCCTCTTCAACTGAGGCCAGGAGCCACCGGATGTAACTCAGGTTCCTAAAACAGACATAGATCGACGCGCCAATTAGTTAGCTATTAACACGTTCACGCCGGCGCGGTGGGTCACACACGACTGTCTCAGAGTTGTCAAGTCACCGGCTTTTTGCACACCACTGTTATTTTAGAGAAAATGTTGTTCTTTGAAATCGCCCAATTGTTCTAATTAAATAAAACAACATTTTCTGCATTAAAATACTGGTATCCAAAAAGCCGGATACTTTGCAGCTCTGAGACATTCGAGTGTGACCCACCGCGCCGACGTGAACGTGTTAAAAAATATGATTTTTACAATTGTTGACGAAATTTTAATTTTTGCATTTTTGGGTCAAATACTCCACTGCGGGGCGGACGGGCAAACCGAATTCATAAATAATTTTCAACTATGTTGGAAAGTGTTAAAAAGCAATCTTACTCGAACACTTGCATTATTTATTGATAATAAAATGACCAAGTAGCAATATATATATATATATATATATATATCTTTTAAATTATAACAAATTATTAATCGGGAAAAAATTGTTATCCTAAATAAGTTATTATAACTTATTTCAGCAGAAGTCCCAATTCAATTATTAGTTAACCATACAATAAATATTAGGTAACCAAGAGATTTCGTGCGGCTTTCATCAGACATAAAAAATAACCCATAAAACTTTTAACACGTTGAGTGCCACCATACAGATTTGCCAGTTTGGCCTCCATTTGTATCCAGAAAATTAGTGTTCATACTAGAAATAAAGAATAGTATTTTACGCTTTATTTAATAAAAGACATTTAGCGATAACATAAAGTAAAATATCTTCTTTCAATATTTCCAGTATCAATTTAAAATTTCTGATCACTTTCAATGCCGATCCGGCACCAGCACGTGACGTCATCACGCGCTGACGCGGGATCGGCAGCGAAAGTGTTAAACACCTATTTTATTCTTCGAAATATCACCATTGGATTCAATTAGATGTTCCCAACGAGAAATAAGCTTATAAATGTCCTTTTCGAAAAATCTTTTTTTAGAGTCCAAAAATAGTGAAAGAGCCTTTATGACATCATCTCGGTTTCGCAATTGCTATTCCTGCAGGTAGTTACCCATGGCCAAAAACAGGCAATAGTCCGATTGGGACAACGTCCGAGGAGCAAATTCATAAACTCTCAACATCCCAGCACACTTGACGCCAACCTCTGTAGCCAAGCACTTTGGCAAGAAAATGAACTTCGACGCTTATGCGTGCGTTAAGTTTGCAAAAGTTTGAAACTACTTTGGCATTTTGTCTATTCGACTGCGTATTTTTTATTTGTGGAATACTTGCAAAAATACGAGTGCGAACTGCTAAATTATTATTTTACCTTCTGAATAATTGTAACATATATGCATGCATTTATGTATTGTGAATAAGTGAAATATTTAATTTGATAGATCTGCTCTATAACTTTGTCTTTTTTCCCTCCCAAGCTATAATATTCATTTATGTAGTTGTGCGTAGCATGTGTTGCCCTCTAGTGTTAACATAAGTACTAAATACATAACAATACCATGATTACAATAATAAGTCCTTATTTCATCCTTTGAATAATTATATTATGTGTATATTGTATAAGTGAAATATTTAATCTTATACATGGTTCGTACGGATACCGTTATTTCTCCAATACAATTACCAGTATCTCTTTAAAGAAAAAGAAATCTATGTTAAACTAGCAAAATTTCGCCTCCTTTTAAGAAGAGATTTTCTGTAAGAAAATACTGGGGAAAAAAAAATTCTGGTCTGCAAAATTCAAGGAGGCGTACGAACCATGCTTATAGATCCGCTCTATAAATAATATATAATCCGCTCTTTTTAAATGATCACCATAAATAAATGAAAATTCACTATAATTATCTTAGTTACTTGTTGAGGGTATTCTGAGATAAGTGCTTTGTTGCTGATTGATAATGAGTAAAAATAGTTAGCAGGGGGCGATCCATGCAAAATTTGGGGCCGCCTATTTTGGGCACCTTTAAAAAAATAAATTCAATAAAACAAGTCCCTACACGAAATTATTTTTTATAAAATAGGGACCTTTACAAAATTCTGCTTTATAAAATAGGCACCTTCACAAAATTCCATTTCATAAAAACATAACTTCATTAATTATTTTTTATTTTTTTTAGATTTTAAAATGTGCATTTTATAAACAAAACAAGTTCACCAGAAAGCAAAACTTTAGCAGGAGGATTTAAAGACGTTATTATTAATTAATATTTGGTTCAAATTTGAATAACTGGATTTCATCTTTCGTTATACAATTTATTTTTCACAACAATATAAATAATTCATATAAATAACTTTTGCTTTTCACAAAACAAAAAATCTTGCATCGACTCCTGGCCAGTAATGGAATCCAACACACACACACAAAGCTTTTGATTCATAAATAAATAGCAAATAATAATTTAGTTTTTTTTTTTCATAACTTTTCCATGCATGCTTCATAATCAAACCACTAAGTAAGCAGAAAAATTGCTTTTTTTTTCATAGTAATAGAAAACTTTGAATTTTATATACTAATGGCCGTTTACAAAATTATTTCAAAGGTTTTAGGACATTTTTTCTATTTCTCCTTTTTATTAATTTTTTCCATATTTATCCATCAATTGAAGGCTCAATTAGTTTTCCCCTCTGAACGACTACCAAATTTATTTAAAACAAATAAAAAATTTTATTTAATTGGGATGAATTTCAAAAAGTAAAAACCTAAAAATGCTCATTATTTTATTATTAAATTTGTGGGATTATTGGAATGCTGTATTATTCATTTAGAATGTACATCCTTACTTTGTAGCGGTAATCTTATTGTAACAGCACCAATATTCGACTTAATATAATCAATAATACATCTTGTGTAGACTGAATCTGCGGGGGAAAATAAAAACCTCTCTTTGAACTCTGTAAGCGTATCCAAAATATTCATATAAAGCGGATATAAATAATGGCACATGCAAACTTCGAACTACGATACTAAAAACAGACTGCAGCATGCATTCATGCGCGTCAAAGTTCATTTTTCCGCCAAAGAGCTTGGCTACATGAGCAATGCGACTCATGTAGGCACTTCATTACCAACTGCATTGGTTCGTTGGTTCAGAAGTTGGCGCTGGGACGTTGAGTGCTTGTGAATTTGCGTCCGGGGAATAAGGTGGACGAGGCAAAACTTCCCAGTTTTTTTATCATGTGCTTGATCGTTTTCGCCGTATGAGGTCTTGCATTATCGTGGAGGGAGAGAATTCCTGTCCTTTTGAACAGCGCTGGTTGTGTTTGGAGCATAACGGCTGAAACCCTTTGCAAGTGTGACGAGTAGACGTCGTCTGTGATGTTTTACCCACTTTCTAAGAATTCATAGTGAACTATACAAGGGCTGGTCCACCAAACACATAACATTATCGTTTTTCTTTAGGAATATTCGGTTTGGCGGCCAATGGGACGGAACCAGAAGTCAACCAATGATATTTTCTTTTCGGCTATCATACATGATCCATTTTTCATCACATGTCAATATTTGATCCAGGAACGAGGCTATGTTGTGGCGTGACAGCAATGACAAGCACATGTTCAACCGCCGCGCCGGAGCTTATTTCTTCGGATAGAACACGAGGAACCCAGTTGCTGAGTTTCCACTTCACCTCTATGTTATGCATATGCAATCAGATGGTTTCGTTGATGAGGTTTCTGCTTGATTTCCTCATCCAGCTGGAATTTGTATAGGGGGATGGACGACCAACACGGAGTTCGTCTTCGAGGCCCTCGTCTCTGGATGAAAATCGGCTGAACCTCGTTTAAGCAGTCCGTTCACTCACCGAAGTCCCTCCAATTGCGGAGCATATTCTTGTAGCGGTCTTTGCAGCTTTGTTTCCTAATTGAACTCGTAGAGCAAAAAAGGCTCCAAAATCTCTTTTGTCAACAATATGTTCTTTCAAAGATTGTACATCCTACAAAAAGGACAGTGAAACATGTGATGAGCTAAACAACTCTTGACTGAATGAGGCTTCAAGGGAATGTGCAGATATGACGTCATCAGAATCGGTTTGACCACACCTAGCGACAAAATTAACTGCTCTCAAAAACCGCATGAACTTTCTTGGTTACCTGATATATTAATGTTGGCCTAGCAAAATTTATTTCGATATATTTGCAACGAATTATTTGCTGCTGTTAAAAACTGCACAACTTTATAATTACTTTACCAACAGAAATCTGTAAATATTATTTGAGCAATATATAAACTTTTAACTAATGTGTTTGGTTGTTTGTTTGTTTTTTTTTTTTTGGGGGGGGGGGGGGGGTAGTCTTTTGAGTCTTTTAATTTTAATAAATAAATTAATGATAGTATGCGTTCATTACGCATATAAAATGAAATTTTACCTATATTTTTACGTTATATATATATATATATATATATAGTAACTGTGTAATTATTAGGGTCCAAGATTTTGATTAAGTATTTTGAATTTAACTTTGTTAACTAAAAGTTTTATCTTTAAACTGAGACTCAATCTATACAATCATATTACTCTATTTTAGAACATATAAATTTTATATTTCAACTTAACAACATTAATTAAGTGTTGGAAATAAATAGTATTTAAGTATTTATTGAATGTCTGAAATAATAAATCCAAGTATCCCCACACTTATTTGTTTGTAGGAAATTACTTTTGCTTGCTAGCTTTGAGAAAATGACTATGTGAATTAGGCAAGGAATTATTGCAGGGCTGCCACAGGCGACTATTTTTGTATTCTGATCGCACCACTATTTTTAAAAGATACATTTTGTAGTACATTTCTCTTGAAAATGTTGTCAAAGTGTATGTTCTGTTTTTAAAAAGTGGTGCGAAATAGAATTAAAAAATAGTCGCCTGTGGCAGCCCTGTTATTGTTGCTTCCTACATTGTAAAAAATTCGTAAAAATACAAAAATAGTATTAGCAACCGAAATGTAAGTACAATTTTCGTATTTTTTTTATTTTTATTTCTGAAGAAAAAATCCATGAAAGTCCGTTTATGTCAAAAAGTAGCGAATATCGATTTGAGAATTTTCTTGACAGACAATAATTCTAAAAGTTTAGCTAAATTTCATTTTCAGTAAACAAAACAAATTCTGTAAAAATACGGAAATTGTATTGGAAATCAGATTGCCAATACAATTTCCATATTTCCACGGAATTTGTTTTACAAAGTATTCTTCAACAATTCATTCTCCCTGCAGCCTTTTTAATTCGAATTTGTGTATGAAGATTTTCCACTCTGATTGTTTTTAGCTCTAAAAAATACAGGCATGTGCTCTTATATTTAATTTTTTTTTTTTTTTTTTTTTTTTTTAAGGATAGTAGGACGAGTTTTGTTTCCTTTATAAGATATAGCATTTGACGGCGGACTAGAAACCGTTTACAGAAAATAAACCATCCTTGAATATCACATACATAATCTGCTATAACACAATACTTCATCTTACATTGTAATGGCTTGTCATAGTTTTATATTTAAAATATCTATCATTTAAAAAAGATTTAAGATTATATGACCGGTTAAGTTTCATGTGCAAGCTATTACATTAGAGATGCACTACAGTGTGGATTTACAGAAAAATGAATTATCCTTGAATATCAAATATATAATCTCTTTTAAAACAATGCAACATCCACGCATTGGCATTTCCATTAAACTTTTAAAAAGAATAATTTGGTGTTATTTTTCATTTTTATACATGTTTATGGAAACAATGATTTTCCCGGGAGCCTCTTGAGTAATTCAAAACTGGCGTTTGTTGTTTAAGACATTAGTGAATCTTTGAAAATAGTAAAGTAGAGGACGTTCAGTTATCCTATTAGTTTACTAATGAGAAATAGATTTAAAGAATACTTCGCATCTGTTTCATTCATAAGGAAATATTTCAAGATTTATATTACCCGTAATCATTAAAAAAGGAAAAATATTCTCATCAGAAAATACAGGCTGTACCACATGTTACAAGAGGTTTTAAAAGTTAGTAACTTACGGTGTTGTTACTTTTTTTTTCAAGATTTAAATGCGGCTTATCAAGCAGATATACGCAATTAAAAAAAAAAAAAAAAAAGTAGTTCTGAGGGATATATACCATTACCTTCTCAATACTCAAGGCCTCCGGACTGATTTCGTGACGTACCAAATGAAGATTAACCCCTTGAAGGGCAAGCAATTGCGTTTGTGTAATGCTTAATTCCCACCGGAAATTTAGAAAAATTTTATTTCAAAATAAGGAAAAGCAATTTTACGACTTTTCTCCACTAAAGTCAGAAAACTAAAATTTCCTAAAATTTTTCTGGTGCAAATCCTGATTAATCGTAGGTGGTATATAATATATACCGCCGCCCCTTAACCCCTTGATGAGCGGTGGGATGTATTTTATCCCGCCTACGATTAATCAGGGTTTGCACCAGAAAAATTTTAGGAAATTTTAGTTTTCTGACTTTGGTGGAGAAAAGTCGTAAAATTGCTTTTCCTTATTTCGAAATAAAATTTTCTAAATTTCCGGTGGGAATTAAGCATTACACAAACGCAATTGCTTCCCCTTCAAGGGGTTAATCTTCATTTGGTACGTCACGAAATCAGTCCGGAGGCCTTGAGTATTGAGACGGTAATGTACCGGGTGTCCCAAAAAGGACTGACTGATTTTAAAATTCAATAACTTGCAAACGGTGACAGATATTTAAAAAATTCTTGCAGGAGGGTTATGCATAAGGTCAAAAGTTTTTTTACAGTGATTTTCAATTTTAGTTCGAATTACAAACAATAGATGGCGCTGTGATCAATAGACGCTGAATTCAGGCTCGATTTTTGGTGGCCCGGATAATACATTTCCATCTCCTTTTTCAGCATGGAACAACAGAAAGGACCAGAAATCGAGCCTGTATTTAGCGACTATTGCTTACAGCGCCATCTATTGTTTGTAATTCGAACTAAAATCGAAAATCACTGTAATAAAACTTTTGACCTTATGCATAACCCTCCTGCAAGAATTTTTTAAATATCTGTCACCGTTTGCAAGTTATTGAATTTTAAAATCAGTCAGTCCTTTTTGGGACACCCGGTATATACTCGCTTTTCAAATGCAGTACCACAGTATATATTTCTCGGAAATAAAGGGGATAAACACAAACAATCCATCCCCAGATGCATCAGTAGTTGTTTTTCACCATAAGTTAAAACTTTTTTTTTTTAACAAATGTAAAATATATCGCGTGTGTGTTTTTCTGAGGAAATTGTGTGTTACAGTATATCACTATAACACTAAATACTACTAATAATAATGCTATGTACTATTATACTATAACGAATATGTACTTTGAAATGAAGTATTATGTAAGTTCTGTGAACATGTTTTTAATTAAAATATGCATTAAAAAATTCTCAAGTCGTATTTTATACGATAATGCACATGATTTTTTATTTTTTTAATGTAAATTTTATGGTGTTTATTTTTTCTTTAATGGAATGGCTTATTTTGAAATTTGGACATGATGAAAATGTGTTTTGTAATCAAATTTTATATTATGCAGTTCTAGAAAAAAAAAAAAAAACTTATATTTCGTCACCCATTATTCGAAGAGTTTTGAACGATACCATTCGACGGGGAATTGCGTCTACCTTTTGAATATGAATGTGATTTTTTAAATAGAAATGTGACTACACATTATAAATTGTACTAAATTTAAATATTCAAATGGTAACACCCACTTTTGATACTATACAGGTTGTACATAAATGAATATCCCTACTTTACAGGGCTATTAAAAAGCACAACCTTGTTGTTCATCGGAAATCAATGATAACAGTTGAAAGTTTAAATTCAACACAGTTATAAGTATTCAATGTGAGCCCCTCCAGAAACATGAACGATATCGAGGCGGCACGATAACTCATCCCACACTTTCTCAGCTATCTGCAGTCATTGAAAGAGTCACACCGACATGCTGAAAAAAGAGCGGGGTGAGTTATCGTACCGCCTCGATATCGTTCGTGTTTCTCGAGGGGCTTACATTGAACACTTATATTTATGTTGAATTTAAACTTTAAACCGTTGTTTTTGGTTTCCTATAAACAAGGTTGTACAGTAATACTTCGACTTACGTCAGCAATTCGTTCCAAGACTACCGACTTAAGTCGTTTTTGATTGAGCAGATGATATTTTTTAGATGAGCAGAAAAGGATAAGTAATCACCAAAATCTAAGGATATATTCTATTGTATTTAAGAATTATGTTACATATATTTAACATTAGCAAAAAAATGCAAATGCAATACAAGACATTGGAATAAATCAATAAGTTCTTAACTTACAATTTATTGTCATTCTAGCTACCCCGTTCGAGACTTTGGGCATGTGAAAAAATCTTGCAATTACTTTTGAATCTCTTTGTAACAGTAGAATGTGTTTTCTAAGCATTTTCTAGTCATTGCTACACTTTGCTCGTCTGAATCAATATTTTCAAGAAACATCATTTCAGATTCAATAAGGTTTAGTCCTTCGGTTAATTTTGCAACAGTCATAATCTTTCTCCTTCACCCTAGGCTCAAAAATCTTCTTCTATTTCTTTGTCAGTGCTTTGTTTCTTCTTTAATTCGATAAGTTCGTCGATGGTTAATTCTGGATCCGGGGAATTGGTGAGTTCAGCAATATCTTCAGTATCCATATCTAAGTTGAGTTCTCTTCCATTTTTGGCGATTTCATGAATTAAGAGAGATACAGAATCACAATTTTCAGATTTTTTCTTAGTCTCTGCGAAGGAAAAGAGTACAGTCTTTTCCAAGCATCTCTCATTGTTTTTCGCTGAACTTCACCCCATGAATCCCTTGTGACTGTGACTGCATCTGAGATGTTGAATTTCTTCTTAAAAGTCTTCAAAAAAGTTTGAAGCGTGTCTAAATTAAAGAATTTTTTTTCCAGGCCAGACGACGTAAATGACGGAGTGACGTAAGTCGAGAGGATGTAAGTCGGGGTACTACAGTACTTTTTAGCTCACAGGCTATCAAAGCCTGAGAGCTAAATGTGCCCGCCCGTTCTGTATGTATGTATGTATGTACGTACGTACGTATGTATGTATGTATGTACGTAACGCGATAACTCTTGATAGAAACATCCGATTTGCTTCAAAATTTTTTCCTAGGTTCACTGTGATAAGGCGCTTCCCTGATTAGTTTTTGGAGTTCATTGGTTAAGGATAAAGGGTGGAAAACGGGGTTAGTCCACACCCCGCCCCCTTAATTCAGATAAATGGGTTTTTCATGCAGAATGATTCGATCTGCTCCGAATTTGGTATACCGGTTTATTATGTTAAGGAACTTCCCTGATTAGTTTTGGGAGTTCATTGGTTAAGGATAAAGGGGGGGAAACGGGGTTAGTCCACCCCCCTTAATTCAGATAAATGTGTTTTTCATGCAGAATGATTCGATTTGCTCCCAATTTGGTATAGCGGTTTATTATGTTAAGGAACTTCCCTGATTAGTTTTGGGGGTTCATTGGTTAAGGGTAAAGGGGGAAAAACGGGTTAGTCCACACCCCTTAATTCAGATAAATGGGTTTTTCATGCAGAATCATTCAATTTGCTCCGAATTTGGTATACCGGTTTATTATGTTAAGGAACTTCCCTGATTAGTTTTGGGGGTTCATTGGTTAAGGATAAAGGGGGAAAAGGGGGGTTAGTCCACCCCCCTTAATTCAGATAAATGGGTTTTTCATGCAGAATCATTCGATTTGCTCCGAATTTGGTATACCGGTTTATTATGTTAAGGAACTTCCCTGATTAGTTTTGGGAGTTCATTGGTTAATGATAAAGGGGGAAAACGGGGTTAGTCCACCCCCCTTAATTCACATAAATGTGTTTTTCATGCAGAATGATTCGATTTGCTCCCAATTTGGTATAGCGGTTTATTATGTTAAGGAACTTCCCTGATTAGTTTTGGGGGTTCATTGGTTAAGGGTAAAGGGGGAAAAACGGGGTTAGTCCACACCCCTTAATTCAGATAAATGGGTTTTTCATTCAGAATCATTCAATTTGCTCCGAATTTGGTATACCGGTTTATTATGTTAAGGAACTTCCCTGATTTGTTTTGGGGGTTCATTGGTTAAGGATAAAGGGGGGAAAGGGAGTTAGTCCACCCCCCTTAATTCAGATAAATGGGTTTTTCATGCAGAATCATTCGATTTGCTCCGAATTTAGTATACCGGTTTATTATGTTAAGGAACTTCCCTGATTAGTTTTGGGAGTTCATTGGTTAAGGATAAAGGGGGAAAAACGGGGTTAGTCCACCCCCCTTAATTCAGATAAATGTGTTTTTCATGCAGAATGATTCGATTTGCTCCGAATTTGGTATACCGGTTTATTATGTTAAGGAACTTCCCTGATTAGTTTTGGGGGTTCATTGGTTAAGGATAAAGGAGGAAAAACGGGGTTAGTCCACCCCCCTTAATTCAGATAAATGTGTTTTTCATGCAGAATGATTCGATTTGCTCCGAATTTGGTATATCGGTTTATTATGTTAAGGAACTTCCCTGATTAGTTTTGGGGGTTCATTGGTTATGGATAAAGGGAGGAAAAACAGGGTCAGTCCACCCCCCCTTAATTCAGATAAATGTGTTTTTCATGCAGAATGATTCGATTTGCTCCGAATTTGGTATACCGGTTTATTATGTTAAGGAACTTCCCTGATTAGTTTTGGGGTTCATTGGTTAAGGGTAAAGGGGGAAAAGGGAGGTTAGCCCGCCCCTCTTAATTTAGATAAATGGGTTTTTCATGCAGAATGATTCGATTTGCTCCGAAGTTGGTATACCGGTTTATTATGTTAAGGAGCTTCCCTGATTCGTTTTGGCGATTAATTGGTTAAGGAGAAAGGGGGGTTAGTCCACCCCCTTAATTTAGATAAATGTTTTTTTTTTTTTTTTTTTTTTTTTTTGCAAGGTTATTCGATTTGCTCCAAGTTTGGTATACCGGTTTATTATGATAAGGAGCTTCCCTGATTAGATTTGGAGGTTCACTGGTTAAGTATAAAGGGGGGAAACGGGGGCTAATTCCCCTTCACTTATTTTTTTGAGGGGCATTATTCTTTAAAATAAGAGTATAATATACAATTAGTGTGAATAGTCTGTGAGCTCAATGCCATCAGTTTAGCTGGGCACTTTTCTTTTTTATTTTGTTTTCTTGTAATAGCCCTGTAAAGATGGGATATCCATTTATGTACACCCTGTATCTGAGTTCCTTCTATTACGGCAGGCCATAAAAAGATATAATTAATATATTTTTCTTACATCTTCATAGAGTTAAAAGAGGTCAAAATTTGAGGAGGCTAATGTTAAATATACATGGTAAACTTTAATTTATATCGTCCCAAAAATTCATCAAATTACTAATTTTTTTTATGAGATACGATGAATGGACACAAACATATTCTAGACATATTTCTCATTCAAAAACATATTTTTAATTGTGAAAATAATTAATAAATTCTTATTAAAAAATATAAATTATGACCTACATTATTTTCTGCATAAAACGAAACACCATCGTAAGAAACATGGATTTGTAAATTTACAGCTCATTCCATTCATTAGTTTTTGATATGAAATTTAATTTTCGACGGTTAAAACTAAAGGGGTCATCTTCTGTTACCAAAGCATCTACAGAGAAGAAAATCTTAGGAAGTAACCGAAAAAATCTGTTAAATATTCTTTCATATACGGTGAGTTTATTATTTTATTTAAAAATACTGTATAATTTTTCTGGTAACAAATTGTGTGTGTTCCCAGTGTTGCCAGAGGGCTACTTTTTTTTAATTCAGATTTCTTGATTGGTACCACATTTTTGTAATAGCAAAATTCGCCTTGTTTAACGAAACAATAAATAAGGCGAAAACAAAGGGAAATTTACCATTTCAGAAAAGTGGTGCCAATCAAGAATCAGAATTTTTAAAAAGTAGCCCACTGGCAACACTGTGTTCCAGGTACTTTTTATTTTAGTATTTTAATTTTATTTTTCAAACTTTATATATAAAAACCACAGCACGTTTTCCTTTGTAATCTTTCTGTGAAGATTTTTTTTAAATAGTGTATAAACTGTACCTTTTTTCGGGCTGCTTTGATCCAAGGAACTCAAATATGGTTTCGATCGAAAGTGGGTGTTACCATTTGAAAAATCGAAGTTTGTTCAATTTTTAATATATAGAGGACTTCTATTTCAAAACTGCATTCATATTTGCATAGCTGCCAACTTTTACGCTTTTTTCTTACCACTAAAATTTAGCAGAAATTTTTGCTTTATTTAAAATGCAGATTTCGATGATTAAATAAGTAAAAAATTTCTATTAAATTTTAGTGGTAAGAAAAAAGCGTAAAAGTTGGCAGCTATGTATTTGTAAAATATACATAATTCCTCGTCGAACGGTACTTATTGCATCTTTCTGCGACAATCTGGGGAGGATATAGCACAGTGTGGTTTTATTGCCAGAACTGTACATTGTGCTAAACACTTTTTAATTACAATATACATTAATACATTAAAAGTTTCTCAAGTCGTATTTTAAGCACTTTTTTCATTTAAAAATGTAAATTTCACAGTTTAAGCAGTTAATTTGCAAATGAAATGTTCTATTTTGTACTTAGAACATGATGAAAAGCAAATACTGAGATTATCGACATTAATATTTGAAAGTAGTGAGATGTAGTAGCAAAAACAATATTATTTCACAGTTGGAAACGAGACTTGGCAACAATGTTTAGCCTTCTATTATCAGTAGTATTTTAGTATTTCAAGGTACTCATTCATATTTGAATTACCGTTAGTGAATGAAAGTTGCAGTTGTGATTATGAAACAAATACTCTTTTACGTGCGAACTCGTCTGATTGATTATTTCCAAACTCTGTAATGTTGGTTGCTATAGTTTGGACAAAAACTTCCAAGCTGAGAACCCACCGTGCAAATACGTTACTTGTCTCTTACAAAGTTTCTATTCCTAGTATTAAGATTTCCCTAGTCTAGCAATAAAATGTTGCGTGCCTATAGGAATGAAATAATTTTCGTTTTCTGAAGAGAATGTAACTTTTCAGCTTTTTCAATAAAATACTTATACAGCACCATTTTTAAGATCCCATTATAATCCTACTTTTACATATTTCCTTTTAACGATAGGGATAAAGAGAAAAGTAAATAAGTCAAAAATTGTAAGAAAATCGATTTGAATTGAAAATAATCTTTTATCCGGGATTCATTGAAATGTGTTTTATATTAACTGCAGTTTACAGCAGCTAATTAAAGCCAGTCAGGATATTGAGAATATATCACATTAACCCTCCGTCTACCAGACGGGTCCATTGGACCCGACAGGTACATACAAAATATTCATTCAAACCAGAAATTTCTTTAAAATAAACTAAGTATATAAACCAGACAAAAATAAGGTAAATAAAAAAGTTAAATAGTTTTAAATAAAAATTCTGGTGTAGAACGTTTTATTAAAACTTGAATAAAATTCCCGGTAGATCTAGGGTTAAGCGGCCTATTCTTTTCACTATTGCATACTTGCCGACCTCCGGCTTTTTTTAAACGAAAAAAACATGCTTTGAACCAGAACATTTGTTTAATTAAATGTCCCTTGTATTAAATATGATAGCAAGGTTCGCACACTCCTCGGAATTTCCAAGGACTCTGACACTACTATTAAGGATAAGAAAATTTACATTTAATTTTTAAAACGCAGAATTCGCAATCACCGCCTTTATACACAGATTTCGCAATATTTTTCTGCAGTGAAATATTTTGAAAATACTTTTAAAATTTAGTGGTAAAAGTGTGCGAACCCTGCGTTAAGGTAATTGAAAACGAGATATTTTCTCTCGCTAAATAAATTTCTAGTTTGAAAATAAATTTCTAATTTTAAAAAAGCCGGAGGTTGGCATGTCCGCTAATATCGCACTGCGCGAGCTCGGTTATATACAAATAACATTTTAGTAATTACACTTTACAATGACAGTATAAGCTTTTACAACTAGGATCAAAAAGTTCGGAGACTAGATTCCCTAACGAATATGATGCATTAACATCATGTGTTACAAACAACCATATTTAAAGCATATCCCTTCTGCAGCAGTGCACTTTTCTCAGTACAAGTACAGCTTCTGAAAATGTTTCTAGACGCCTTTGGGCGAGATGATCTTCATTGTGGCAGTCGCAGATTCCTCAACATTGCATGCACTTTTGAAACGACGTCCTTTGAAAACACCTTCGCAAGACGCATTGCTCTTTCGCTGTGCACCTTCTGCAATGTGTTCAATGTTTCTGCCAGCGATTTCTCCAAACGCTGGTAGACTTTGATATTAGCACATTATTCTCCAAACACCGTTTCTGCTTTCGACGAACGCAAACGACAGCAGTTCGGTGACAGGCTTTATCTTGAAAACCCTGCACTGCGGACGTACTGTGTGTGTGTGTGGCTGAGACAAGAAAAACTCTGAGTAATTTCCTGTTTTCGAAGATTCCAAAACTTGTAGGGAAGGAACTTCGTCCGTGAGAGCAGAAGGACAAACAAGACTGCAATAATTCTCGTAATGACCGATTGAACGGGAGAAAAGAAAATGCCGGACTTCCCTAAAATAAAATCGACTGATCCCTGGAAACAGAATCGAGCCAAGACCGGTTCCATGATCTTTCTTCTCTGAGCCAAACATACTTGTTCCTCTCACCTATTTCACATTATATGTACAAATACGTTAGGTCAGCGCAACTTCTTTGCCTGAAGTCGTTTGCCACCACATTTTCCAAAATGTAATCTTTGTTTTATTTTCTCGCAAAGCTTTTGTCATTAAATAAGGAATATTTTTATTTTTTAAAATAGGTGTAGCTTGTTTTGTGGATCCCTTCTCTACGTCATTATAAAATAGTTTTCCTCGCTTCGAATCCAGGTTGGAGATCAACACGGTAGCCAAACTTTTTTAACCTAGTAGTACAATTAAATAAAAATTGATGCATGTATATTTTTTAGAAAATTCAAAACTAGATATAAGTTTGAATAATTCGTAGTAATTTATTAGGATATGCGTAGTTTTAAAGAAAACTTCAATTTATTCAAATAAAATACTAAAAACATCACACAGCTAGCATGTTTTAACAATGAGTAATAAATACACACTGCATTCATTTGAACTTTTAAAAAATGCAGTTTTGCTGTAAAAGAATCGACATAAACAACTATAGATTTAGAAGTGGATATAATACATAATGAAACACATAAATTCTGAAAAATATTGCTAATTAAGACTTGTTATTGAAAAGAATTCAATCTCCATATATCATGAATAGAACTTGACTAAATTTCCATTTTTCCGAAACATTTGATAAAGTACGCTCAAGAGAAATTCATTCAGAAATTTTTCTACGTAGTCTTGTAGCAGCCATTTTCTGAAAGAAGTAACGAAAGAAATTTTTGAATACAATAGCATGCAATTTGAACCATTGTAAATAGTGCTTTTTCAGCAAATTCTTTCGATAAAGGTAATTCTAATACTTGTTAAAGGTAATATAACTTCTGACATACGGAGAGAAAATTAAATTTGCATTGAGTAAATGGGAAAATTATCTACTTAATATTCTTTACTGAGAATTACACAACACAAAATATTAAAATAATATTTTAAGCATGATTTTAAGATAGTATTTTAAGGATATTTGAATTTATATCATTACGATAGACAGCAAAGATAAATCCCTCGCAATATCACCGATATGTATTTTTAAGTAAGTAAATAAAATTAAAGTAAGTGATAAAGTAAGTAAGTTAAGGGGACTATGGACCTTAATTTAAGCAAAAATCGACCCAAAAATCGAAATTTATTTTTGTGTGTTTTATTATTCTCTAATTTGTACTGAATCATTTGTGAAAAACCGCATGCTAATGCGATGATTTTTCGCAAAAATCATTCGCATTTGAATTTTGTGCGTAAACAATTTTTTGCCCTACTTTAAATCTATTTTTCTTAAAACTGATTTTTCAACGTTTTTAAATTTTTGAAATGCTCCATGCGTCTTAACATTTGCTCAAAATTCAGGAAATTGATAAGGAAGAATCATGATATTGCCTACAAAGAAACTGTGTATGCATTTAAAATTCGACTTCATTAAGAAAATTATTTGATTTTTAACTTATTAAAAGGCAAAATTTTGCTGAAAATCGATATGGAATTCGGAAAAAAATCTCTAAAAAAATAACTATTCAATGGATTAACCCTTTCTGGCGCAGTGGTCCCACGTCGGGACCACCTAATTGTAATTCCAAACTGGCTGCCACAGAAACTCGAATTAGCCGTTCTACTGCTGCACGAAGGCTTAACAAGGGTGGACTGTTTGCGAAAAAACCAATAATTTGTGTCCCACTTACTCCAGCTTCCCAAAGGGCCCGTTTAAACTGTTGCCCTCGTCATAGTCAATGGAGCCAAGAAGACTGGGCTCAAGTATTGTTTACTGACGAGTCAGATATAGTCTGAAAACTGATTCTAGAAGTGTCTTGATCTGGAGAGAGGAAAGAACACGCAACTTACCTTCCCTTGCCCATGAAATATCCCGTTCGAGCTCAGTCTTCTTGGCTTCATTGAACATGACGACGGCAACAGTTTAAACAGGCTCCTTTGGAAGCTGGAGTAAGTAAGACACAAACTATTGTTTTTTCGCATACAATCCACCCTCGTTAAGCCTTCGTGCAGCAGTAGTACGGCTAATTCGAGTTCCTGTGGCAGCCTGGTTGTCTGAAACCAAATCTCTTGTAGTCGCTTCGCGGTTTCTTCGAGCCGACAATGACATAAAACGGTCTTCGGATGCAGTTGTTGCTCTTTGTCTCCCTTGACCAGGCTGTCTATCAACGGATCCAGTGTTTAAAAATCAGCTCGAAGCTCTTGATATGACACTTTGAGCGATATTCAAATTTTGGGTGGCCTCCATTTGTGCTTGACCTTCCTCGATTCTACCAATTATTCGCCACTTTTGACCTTCACTCAAATGATGCATTTGAGCCATAACTAATGAATACTGATCACTCTCAGACACCGCATTCACTTTAAACAACACTACAGACCAAAATTCCCACATACGTCCATTGCGCACCACATTGTCAATTACCTAATTTGCATATTTCCGACACTAACATATGCGCGAAAGTGCAATTTTGTATTCAATAGTATTTATTTGACATATATAATTGCAGCATTGGGCATTGGTTGCAACAATAACTTAGTGAGCATAATTTTTCTCATTATCCTTTAATTTTGATGACCAGTGTATTTAGAAAGGCTCTGCACAGATGTTTCAGCATGGTGTGATGCCATCGTGACCTGGAGCAGATAAATGACTTTTTGTAAACATTTTAAGAGTTCTGAAATAGTAAAAGGGAGATTATATTTATTAGAATGGCAAGAATTAAAATTGATGCCGGTAGTTTCCATTTGTCTTTTGTATGATAAAAATGGTTCCGTGTATGAATGAGAGCTAGAATTAGATGCAAATGTACTTGCTATTGTTTCAGCAATATTTTTGGGAGATGCTATAGTATGGCCATTGTGAATTAGGATTGAGATGTGGTTTTTAGAATACATGCCATACAATTTTTAACTTTTTTCCAAAGGACTTTACTTGAGGTATTAGAGTTTATGTTGGAGATGTATTGCATCCAGGATTCACGTTGGCTTTTACGTCGCACTCTTCTAGCGACAGCCTTTGTTTTTTTTTTTAAATAAGTATAATTAGTATTATTGGGGTATCGTCGGGAGATACCCCAAGCCTGCTGTTGATTTCTTTTTTTTTTTTTTTTTTTTTGGCTGTCTGACATTCACTGTCCCACCATGGCTTTTTGTCTATAAGTGAAGAAGATACTTTAGAAATACTGATGTCTGCAGCATTGATAATACATTGCGTGATATTATCAAGTGCATCGTCAACATCATTCTATCATATCATTTGTGATTTTAGCGTGATATTATCAAGTGTATCGTCAATATCACAATCACAGTCTATCAGGGCCGAAACTAAGGGGGGGCAGAGGGGAACGTGCCCCGGGCGCCAGAACAAAGGGGCGCCAAATGAAGGATTATACCTTTGGAAAGGATCATTTTCTTCTGATGGACTGATGGCTTCCGTTATTATGAAACAGCCATTATAAATGAAGTGTTAGGTGAAGATGAAAGAGCAGCCGTAAAAAGTTAGAACTCTGATTTTCTGGTCCGAATGGAAAAAAAATGGCCATAATTTTTTTTTCGTAAAAAGTTAGAACTCTGATTTTCTGGTCCGAATGGAAAAAAAAAATGGCCAAGGTGAAGATGAAAGAGCAGCCGTAAAAAGTTAGAACTCTGATTTTCTGGTCCGAATGGGAAAAAAATGGCCATAATTTTTTTTCTTTCATAAAAAGTTAGAACTCAGATTTTCTGGCCCGAATGGAAAAAAATATGGCCATAATTTTTTTTTTTAAACAAAAAATTATGGCCATTTTTTTTCCCATTAGGACCAGAAAATCAGAGTTCTAACTTTTTACGGCTGCTCTTTCATCTTCACCTAACACTTCATTTATAATGGCTGTTTCATAATAACGGAAGCCATCAGTCCATCAGAAGAAAATAACTCGGTGAAAGCGGAAACTCGGTTAGGCGGGACTACTGAATATGTCATTTTAAAAATGATCTTTAAAATATTTTGTTGATGTTCAGAGGGACCTCCTCCTTGGATCCGCCACTGTAGATTACGTAGTTCAGTATTACATATTTTAAATATTAAAATAAGTCGTCTATTATGAAATTAGTGAAATTCTCTTTGTAAATATACTTTGTGGAAGAGCGGGGCGCGTTAAAATCCATGTTTGCCCCGGGTGCAAAAAAAGGCTAATTTCGGCCCTGCAGTCTATCAAAATCTTGCTAAAATCATTTGCGATTTTAGCAAGATATCAAGTGCATCGTCAATATCACAGTCTGTCATATCATTTGTGATTTTAGCATGATTCGTAAAAGTTGGCCAATTGGCTCTGTCACAGATATAGCGTTTAAAATAATTATTAGAATCCCTGTCAGGAGTTTTCTGTGTGATCTAAGTTGGAAAATGGTTGCCGCAAATCATTTGAGACCCAGGAGTTCCAATATGGATAGATAGATGAGGAGCAGATTGTAAGATGAATTGCATGACAAGTAAGCGTTGGCTCATGAAAATAAGTATGATCACCATTATTGAGTAGGCATAAGCCATTGTCAGAAATTAATTTCTCTATTATATTACCACGTTTGTTAGTGTTAGGATTACCCCATATTTGGCTATGTGCACTCAAATCTCCAACAATGGTGCAAGGAGTGGGGAGTCAGAGAAGGAGACGGTCAATTTGTGCTGACTGGTTAGTTTTATTAGGTGGTAAATAAATAGAACAGATAGTAATAAGTCGTTTTACTTGTACACGGACTGCAACAACAGTTTGTAAGTCTGTATTTAAATTGATATGCGTATGGGGTAAACTACAAAAGACGAAAAGCCCCACTCCACCGTTTGCTCTTTCATTAGCTGTAACAACTTTTCTGTATGTAGCATAGTGGCGTTTTAAAAAAATTTGAAAAATTATGCTTTTTATAGCCAAAAAAAAAAAAAAAAAATTCAGAAGTATGGTCAATAACTACAGAAACTGACACTATCCCTATTTTGAAAATTAATAACTGATACATAAGTTATAATAGTTACGACAAATAAATTACTACTAGATTACATTACTTTGCAGGTTTTTACAAGAAAATGCTTATTAAAGTTAAATTTTTGCTGAAGTGTCAGTTATGGGTTAGGTGTCAATAACTGGGGTTTCACCTTAAGTTAGTAACCAAATTGTATTGAAAACTGAAGTCAAAATTGATGTCGCAGGTAATTATATTCCTTTAATCCTTCAGTGGGCAGGCTAAAAAATTTCTCACAATCGTAGCGCGCGTCGTAATTCTTATGACACAATTGTTTTATTTCGTTACGTTCTTACAAATGCAAGTCGTATCACAATTCCATTAAAATAGGTAAGTCAGACAAGCAATTATATCAATAGAGAAGCAATTTTAATAATATTTGCACGCGCAAAAAATGCAGAAATATTCGTTTAAAGAACGTAAATACCAATTATTAATTATGAAACAGTACAATTATTTCATAAAAAAAATTATTTAAGGAAAGAAAGCAAAGGTAAGAAGACATATTGAAAAATTCTATTATTTTCAATAAATGATCAAGTTTTGTCTTCTATATTTTTTCCGAATTTTTTTTTTTTTTTTTATGCCAGAAAGTGTTTTTACAGTGTACAACTTTTTGAACTGTCTCTGAACTCGTGATATATTCCAATTAACTCATTTTATATGTAGAAATTTAAAAAAAAAATTCTTCAATTGTTTCTTCTAGATCGTTGCGAAATATGCATGTAATATCTGCCCGTTTTTCCAGTTCTGGTCAAAATTCTATTAAACATTTTCCGTTTACTATATAAAATATAAAAAAAATAACTCAGCTTAGAACATATCAATTACATTATTGCAGAATAAATCTTTAAAACGTGAAATAATTAATTAATACGTCTACTTGGTACAGCGCCCGCGCGAAACAAATTTAACTAAGACCCACGAAACTGCATTGGAAATAGATAAAACCAGTATTGATGTTTTCAGAAGAGAAAAGTTAAATGGAGGAAGGACAATGACTTTCAAATAGTTTCAGTGTCGCATGTGAGATCGGTTTAAGAAATATTACTTTTGTCGCAAAATTTAGCGTGCGCACCTGCTGGAGAGTTCAATTTTGTGATCTTATTTACCTTATAAATTGAAATCAGTATAATTTTGATCTTTTTTAAGTGAAAAAAGAGGAAATGAGAGAGGAGATTAAACTAATAAGTGCTTAATTTATTTTTATTTCTTCCTCTCTCTGCAAAAGATTTTATACGGCTTTTTTTTCCATTCAAATTTTGGAAAACCATATTTTTTACATAATTTCGGTGATTCAAGTTAACTGCAATGTAATGTAATTATTCTCTTGGTGATAGCAGACTATTTTTTATTACAATTAGTGATAATGCTTTTTGATATTGGTTAACTTGAATATGCATAAATTATGCTACCCCCCCCCCCCTAATATCCTTCAAACTATGCCTAGATTTCAAGTCATTTGAATAATAAGTTTTTGAATTATAAACATTCAAAATTTAGTGCTTGTAATGTTACATTACATTTCCATGTTTTTATTTATATCTCCTGAAATTATGCTCCTAATGTGCTAATTTTTGTGTAGCAATAATACTAATATACCCAAACATAAATACGTTGAATTTTTAATTTTTATAATTTGTATGATATGAATTATGAATTATGAAATTAATAATCGAAAAAATATGAATTGCAACCTACAATTTTTTTTGATGGATTTAGATGTATTAAGTCCTGCTTAATGGAAATCCAAAATTTCACATTTTTCTTCCAAGTAGTTTTCAAATTATGCTTAAAAAACGGCAAAATGATGGTTTAACCTTCCGTCTACCAGACGGGTCCATTGGACCCGACATGTACATTCAAAATATTTATTCAAACCAGAAATTTCTTCAAAACAAACTAAATGTATAAATCAGACAATAATAAGTTAAATAAACAAATTAAATAGTTTTAAGTAAAAATTCTGGTGTAGAATGTTTTTATAAAACTTGAGTAAAATTTCCGGTAGTTCTAGGGTTAAGGGGCCGTCTATGATAGAAGTGACTAGATATTTTGAAATTTCTTACGCTGTCCTGTAATCTAGCATTGACTACATGAGTGACGTTTAAGGTTCCTTGATCAAGAAGGGGGCTCTCTCGGTTAACAATCGAGTTTAAAATAATTAATTTCTCGGAAACTTATGGTACGAATTGCATAAAAATTTGTTTTTAGGCTAATTAAATGGTGTAGAATTCATTTATGCTGTCAAAATTGTGTACTGCTATTGAAAAAAACAAAGTTATGGTTCGTTTTAATAAGTAGATGGTCCCCTAAGAAAATTTTATATACATCATTTAAAAGTAGACTTTATTTCTAATTGTTCGGTACCAGTAACTTTCTTCTACGGTAATTTGTTGAGGAGTTAGTAGGGGGTGTTTACTTTTTTTTCCCACGACTGTATATCTGCAATACAAGTACATGGTTCGTACGCCTCCTTGAATTTAGTTTTTCGGCACAAGTATTATCTTATAAGAAATCTCTTCTTAAAAGAAGGCGAAATTTTGCGTGTTTAACCTAGATTTATTTTTCTATAAAAAGATACTGGTAGTTCTCCTGAAGAAATAACAGTATCCGTACGAACCATGAAGTAAAAACTACTGTATTACATTCTGTATACAAGTAAAAACTACTGCTTAGCTAAAATCTTGCAAATTAGTAAATATTTTAATGAATCTAAATACCTTATTTTATATAATTTTTTATTTTGTAAAACTTAACCCTTAAATGCATGAATTATTCTTTTAGAATTGTGTTTTTTATTCTCATATTAAAGATTTGACACCAGAAATTTTAAGATAGATTTTTAACTTTATTTAGTAGCATATTGTTGTAATTTTTAGAGGATTAATATTTCTCTATAAATATAGTGGTTGCTAAGAGTTAAATTAAAAGTGATGCAGATATGAATCACTATGCATTTAAGGGTAAGTAACAAATTTTTAAAATCCTCCAATTAAAAGGTTTTACGGAAGTAGTAAAAGGCAAGGCAAATAAAATTTAAAATGTTAAATAATTATATTTAACATATAATATACTTGTTTTGCTTTTATTTCATTTTCTTAAAGTAAATGCAACACAAATGTGGAATTTGGTTTATTTTCTCTTTGTGCGTGTGTTATTTTAATTTTAAATATTTTAACGATTGTCTCTCTAGATATACAACGTTAAAACGTTTATGCTTATATAAGGGCTTCATGTGTTATTTGATTTCTTTCAAAACTTCCATACATTTTGAATATGTATCTAATACATTCCATAATGCATATAGGTTCAAGAAACTTTATGCATAATAAAAAATACATTCATGAATTTAATTTATAAAATATGTTTATTATAGTATTGATATTAAATTATCAGAGTAGCGATCGAAGTTATAATGTTTCATTTTTGGCAACCTATCCGTTGGCATGGTATATAGAAGGGAAATTATTGTAACATAAAAGCCATAATACTTTCAGAGACATTCCATCTAAGTAACAGTAAAAATACAGTGTTTTTTCATGCAATTCCAAATACGTTTAAATGAAGCTTTAAAAGATTCAGAAAAACATTTTAATATTTAAAAAATTGTTTGAATTCATTTTTTAATCCAATACCGGAAAGGAAATGAAAAAACAAAAGTTCGTAATAACAGTTTTAAATTTTTATATAGTAATCTCCAATATAATAAAAATATATCCGTTTTCAAGCGATTCAAAATCAATTTGAGGGTTTAGAATGTCATTTGAAAGATAGTATAAATAAAGATATAACTTTTTTTTCTATTTTTAATATAAGAAATATATAATGAACTAGATAAAAATATCATACAATGCGATGATTGAAAAAGAACTTGAAAATAAGTTTTGAAAAACTCTCTCGGCATAGTTTAACACTAGAACGCCCGGAAATTTTACTCAAGTTTCATAAAAATATTTAACACCAGAATTTTTTTTTTAAATATTTGACTGATTTATTTAAGGTAAATCTGCGCTTTTAAAATATAACTTATTTTGTGAAAGAATTTCTGGCTCCAATTGACATTTAATCATATGGTCGGAGTCGAATCGACTCCTTCCGGGCGTTCTAGTGTTAAAGAAAAAGCACCTTGAAAAATTTAAAATATAAAAACCTGTTTATAACAAAGACTTTTATTATTTTAATAGTATGTATGATAGATTATATTTAAGAAAAGGATTTTCAATATTATTCTACTATTTTAGTTTTTCTTAAAATACATCATTTTATTTATTTCATTAAAATTGAAACAAAAAATGTGACTTAACTTTAACAATTAATATCAGCGGGGTTTTTTTTTATATTAAACAAAAAGAAAACATGGGAGAGGGGTTGGAGTAATGCCAAATGAAAATTAGCTTTCTACTTTGACGTGCGACACACATCTACGCGATAGAAGGCGGTGCTTTTTTCGGGTTTTTTGATCTAGGGATTATTTTGTCGTACTACAAGAGAATACGACGAATAGCAAAGCTGGGTCCCTGACATGTTTATGACATACACTATGACGCAAAAGTTTAGACAATGAAGAAATTCTTACATACTTTGAAAAATATTTATTCAATTTTCAAATCACTGCTTGAAATTAATGTGCTGTACATATAAACAATATTTATAACAAAGAAAAGTGGAATTGTGCATATTGCAATAAATTAAATGGTAACAAAAATAAACTGCTGTCTCAAAAGTTTAGACACAAATTAAATAAAAACGAAATAAACAATTTTTAAAACCTGGTTGCGCATCCATGCTTATGTATTACGTCATATACACGAGATTGCATGGAAGAAACTAAATCTTGCATAGTTTGTGGATCGATATCGTACCATGCATTCTCAATAGATGTCTTAAGTTCCTTTTCAGAAGAGTATTGTCTAGCGTTGCTATAAACTTTGCGACACATGATGCTCCAAAGGTTTTCTATAGGGTTAAGATCTGGGCTACATGCTGGCCAGTCGAGAACTCTTATAGTATGGGAATTAAACCAAGATTTTGAATGTTTTGCAGTGTGAATTGAAGCATTGTCTTGCTGAAATTCCCACTGAGGACCCCCTAGAAGCTCAGGAAATGGCAGTAGGTTTTCTTCGAATGTCTGTGTATAATGCTGTGAAGTTTGACGACCACTGGTGAAGGTCAGAGATACTTGTCCATTATAGCAAAAGGCTGCCCAAACCATCACCGAGACCCCTCCTTGTCTGCGACTAAAAAAACGTCGAGGTTCCTTCCGCAAGTCATGCCAATACGATAAACAACCATCTGGACCATCCAGATTCCACTTTTTTTTCATCGCTAAATATGACTGACTGCCATTTCTCTCCATATGACATATGCTTTCGAGCCCACATAAGTCTTTGTAACTTATGATATGGTTTCAGAGCTGGTTTCTTCTGCATTTTGCTATAAACGATTGTTCCTTTTTCCAAAATTCGTCTACGAATCGTATCCTTTGATACAGAGAGTCCCGATGAGCTTTGAACTCCACGTACGCTCATTTGTTGAGTACTCGCTAGTCTTTGTATCAGGCGATCCTCTCGTACATTTGTCACACGTTGCCTCCCAGACCGACATTTTGCTTTATATTCGGAACCACTCGATAAAACTCGATAAATAGATTTTTTTGACCTATTAATAATAGCAGAAATTTCAGAAACGCTCTTCCCTTCACCTTTCAACTGCCAAATCCTTGAAACCTCATTCACTTGAATTTCTTTAGCTCTCGGCATGTCGACTATGAAGCGCAATCGTTTGCAGAACTTAAGTACTCCAAATTTGTGACATCATCGATTCTAAATTTGCATATGCCAGCGAATATTCAAAGAAATTTAGAATAGTGTCTAAACTTTTGCGACAAGCACATTTGAATTTTTATGAAAAAAATTAGTATTATAGCAAATAAAACGACTGTCTTTTGTACATAGCATTTTAAATCAGTTTTTGAATATATTTACAGGTTTTTGTAATTCTGACGTCATAATTCTACATTTTAAAGCTGAATGACGTCATTGTCTAAACTTTTGCGTCATAGTGTATAAAGGGAGAATTTCTTTTGTTGATTTATGTGTTTTGCTTCCAAACTTTTGAGGAGCAATAAAAAAGTTCAGTACTGACCACAGAATCTTTGGAAAAAAGAAAACCCAAAAAATAATTTATAACTCTAATTCCAGAATTTTATCCATTTAGAGCGTTAGTTTTGTTCTTTTTTGGGGGGGTGGGGGAATGGGGGGGGGGCACGATGATTCAACTAGTGTGGTTGCGGATCTGCTCCAAGGTTCCCAGACACACTTTCGAGGCCACTATTTCCAACAGCAATCTTCATGGTAGATTTCTATTACACATGTTAAAGAAATCTATGAAGAACACGTAATTGTTTGAAATAGTGATGACAAAATAATCGCGTAACTAGGAACACCAGCTTAATCTGTAATGGTAGTAGTGCCATTACCCCATCTATAGCGGTAGCGCTACAAAACAATCAACCACAAATTTATAATCAAATACGAACTATCCTTGAAGAAGACAAGATTTTTGTCTATTTCTTTTCTTCAATTATAACTTCTTCGCGCTGAAAAATGACATATATGGTGATAAAACTTATGCATGGGAAAAGAGTTTAATATTTTCCACGATATTCTCAAATTGAAAACTTCGTCAGACAACCTAACTAATTATATATTCGTTTCAAAAAGATAACAGTAAGTTCAATGTAACATGCTAATTAATAATCATCTATTTATGCAAATAATTAATGTTACTCTTATTAAATCATGAATTTGATGCATGTATAATGCTAAACAACATATAAAGTAATTTAAACTTTTATTAATGGCTTAACCAGCAAATTGACTTCTATACAACTACCTTGTTTTATACTTGACTGGTTCCATCTAATTAGGTAGTCGATTGATGTAGTCTTCAAAGCTTCTACGGTTGAATAAAATTAATATTTATCTCCGTAATCCAATTTTTGTTATTGATTTCGAATATTTCGTATTCTCTCATATCGTATTACAAATTCAAGAGTTTATGACACGAGTTCAGCCATAATATATTATTTACTTATGGATACTAATCATATTGATCTATTAGATATTGATATAAGTGTAGTTTTGATATACTGATACTTTGATATGCAAATAAATATATGATGGTCGCATGATATTCTTTTACTGATGATTAGAGTTCTGCACGGATCCGTTTGTACGCGACCCGAACCCAAAAATTCCATTTTGAGTCACCCCGCTACCCAACCCGAACCCAGGGAAAAAATTTTCATCGACCCACAAGCAGACCTGAACACGACAAAATAATTTTCATCGACCCGAACCCGAAATGAAGGAAAATTAATTTATGTTTTAATGCAATTATAAAAGTAACCTACAATTGTACTCCTAATACCGTTTTATGTTTTGTATAGAAAAATGAAAATATATAACATACAAATATACTAATACTAAGGACTATTTCCTAGAAATCCGCACAGACTTTTCTTGTCTGGAAAGCTACGAAAAACGAGGGCGCTGTAAGGTAATAACCATATTACTCTGTAAAGCTGTTATCGGGTTTCAATTAAACCATTTCGTCGGACATTTTTGATTTTACATTTGGTGATACTTGCTAGATGGTGTACATAATTTAGATTCATAATTTTGAGATAGTACTTGATTCGATTGATCAATTTCTGGATGTTATCTGCTTTTCAGCCTTTCGCATACACTTTGGACTTAAGATATACCCAGAACCGCTAAATTGGTTGAATTTTGGGAACCTTAGCCGAGTTGTCGTACTTCTTTATGAAAGTGATGTTTTGCTGGCGAAAGTGGTTGAGAACTATTTTCAAAATAATAACCGCTGGTCACATCTGGCCAAAAGTCGTAACACCGCCGTTGTAATTCCTACCGATGTAAGGGATAAAATGACAGCGAATGCACTTATTGACCCTTGACAGTGAATCCCGACTTTTGGATGAACAGACGACTCAAGTCTTTCGCACTCATTGCAATCCAAGCGAGGATCTTGTATTCGAATTTCCCTTTAGTAGCGAATTTAATGATATGTTGTGTCGTGAAGACGTCAGATATGTAGTGGCTACCATTATCGTTAAAAGTGGAGTGAGCGAGCGTAAAACATGACTCGTCATCAAAGATGAATCCTCGATCAGAGAATTTTTTGAACAAGCGACCACAGTTCGTTTTCGCGGCAACCATTTGCTTTTCTGTTCGTTTTGGTATGACCCTTTTCTTGTGATATTTGAAGTTAAGCGTCTTGGTGATTACCTTATGTAGGTGGCCGGGTGAAGAACAGAATTTCGCAGCCGAGGAATGGATTAATATTTGGTCGTTTTTGTCAAACAGTCGTTTCAACTCTTGTAACTTTGACTTTGTGAGTTTTCGGGCCTTCCTACCCGACTCGGGTTGTCTTTTGGCCATGCGTTCCTTCTAGTAATGTTATAGAACATCGTATATAGTACATTTGGAGATATTTTTGTTAAAAATGGGGATAATTTCAGTAATAAAAATGGTCCACGATGAACTTGTTCCCATGATGAATATTGCCTTCGTAAAGCTTCGTACACACGCGTACGCAGGCACTCCTCTTTCGACTCCATTCTCGGAAAACACATATTATTTAATGAACTGTTAGCTAACGGACGTGTCCTCATATATAATAACGTAACACTTCACGCGCAGATTTCGCCTGAGTCGTATTCCTTTGCTATTTTGTACAACAGCAAAATTTACGCGGATTTTTAGGAAACAGCCCTTATAATAATAGTATTTAATAAAAATTCTGAAAGCGGACGCCTCAGGATCGTTAAAGTCCTGTATCGGTCGGGTTGTTCTTACATTTCTTTTTTCGAGTCGGGGTGATTTTAAATTTCTTTTTGCGGCAGGGTTCGCTCTAGAATGTATATCTTGCAGACAAGATTTAAGTTTCTGCAAGTAAGGATGCTGGTATTTTCATAAAAGTTTGAATAGAACTATATTTCAGATAAAAATAAATATATATTTTAATGTGAATGAATATATATTCAATTTACTGCATGAGAAATAAAATGTATATAAGAAATGTAATCATAGATCGTTCTTTTCTTATGATACAATTATGAACCCTTTTTTTCTTCTCTCGGAATATGAAAAGTATTACCAACGTTTCTTTATTGATACACACAAAAACAAATGTGTCGTATCTGTGATAGTTTATGCACTCACACACGCGTTACTTGGGTGTAGAGGTGCAAAAGGATACAAATATATAAGTATTGCGAATTAAAAAAGTGTTCACTAAATAGAAGTGTCCGCTATTCGGGAATGTTCGTTATGGAGGGGTTTTTTTTTAACCATTTGGAAAAATGGTTATTGTAATCTGTCAGGGTAGGAAATCAAAAACATATCTGAAGCGTTTTATTGGTTGAATCCGCATTTTACTCGTTTTCTGATTGGTCTATACAGTAATCAGCATTTTCCCTTTACTTTCAATAGAGATGGATACTTCTGTTGCCACTATGACAAAAAAGTAATAAAAACTACAAAAAAAATAATAACTCAGAAACAAATTGAGATACAGCTTTCAAACAAATTGCAATTAAAAATGCATTTTTTTTCTCTATACGACGGTGTAAAAAGTAATATTGTGGGATGTTTAGAAGTTTAAGAATGAAATTTCATTTAAAATTGGTCGTCAGATTTCCAAGAAATCTGACGATTGAAAAGCCTTTTCCCGAACAGCCAATGAAACGCTTGGATAATACGTAAGTTTCAGGTGGATAATAAGTAAGTTTCAGGTGGATAATAAGTAAGTTTCAGGAAATCTGACGAGTCGCAGGTGATTTTTGTTGCTTGCAATTTTTGCGTGTAATAACACTATTAATGTTTAATTCATGGCGTACGTAATGTATGATCAACTCCGTGCGATTTTTTATGTCTTAAATTTTAGTCCTTGAAAAAAACATTTTCCAAATGGTCGTTGTAATTTGTTAAATTGCTTTATTTATTTATTTATTTATTTATTTGTATATAGATTTTTTACCTCAAAAAATATTTTGGATAATCTTTTGAAAAATCGGGCCAACTCGAAACTAAACCGCAAGAGTCAAAACCCAACCTCAAACAATGAAAGTTCGCCCGGCCCACAACAAAAACATATAGCGCCAATCAGAATCAAACCGAACCGCGATCGTGCAAAATCGGATTACCTGACCCGATGCAGGAGTCTACTGCTGACCATATACTGGTGACCGATTTACTGTATACGATGTCTTTAAATATCTGCAAATATAAAAATTGACACATAAATATATCTACTGTTTTAAAAAAATCTACACAAAGCTGAGAACATGAACTACCCTTTTTTTTAAATTGTATCATATCATAATGTTAAAATGTAAGTAACATTATACAGGGTTAACACAAATGAATGGCCGGATTTTAAAACTTTTAGGTGCATAGTGTTGCATTATTTAGTGTTTTAATGCATCAGTGCTGCATTAAAAATCGTTGACTGCGCAAAACTGCCAAATGTGTGGAACGAACTTTATTACAGATTACGTGTTTGTCGTGTTACGAAAGGTTCGCACATCGGACATTTCAGTGGCGTAGCCAGGTTGGGGGTCCAGATGCTCTGGATACCACTAATTTTGTAAAGTTGTCTTCGCCTTATCTAAACCTAGAATTGTCTGCTATTAATCAAGGCGAAGAAACCTTTACAATGTTACTGGTATCCAGGTCATTTGGAACCACCTCCCTGGCTACGCTACTGGGACATTTGTAACTGAAAAAAAAACTTGGAACGTTCTTCTTTGTTTTCATGTATCACCTGTTTTAATATGCAGGGATGGGAAATCTCCGCTTTTTTTCATACCTGTATAATATTAGAGAAAATGTTATTTTATTTAATCGGAAAATACTGCGATTTAAGAGAACAGCATTTTCTCTAATACTTTACTGGTATGCAAAAAAGCGGAGAATTCTCATCCCTGAATATGTGTAATAGTTTTGAAAATATAAATTTTTAAAATCCGGTCATTCATTTGTGCTAACGCTGTATAAAAAGAAATTCATAGGTCGCAATTCATATTTTTTCCCTTCGAAAATATAATAAAAATTGAAAGATACTAAGCAGTACCAGCCAAAACTTGACGGTAAACAACTTAAAGGTTCCACAGAAAAATATTCATAAAGTCATTAAAATGTCAGATATAATTACAAATTATTTGTTAGCAATAATTAAAAGAAATGGAAAGCTCTCCTTTTATATCCGGGCTAATGACAAGCTGCATATTTATTCTCTTTATACGGATATAAATAGAACAATTTCCAGGGAATTCCGTTTTCAGAACCAAAAAGGGCTACTCCAAATTTTGTTTCTTCAAAATTTTAGAAATAAAGAAATTTTTGAAGTTTATTAATTTTTTTAAACATGAACATTTAACTGCATTACCATACCAAAACCAATAGATGGCACCATACATTTTGATACAACTATATTTCTTTCTTTCTGTCTGTCTGTCTGATTCTTTGTTTGTTTGTTTTACAAAAAATAACCACCTACCTTTATCAGTATATATGCCTTATCGATCAACTGTAATAAAAAAATATACCAAAAATCGTAGATCATTTCAGTTTATTTAATCGATAATTAGACGTCAAAGCTTTTAATTTAAAACTTTAAATACAATACCATTAATAAAAAAAATAATGGAAATTATAAATTTTACTTAATAATAATGAAGGAAAAAAAAGAAATTCTATAACTTTTCCTCCTAAAAATTACATAATTGAACTGTATTATAATAACACTAACAGTATCAGAGAATCATCTTATACCAGGAGCAAGGTTCGAACCCATGCTTCCTTTACAGAACCAGAATTCCTCTTTCTGATGCGTTAGACCACTTGGCCATCTCGACTCCGCTCAACGTTCCCCCGAAATAAAACCAGTTTAAAAGTGGTTTCGCACCCCGTTTAGCGTCAGAAAAGCACCCTAAAATGCTCATTGAGCATGCTCAGGTGAACCGAAAGCGGTCTGTTTAGGTAATTCTTCCATGTTTTTTTTTCCTTTCACGACTGTGCAATTGGGAAATACTTTGCATAAATAGTTGGAAGAATAAAAGTTACGTGCTTCAAATTTAATAAATTGTATCTTAAGGCGGATGTATAGAATCCTTGGTGATTATATGCGACTCGTTTTATTCACATTTATTGCGTCACAATAATTTATCAGGGAGGCATTCGTTAAATTGAAGGTTGTAAATAAAAGAGAAGCATATGCTAAAGAAATAGAACATATATCTCAAAATTGAGATTTAAATACTCGAGCTATTATAGTCAGGTGTAGTCTCAAAAATTAGTGCATTTTGCTTATTTTTAAGTACCCACTTTTAACACTGCAGATTGATCAAATCTGTTATGAAATACCTCACGGTATTCTCATTCTAAAACTTAAAAATCACACATAACTTTCTAATTAAAAAGAAGTATTTAAGAGTAAATATTGAATCAACAGTGACACTTACATATCGTTCAATAAAACCGATATCACTTTAGCACTTTACTCGAGTACTGATACTTAAAATCACTACAGGAACAGTGATGAACAAAAGGTGCGATATCATATTAACAAGAGTTTGGAGCTTATTATTTAAATTAAAGTAAAACATTATACTGAATAAGGCATTAAATGTTTTCAGTTTTATATTTTCATAAAACATATTGTTCAAATGTCAAGTACGCATTCATTATTTAGTGTAGTAGTCTTCCTTTTGTGTACATTTTAGAAAACTAACAAAGAGACAATGTTTAACATTATTACACTAGCAAGAATACCAAATTATTGAATCAAATGTAATATTTAAGTATCATTAAAAAAACGCAACATGTATACCGATTATCGTGACATTCTTATACTGATTCTTAAATGGCCCTTACACCTATCCATGTTCCACACCAAAAAAATTTATTAAAACGTTTTAAATCTATAATTGTAGTTTTTATTTACCCGAAGAATAGCTGAGTATTAATTTATGCTTTAGAAGTGCAAAATTTCGAAATAACTGTCAATATATTTATTTTTTCACGGTGACATAGGTGAACTCTTTAAAATAGAAGATATATTTTTGAACTCTGTAACATAGGACACAAATATAGACCTTAGTGTAAGTAAATGAAGCAAAAAAAAATCTTCAAAACAAAAAAGTGCATTACTGGTACTCATATCTTATTACTCATATTCATATCTAAAGCTTCATTTATTAATCTACTAAAAATGCGAAATAAAATTTTGAATTAATTATTTATATGTTTGCAAAAAAAATTACCTAGACCGTTTTTGGTGCAAAGAATAATTGACAGACCCAAAAAGTGACACAAACCAAAAGTACAATTTTTCTAGTAGCAAGTCAATATTGACTATTTCATTGTTCAATATTGCGCCAGTAATACATTTATTGGCATGAAATATTGTTACAATATTGAAATGCTGACATTTTCCAATATTTTTAAATAATAATTTCCAAGAAATATTTAACTAAAATTTACCAAATATGGGTTTTGTTCAGTGGCGTTCCCCGGATGAAGCTAGAGGGAGCATTGTACCACTAATGTTGAATAATGATTTTCGCCGCATTTAATCGCATAATTTCTCCACATAAATAAGGCGAAAATTACTATTAAAAAATTATAAATATGATCCTCCCTCCCAAGCCTTTCTCTGGATTTTATTGGCTTTATATTGACTAAATATTTCTTGCGAATGGCAAATGTCAACCTATATTGGGAAATATTTCATGACAATAATTATAATATCGGCCCCATTTTGGGCCAAGATATCTATATATATAAATTAGTGTTTAGATGTGTGTTCTTTGAAAGGTCTCTGACGTTAATGAGACGTATGCTTAATGTAAATTGCTGTTTAATTAATTTAGTAATCTTTATGCATTGTATTTATCTATATATATAATTATCTACGTACTTGAGTTATGGATAAATGTTCTTATCTGATTAAAATGAGTACAATACATAAAAGGAAATACCATAAGATGGGCTTTTATCTATCGGAATGTGGATAATAAAACAGCGAGCTAGATAGCCGAGAAATAAGAGTTGATGAACAAAAGGTAATCACCTGTGGTGATCTGTCGGTGAGCGAGCGGTCGAAAAGGACACGTTGGGAGTTGCCCTTGAAAATACAGGTAAAAATCTCGGAGTCTGGAAGGAAGAAGAGGGAGAGAGGGAGTAGAAGAGAATCAGTTTGAAGTTGAAAGTCGGAAATGGAGGTTGAAAGTAGTTGCTCTTGCTGTACGCACAGGTGTTTCCTTAAGCAGTGTATGTGTGCACCGCGAATTCGGACAGACCGGTATGGTCATATCTTTGGATAAGCCTATATGATCACTGTCAAAAGAGACGGAAATAGTATACTTATAGTCAGATAACCTAGTGCGCAGATAATATCCCAACGTGTCATTTAATGTAGAGTAAGATCTGCTATATCCGGGCCTATAATGAAAGTATTGTATTTTAATGTAAATATTTAATTATATTGTAAATAAATCTTCCATTTAATATAATTTCAATCATCCTAGTGACTGATTCCTAAGCTTCTTACATCGTGTCCGGCTTCACGCACCTATACCGGTGATTATATTTATATCTTTGCATGTGGTGGATTAAAATTTAACATGTGGTAGTGATAATTATCACAATATCAGCAGAGTTTATTACATTCTGTATACAAATTTACTATTTTTAACCGGTTTGCTGGAAACTTGATGTGCATTAGAACAAGATTAAAATTAATACCTACTTTAAAAATTTCTCAGACCACTCTTTGCCTCATTTTTTCAAACAACTACCATAGTTTATGATTATACAAATGAGGACGTGAGTTTCAAAACTCGCCTTATCCAAAAATGAAAATTTAGGTGACCAAGTTTTGTTTCCAAATTCCCAGTATATAAGGCAGGTTTTGAAAGTAAACCAAGATTTTACAATGCCAGAAATACTCGATAAAACTTTTTTTTTTTTTTTTTTTTTTTTTTTTTTTTCAGATTGAAGTGCTTTTTCAGTGCAGCTTTAGTAACATAGCAGATGAATAGAGAAAACACGATTATTTTATTATTATTTATTTATTTATTTTGGATAAGGTAATTTTGAAATTCACATCCTGAAATCTATTTCCTTTAAATTCTCAAATCCTTCTGTTTCTTTCCAATCGCCACAAACTGCGTAATGGACAATATTTTTATAAGCCAATAAAAATTCAGACTCACTCATTATATTTTCGTATCCGAAATTGACATAATTCTG
The DNA here is from genome assembly GCA_963932465.1 of Maratus speciosus. Classification (NCBI taxonomy): domain Eukaryota; kingdom Metazoa; phylum Arthropoda; class Arachnida; order Araneae; family Salticidae; genus Maratus; species Maratus speciosus. The sequence goes on from OZ010796.1 coordinate 310,403,348, forward strand.
AGCAGATAATGCGCATTTTTCGTATATAAAATTAAACTAGTATGTTGTGGACATCATAAAACTTTCTTCTATCTCATACATGTCAATACTTCAAAATTCACTATCTCAGTGCCAAATTAAATGGCAATCTGTGTTCATCATGAGAATTCTAAAAATATGAAATTCCGTGAATTAGTTCTCGAGGTATGACTGTCGCTGTAATCGTGTAAATCCAGCAAAATGCAGCATAGCAGCGCCACCTATTGGGTTATTTACACCAGAACCTAATTATCACCAACTTATGCCAACGTCTAACTGAATCTGAAGTTTGAGGAAAATTCGTGCATTAGTTCTTGAGATAGAGGTATTGCGCAAATCATGACAAATGCAGCATAGAAGCGCCACCTGTTGAGCGATTTGCAACAACACATAAACAGCAGCAATATTAATCAAGTTATACTTAAATCTAAAGTTTGATGAAAATTCGTGCATTAGTTCTTGAGATAGAGCTATTGAGGAAATAGTTCAAAATGCAGCACAGCAGCGCCACCTATTTTTACACCAACGATTTACACCACAAAGGCGATTTACACCAACACGTAGCCAGCATCATTTCATATGAAGGACTAACTAAATCCGAAGTTTGATGAAAATGTGTGCATTAGTTCTTGAGATAGAGCTACTGCGAAAATAGTGTAAATCCTGCAAAATGCAGCATAGCAGCGCAACCTCTTGGACGATTTACACCAAAACATAAACAGCATCCATTCATGTCAAGGACTAATGGAATCTGAAGTTTGATAAAAATTCATGCATTATTTCTTGAGATAGAGCTTTAGCGGAAATCTTGCAAAATGCTACATAACAGCACCACCTGCAGGGAGATTTACACCAAAAACTAATTAGCACCAATCTATATCAGGGACTACCTGAATATAAATTTTTATTAAATTCCGTGCATTAGTTCTTGAGATAGAGCGCCCACAAAATTTGTGTCACATACATACAGACAGACAGACTCGCAGACAGACATTTTGTAAAAACATGTTTTTTGGAATCTCTGACTCATAAAACGTGTAAATCCGTCGAAACCTGGAATTCGAAAATTTTCATGAAACCAATACTTTCTTGTAAAGATAGAAGAAAGTAAAAAGGACACTATAAGTGAGTTACAATGGCTACCTTCAGTTAAATGTATTTGGAGTTAAAACATCTACTAAAAGGCAGACATTTCAATTTTAATAATTGAATCAGTTCAGGGAACAGAATAAAATATAAGCATGATGACACTTTCTATGAGACGTCTTTAGTGTGCCGTCAAAGTGAATCTAAACAAAGGGTTGCTATGTTTTATTTCCTATTTCGTTTGTATACTACAGCTATATCTTATTGCTAAGTGCTACATAGCTACTAAACTTTAGATGCGATGGTAATATTTTCTACGATTTATATTAAATAAGAAATTAAACACAGCAACCGTTTTTTAAGAATCATTTTTTTCTCATTTCAAACAAAACTTCATTACTAACGTCACGATTTAAAGAGCATAGTAAAAGATGTAATTTTCATTTAATCATTGTAGATTTGCTTTTGATGAATGAAAATGTAAGTTTCCATTTAAAAGTAATGCCATATGAAATATAATTTCAATAAATGTTACGCCATTTCGTTGAATGTTTTGCATTTTTTTTCTTTTGTAATTGCCGGAGAAATCGTATATTTATCTGTTACAGGCGCCAAAGAAAACTTACATTCTCATTTATAAAACTGTGGGATTTTACTATGATTTCGCCACAGTAACGTCATTTTTTTCTGATTGTATTTTAAAGATTTATGGCGCGAAGGCCCAAAGAGTCGCTTTGTGAGCCAATAATTATTGGATTCTTATTTACTTTACCCCCAAAAGCCTCATGGTTAACACAGGTAAAGCACAGTGGTTCTACTAATAAATCAATATTAATTTGCTATTAAAGTCACATCTGGATTTTTGTTGTTGTTGTTGTTGTTGTTGTTATTTTGAATAAGATAAATGTTTGCAGCTCTTTTATTTAAGAAAATATATTGTTCTTCAATTCTTTATTAGTTGTTAAGAAAAGAATGAACAGATGAAATTCATAAAAAAGTGCGACAGAAAGTAAAAAGAATTTTCTATGGACATTCTAAAATGAAAATCACGCGATCAAATCAATATAAAAAGAAACAGTCAGTTAGGGATTATCAGTCATTGTTCAAGCGTAAAAATAAATGTCCGAAGCTATAAAAGGATTAAAATTTTCCTTTTTAATAGGAACGAAAATTGCCTAAAATTCTTTGCAGAAGCAAAATAGCAGCAATAGTGATCATTAAACTTGCCATTATTATAAAAAGGAAATAGAATTTTGAAAACTCTTAAAACAAAGATGAAAATAGAAGCAACGTAATAAAAAAATTTTCATGCAAGAATGTGAAATTCCTAAGGAATTTTTAATATATTGCCGATGCGAAGGTTTGTTGAAGTATAAAAGAATTGTTTAAAGAGTTTTTGGTTTAAAATAATTTCAAGCCTCATTGAAGTACATTTTTAAATATTATTATTATATTAATTATTTTAATATATATTAAATTATATATATTATATATATATATTATATATTATGTTATATTAATATATATTAAAGAGTTTTTGGTTAAAGATAATTTAAAGCCTCTTTGAAGTAAATTTTTAAATATTATTATAATATTTATTATCTTAATATATATTAAAATTAAATATTATTATTTTAATATTAGAAATATTAAAGTATCCCACTACTTTTAAAAACAGTCGGTTTTGTGAAAATATCTTTCTTTTGCCGCTTATGTAGGGGAGACTATAGAGTGTTGACCCACTTTTTACAAAATAATTTTTTATTTATTAAATATTGAATGTGAAATAAAGTATTATATATCATTTTATTTGTTATACAATCAGTTATCAAAATAAAATTGCTACATAAGTGCAATACATAAGAAATTTGAAAAATGATGGATTTTAATCATTGGAAAATAATGGGTTAAGGCTCCCCACATATGGGAGGGTTGACCCACTATATGGGTGGCTTGAAGCACTTTGTTTTATATTGAAATATTTGTGAAGGGAAATAAAATCAGTTTAAAAAAAGTAAAATAACTTTATGCTACATTCTTTAATTATTATAAAAACATATCTTTAAAAATATGATACTTAAATAAACCTGTTTAGATGCAATCGCAAGTCAGATGAGAAACATTTTGTTTTAAACAGGATTTTGTCTGAGCAGGTATAATTGTACTGCAAGGAAAATAAAAATTTAGCATTTAAGACAGTATTCCGCTAGAGACAGGTTTCGTTTTCATAGGATTTCATGCATTATTATGTCCGGATTTAGTAGCCACTGTCCCGCTTTTTTTTGTCTATTTGTCCAACTTTTTGTGAGATTCGACCTGACAGCTCTAGTTGTCACATAGTTGAGCTTCATATCTCACTCTATTCATCATGTTGAAGTTCGTCTACATACCTTCCTAAAGTTTTTCGATCAATGCTATGTCCTTTTGCAGCCGCATGAGTACTTAACTGTCATTTATTTTCAGTACTAAAATGTTGAAATAAATGACTGGCACCAGAATATGCGACAAAAAAATATTTGTAAATATGAAGAAGGCTATATTTCACATATACATTAAATGGAAAAGATTTTAGTAAAATTCTGGTGCAATTGTGGCATTTAAGAATTAAAATTAAGTGGTTTCATAAACATACCACTGCCCCTGAAACGGTTAAGACTGCTGCTTTCATACTTTCAAGTCCTTTCTAGTCTTTTCCACTATTTCTACTTTTTCCACTGTTTAATCAGTTTTAAACGTTTTCTTTTCCTTCATCCTATTTTACTGTAGTTTTTCAGAATAAATTTACATACATTTTTATGTATAACCATTGATCTTTCGTTATGCACAGTGTATAATGAAAATACTTCTAAAACCCCCCTAAATTAACACATTGGCGACGAGCAATTTTTATTAAATCTGAATTTTAAAACAGTACACTGTAAAAAAAATACTTCCAGTTTCCCTGTAGGAATCGGAAAAATAGTTGCCCTTATCATACCGGAATAATTTCCGACCCAGCTCGGAATAAAATCCGTAAAAATAAGGAAATAGTCAGTAAAACGGTATTTTACGGATTTTATTCCGATTTTACGGATTTTATTCCGAGCTAGGTTGGAAATTATTCTGGTACGATAAGGGCAACTATTTTTCCGATTCCTGACGGAAAACTGGCATTATTTTTTTTTTACAGCCTAGAAGCTCCTCCCTGTTCTAAAAGTCTTTTGTAAATTTGTGTTCTAGATTGTTTTCGCAAGTTTATGCATCGGTACATATATTTTAATGTACGAATTTAATATAAAATGCCTTACTATCTAAAAAAATATGGACAACATGATACAAATGCATTTTCTGCACTGTAAAAAAAAATACTGCCAGTTTTACGGTAGGAATCGGAAAAATAGTTGCCCTTATCGTACCGGAATAATTTCCGACCCAACTCGGAATAAAATCCATAAAAATAAGGAAATAGTCAGTAAAATGGTATTTTACGGATTTTATTCCGAGCTGGGTTAGAAATTATTCCGGTACGATAAGGGCAACTATTTTTCCGATTCCAACCGGAAAATTGGCATTATTTTTTTACAGTGTGTAATGTAGCAGCCACGCCCTTAGTCAATGATGTTTTATGAATGAAAACGAGAATTCTCGTTTGCCATCGTGAATGTGTTAAGGCCCCTTATCACTCAGATTTTAGATTTCCCTCTACAATGTTAAACCAATGGCCATTTAATGCCTCTTTATTTGTCTAATATCTCGTCAGAAAATTAATATTTTTAACTCATTTTTTCTGTGTGCACTTCTTAAAAGATGTCGCTTTCTGTTTTCGTTGACAAAATAATTTTAAAATGTATACTTATTTTTTAATTTAATGCTAAAGTCTTAAGTAGTAAGCGAAATTTAAATAACATTAAATAACTTCAATTCTATTTGGAGTTTTAAAATTTTGAAAACTACACAAGAAAGCCTGTATTTTCATCTATTTATAGAAATTAAAATTTTTCGTTTAGGTTTATTTAAACTTCAGATATTAGACAAAAACGTTAAAAATTTCATTCCCCCCCTAAAACATAAATCAATGCAACAGGGAGCAGAGTTTGACCTTTGACATGCAGACTGTCACAATGGGGGGTTCAAGAGATACCCACAATCAAGTGAATTGGAAGGAGGAAGTCTGGTATAGTTTTCTGGGCTTTCCTGATTATTTTTATAAAGAGAAAGAGCTATTTTGTTTGAGTTGTATTTAAAGGGCAGTAAAACACTTTTTTTCCCCCTCTGAATACTGCTTTTTTTTTTTTTTGCTTCAATGTCTTTTTATTGAATTACATATATTTTTTCGGAAATAAAACTGCATCAAACACTATACATACATACAGTTAAATTTTTTGTGCTTTTTTCTTTCTTTCTTTTTTTTTTTTTTTTTTTTTTTTTTTTTTTTGACATACTTATAAAAACTTTTCCTTTCGGAAAATTTCAGATTTTATTAGGCTTCAAGGAAACAAGTGATTTTTAACGTTTTTGTTTTTGCTTTTGTTTTTTCAGAAAAATACATTATTTGCATTTGCAAGAAGAAAAATAAAAAAAACTCTTATGCAATTTATACCTTATTCAGAATGTCTAAAAAAATGCATTTAACACATTTATAGTAATCATTTTCATTATTTCATTAATTTATGATTTTATTTAAAATCCTTTAAACTTACTTTCTATCTAGAATTCATTTAAATACTTAAATACAAAGTTTAGAAGATTATAAATCATCCTGAATAATAAATAGAAAAATTCAAAATGAAACTTGTTTGAAGGAATAACAATTCAATATGCTATTTAACTACAACTGGGATAATTTTTAATGAGAAAAGAAAAAAAAAAGGAAAAGGAAATGTACAAATTATTAGGGAATTATTAAGAAATGTACAAATAAAATGTTCTTACAATAGAAATATAGAAATATTTCCGAATTGAAAAATCCACCCCCCCCCCCCCCCCAACGCCGAGTAAGCTGAAGAAATGCAAAGGAAAAAGAAACCATCCTTTTACAAATACTTTTGTTTTGTGTAACATATAATGCTTTAGTAACAAAATAAAGTAACGCATATCTATAACTCATTCTAAACTGTATTACTACTAATCGATGCATTAAATGAATTTTATAACAAGTTATTTTAATGATACTTATAAGTACCGCCAGAAGATAAAGGAGTAAAGACATTTTATGAACGATTTGAACGAAATTTTGAAAAATTAAAATAATTAATATTTTTAAATTTTGTTTTTCTGTCTTAAAAACAGTATTTAAACGGTCGATTGCATAGTTTTGCTGTATTACATTTTTCTTATTCAACAGAATTTCATGAGACGTTCTTAATTATTGCCCTACAATCAACTATTAGTATTCTGTTGATAATTTATTAGAATATTTTCTCATTTGATTTGCTGATTATATATCAATGCGATAAATACTAGAATTTTAAATATAAGTAAAACTTTTTAACATACTTATTACCAATTATTATTTATAAATATTTTTGCCTCTTTAAAAATGTATCCAATACAAGAAAACTTGAAATTAATTAAATTATTACGCACGAAAAGCACTAAGCGGTAGAAATTATGTCTTATTTAAAAAATCCAATTAATAATATTGCCAAATCCTTTCAAATGAATGATATATTTACACGTGAATATTAAAAGAGAAAGAAGCTTTAATTTCAACGAATATAATTTTAAAGAAAATAATAAAATTTTATACCTAATGTTGCAAAGTAGTAAAATTGGGGACAATCGCGACATTGTTTTAATGGATTTTGAAAAAAATATATTAATTTTGAATTGTTACGCCATAATAAAAATATTACCGACCTTTAAAGCTTTCGGTCACTAGTCGTCTTTGAAATTTTTAACAAAGAAGGGAATCTGGTGTACATTTCGTAGGCTAATTGAGAAATCAGGCTCTTTGCAAAGAGCCGGGCTAATCGGAGAATCATCTTCCTTTTTCCAATTAGCCTGATAGTTTTCAGGCTTATTGCAAAGAGCCTAGAGAGCATTAGGCTAACTGAAAACTGGCCACTTGTTTCTCAATCAGCCTGGCGTTTTTTAGGCTTGTTGCAAAAAGACCAGAGAGCGTTAGACTAACTGAAAAATTACTATTTATTTCTCAATCAGCGTGATATTAACCCCCCCTTATAGATATGAAGATGCATTAAATGCTGTTCAATAACCAATGGCCGCCATTTTGTCTCCCATATAAAACTAAAATTAATTAAAATTTAATTAATGAATTAATATTTGAAAAATCTGTATTAACACCAATTGTCATCCAGTACAAGTTTAAAAAAATTTATTTCAACTTGACAGGATGAATAATAAGTATTTTATTAACAATTGAAAATTTAAACGAGATATATAAATAAATATAGGGAGAGTGTGAACTAATACTAGGAACTGAAAAAATAAAAGCAGGAACATAAAAATATGTAATAAAATTGTTTTGAGAGTTGACAAAGTTGATTGTTGAGAGAGTTCATCACGGCTAGAATATAATTTTTGTGAATACTTCATTTTTATTGCAAGGGTCTATGTGTTGTTAACAACCGATGCAATAAGTATGAAAGAAATCTGCAGATGAGGCAGATTTTTAATGTTTTTCTGTATTACGAAAGAAGATTGGTTGCTAACGAAAATAATTGGAAAAAAATATCGGAAATTTTCTGCAAAAATTACATCTGCAGATGAGGCAGGTTTTTAATGTTTTTCCGTCATTATCATCATGAGTTTCATCATGAGTTCGACTGCTCATAAAAATAGAAAAAAAATAGATAAGAAAATTTCTACAATAATAAAACCTGCAGATGAGACAGGTTTTTAATGTTTTTTGAGTATTTCCAAAACAAAGCCTATCTTCTTTGCGTAATCCTGGAAAAACATTAATGATCTGCCTCATCTGCAGATCCCACAATTACACAGCGAAGGTGTGTTGCTATTAAAAATAATCATATAAGAAAATTCCTACAATAATGAAATCTACAGATGAGGCATATTTTAAAAGTTTTTCCAGTATTACGCTGAGAAGGTCCGTATCCAATTACATTTATGATAAAATATATTTTAGAAAATATTTGCAATAATTGCATTTTCAGATGAGGTAGACTTTATGTTATTTTTCACCTTTATGCAGAAAAGATAGGTTACTGAATGAAAACAATCTCTCTGTTCTATAAAAAAGTAACTTACGCTATCACCGCGGCCGCCGCCGCTGGTTTTGAATTTTTTGTGACCGGAGGTCTTTCTCCGTTAATATTAAGAAAAATATTGCATACAAAAAATATGAAAATCGGCGGTATTATAGAGAAATGTTTAATAAACACACTGAAGCAGACAGTTTTCAAATCGAAGAATTATTTTAAGAGATATTCAATGTCAAAGTTGGACAAAATCGTTTTATTAAAAAAGTTTTATAGGAGCAAAAACTATACATCGGAATTTAATAATTTTTAGATCATTTTAGGTGTGCAGAATTCATTTATTTTTTTAATTTGACTCATTTTTTGAGGTTTTATTTCTATTTTAAATTCAAATTTTCAGCATTTCGAGAGATATTTTTTACTTATTTTAGAAAATTGTACTAATTTAACCTGTTGCCAACTGTATAAACAACGCAAACAATGTTTGCTTCAAATTAAAAATTTATTTACACGTGACTATTTTAAACAGAAAAGATACTTTCAAATTAGAATTAAATAATTGCGTATAAAAAGTAGGAACTTATTGAAAATTACGTCAGAAGAACTATATTTACACGTGAATTTTAACAGAGAAAGGATATTGTAAAATAATAAATTCATTAACATGCGTTAGAAGTCTTAAATAGGAGAAATTACGTCACATTTACGTCACATTACACTTATTATGTAAAATGAACAAAAAATAATATTGCAAAACAGTTTAAATTTAAAAATTGCTCGAGACATTTATTTGACATTTCGAGATGATCTTTTCCACTATTTTTGCTGGGACAGCGCAAATAATATTTCATTTCTAACAAAAGTATTTTCACGTGAATATTAAAAAGAGAAAGAAAAGTTTGGTGAAAATTACGTCAGAAAGAACTTTCTTTTCGCTTTGTTAAAAAATACCGGGAGACAAAGACGCTGTTTACTTAATTCATTTATATTAGCTTATTTTGAGATGTTTAATGATTTTATTTAATCAAAGACGAAAACAGCCATTGTATCTTTTAATAGCACCTGATTTTTCCTTAAAATTCCCCAATCAAAGAGAAAAGAATAGAAACCCGCTTATAGGGAGATCGCCACTGTTTTTTAAATTACTAGAGGGCTCGGCCCCCTACGAGCTACGCTCGCCAACCCCCGTTCAGACACCGCAGTTTCTAAAAGCACGCTAATTTGATCGGCTTTAAAAAGATTTTGAAAGAATTGAATTATAATTTAAAAAACAGTGGCGATCTCCCTATAAACGGGTTTCTATTCATTTCTCTTTGATTGGGGAATTTTAAGGAAAAATCAGCTGCTGTTAAAAGTTGCAATGGCTATTCTCCTCTTTGATTACATTAAATCCGTTAAACATTTCAAAATAAGCTCACATAAAATGAATTACGTAAACAGAGTCTTTGTTTCCCGGTATTTTTTAACAAAGCGAAAAGAAAGTTCTTTTAAATAAGACATTTCAAGCGGGCTCTCATGTCAAGCACACAAGTCGTATGTTTGTTGGTCAATAAATAAATAAATAAAATACATTTTAAATGCATTGTTTTTAATCTCACGTAATTTGCACCAAAGTTTTCTCTCTCTTTTTAATATTCACGTGAAAATACTTTTGTTAGAAATGAAATATTATTTGCACTGTCCCAACAAAAATAGTTGAAAAGATCATCTCGAAATATCAAATAAATGTCTTGCGTAGTTTTTAAATTTAAACTGTTTTGCAATATTATTTTTTGTTCATTTTACATAATAAGTGTAATGTGACGTAAATGTGACGTAATTTCTCCTATTTAAGACTTCTAACGCATGTTAATGAATTTATTATTTTACAATATCCTTTCACTGTTAAAATTTTCTCTGTTAAAATTCACGTGTAATTATGGATGAAGTAATTTTCAATAAGTTCCTGCTTTTTATACGTAATTATTTAATTCTAATTTGAAAGTTTTTTTTCTGTTTATAATAGTCACGTGTAAATAAATTTTTAATTTGAAGCAAACATTATTGTTTGCGCTATTTATAAAGTTGGCAACAGGTTAAATTATTACAATTTTCTAAAATAAGTAAAAAATATCTCTCGAAATGCCGAAAATTTGAATTTAAAATAGAAATAAATGCTCAAAAGATGAGTAAAATTTAAAAACTAAATGCAATCTGCACACCGGGAAATTATAACGTCTAAAATGATTTAAAAATGATTAAATTCCGATGTACAGTTTTTGCTCCTATAAAACTTTTTTAATGGAACGACTTTGTCCAAATTTAGCCTTAAATATCTCTTAAAATAATTCTTCGATTTGAAAACTGCCTGCATCAGCGTGTTTATCAAACATTTCTCTATAATACCGCTGATTTTCATATTTTTGTATGCAATATTTTTCTTATTATTAACGGAGAAAGACCTCCGGTCACAAAAAACTCAAAACCGGCGGCGGCGGCGGCGGTGACAGCGGTAGTTACTTTTTTTTTAGAATAGAGAGATAATTCAATCTTTCAAAATCTTTTTAAAGCCAATCAAATTAGCGTGCTTTTAGAAAATGCGGTGTCTGGACGGGGGTTGGCGAGCGTAGCTCGTAGGGGACCGAGCCCCCTAGTACACTAAAAATAAATAAGAAAAGAGCTGTAATTATAAAATCTGCAGATAAGGAAGAAATTTAATATTTTTCCAAGAGTGTATGGTTAGCTGTATGGATATGGTAAAAAAGAAGAAAACTGCTTTATTGACAGATTTGATTTATGCAGCTGGTTGATAATTAAGATTAATAAACACCTTTTTTAATTTTTTCGGTAAAATTTGATCGTAAAGATAAACCAAAAAATCTGCAATGCAGATATCAACTGAGAATCTAACTATACCATCCATATATTTTATATATATATATATATTTATTCCGCATTATATTATTTTTACATAAAACTGGAAAAAACACATTTGCATATTAACAAATTGCTTATATGAAAAATAATATTATAATTAATGTTGAATAATAATTTTATTTTAACAAGAAAAGTTATTGACTATTTTTTAATTTTTCCTTTTAACAAAATGGTTAATAACTAATTCAAAATTTACTAATACAAGATTAGATTACCATTAATACAAAAAGAAGGTAATGACACACGAGTAGATTAACACCAGTAAATAAATTTAAACGAATTTTTACTTTAAATATAAAAGTAAAGTTACCAATACATATTATATTAACAAATTGCTTATATGAATATTTTGTAATTTTTCTTCATTTATCTCCTCATGGTGTACTCTTATGACACTTGGCGGGTGACATTTTTGTCGGATTCAGATTTGGTTCAGGTTATTTTCAAATGGAATTTTTTGTTTCGAGTCGGGTTGCGCGCCTACGGTAATTATTTTATCTTGCTTCGATCGGGTTATGGTTCAATGGAATATTTTTGTCGGGTTCAGATTTGGTTCGGGTCAGATTTCATTTTTTTAATGGAATTTTTATGTTCGGGTTGGGTAACATGTCTACAGAAATTAATTTGTATTGCTCGGGTCGGGGTACAGCCTGATGTAATTTCTTTTGGGTTCGGGTTGACTTCAAGTAGAACTTTCAGGTTCGGATCGGGTTGCCTGTTAACGAAAATTATTTTGTCTTGCACAGATCTGGTTATGGTTCTTTGGAATACTTTTTTTGGGTTATGATTTGGTTCGCGTCGGGTTTCAGGCATTTTTAGGTTCTGATCGTGTTGCGTGTCCACGGAAATCACGTTATCTTGCTCGGATCCGGCTATGATTCTTTGGAATATTTTTTTCGGGTTCAGATTTGGTTCGGATTTTTTTCAAATGGAATTTTTAGGTTCGGGTCGGGTTACGTGTCCACGGAAATTATTTTGTCTTGCTTAATTCGGGTTATGGTTCAATTTAATATTTTTGTCGGGTTCAGATTTGTTTCGGGTCTGATTTCGGGTTTTTCTCACATGAAATTTTTATATTCGTGTGGTGTTGTGTCCACGAAAATTATTTTCTCTTGACCGGATCGGGTTATGGTTCTTTGTAATATTTTTGTCAGTTATTACGGTTGTTTCGGGTCAGATTTCAGGTTTTTTCAAATGGAACTTTCAAGTTTGGGTCGAGTTGCGTGTTGACGAAAATTATTTTGTCTTTCTCGGATCGGAGTACGGTTTGTTGTAGTTTTTTTTCTTGTTGGGGTGGGTTATGGGTTAATAAGCCTAAAAAAAGTCATCCTGATTGGGAAATAATTGGTTATTTTTCAATTAGCCTAACGCTTTCTAGGCTCTTTGCAATAAGCCTGAAAAATACCAGGCTGATTGAGAAACAAGAGGTCAGTTTTCAATTAGCCTAAAACACTCCTGGCTCTTTGCAATAAGCCTGAAAAATATCAGGCTAATTAGAAAAAGAGAGATAATTCTCCAATTAGTGCGGCTCTTTGCAAACAGCCTAGGCTCTTTGCAAAGAGCGTGATTTCTCAATTAGCCTACGACATATATAATTAAATAATATGTATTTCAGCCTTTGTACATAAATATATACAATAAAGAAAATTTCCTGTGAAATTTTACATAATCTTATATTAATAATAATCTTTATATAATCTTTATATGCTAGTATTATATAGCTTTGTATGATAGTATACTTTATATGCTAGTATATGCTTATATTGCCAGTATTTTTATATTTTATATTTATGATAATAATAATAATAATAATAATAATAATAATTAGAGATCGACGGAAAAATCGATTTCGTTTTTGTTACAAAATCAGAGTTTCGCCGAAAATGTTGCCAAAAATTCGGCTGGACTGAAAGTCGACATTACTCAGAGATTTGAGCTATATTGGCTTAAATGAGACAATCTTTGTTTATTTCTATAAACTTCACTGATTATAACTGTCTGTCATGACTGACTCAAGACGTGAGTACAAATTACAATGTAAGTAATGCCTATATAACTAAATTTTGAAGACGCCTTTCATGTTCTTATTAAAAGATGCAGACTTACCAGTAATAGAAAATTTTTAGAAAGTACAGAAGTGCTTTGAATACTCTTTGAGAAAGTTCTAGTATAACAGATGATCATTAAAAAAATCATTACAAAAGATAAATCGAGGTATGTATACCTAAAACATTTTCTAATTATATGTGATTTGCATAATTCGAAAATAATTCTGTGTTGTTGACGAATTAATTACATTTTATTTTATTTTGTAAGAAAATAAAAAGTTTTGGTCAGATTCACAGAAAGCCAACTTGGGCCTCACGTATAATTAGTTAATAATTATGAATATTTATGTATGTATTAATTACTCAAGAATTTTTTTGGACATTTTAGTTTTCGTTTTCAGCCGAAAATAGGAAGATTACCAAAATTCTGTTTCGGTTTTAAATACCTATTTCGGTCTATCCTTAATATAATACCTAAACAACTAAAAGATTTGTTGAGAATTTATAAGACCAATATAGGAAAACAACAAAGATCTAAATTGCTTACAGTGGAATTAATTTTGGCATAAGAATTCAGGTTCAGCTACGGACTGATTATGCTTTTAGCGAATTGGGTACTGACACTCCTGATTTTAGTGACCCCCGAATTTTGTTTTAGGGAATTTTCATATCGCTGAAAATTCAAGCCTATTTTAACCTTCTAATCTTTATAATCAATATTTTGAACTTTTAAAATAGGATAAGATTATTTCTAAATGTGTGAGTGCGTACTTATATAATCAATCATATGTTTTATAAGACCTCGAAAATGTTTAGTTTTTTTTTTTTTTTAATATCGGTATAAGAAGAGGGCGGGGCGGGGGGAGGGAAGAATATCAAGCCCAGGACCTCTCTTTGGCTGTCCGACCTGTGTGAAACTATTCTTTCTTAATCTTGTCCTTTTGCAGCAAACTCAAAAGAAAGCTCGCTTTTATTTTTTTTTCGTAAAATAACCTCTCTTGCCCATTTTTTTCCATGAATTCCGGATTCGCCGAATGGTCATTAATCAAATAGGTAATTAAGTACTTCCGTCCGAGTCCGTACTAGTCCGAGAATCATTAAGACGGGGAAATGTAAGGGATCATATAGGAGTCGCATAGTGCCAACGTTCAGTTCTGAATTTCAGCAAGATAAAAAAATTCAAAATAAATACTATTGGCTATGTTCTGGCTAATACCTGTAACGCAAGAATTATATTAAAACTGAACCAAAGTTCGTTTGTAGTTCTAGGCACAAAAACAGATAATCTTAATGTATGCAATACTTTCAACAATACTTTTTAAATAGAAATTTTACTAAAATATGCACAAATTTAGATCCAATCTTAAGTTGTAGATATAATATCTAAATTCGTAAAGATTGCTTGCAAAAACATTAACTAATGTAAAATAAATCTTGTGCGCAATTAAAAAAAATGGCTTTTTTCTTTTTGAGAAAAATATCTTTAAAAGTGTCTTTTTAATCATTGTTTGCAGGGAAAATGACGGACACATTTTTTTAGTCATAACTTACGTAATAATAGAAATATTTCTATGCAAAATCCTTTAAAATCCAACAAAATACTATATTGTTCCTTCATATATAATTTTTCGAAAAATCTGATTAAACAGCTCTAAGTCTCTGAAAATTTCAAGGTAATAAGATTTCAATTATTTTGCGGCTAACAAAAAAATGCTTAATTTTCTTTTATAATCAAAAATATTTAAATCACATATACATATATATCAGTCTTATTTAAATATATATAACTACTCAATTTAAGGTAATATTATCTCTACAATATATAACTCTTTTCAGATAGCCTAGTGAATTTTCACGAGAAATAATTATATATATATATATATAGTTATAATGTGTTGATTTTAATCCATGTACTTAAAGTTTTGCATGTAACGGTTTGCACAAAATAAAATCTAAAACTGAGTTTTAAATTTTATTTTGTGCAAACCGTTACATGCAAAACTTTAAAAGGTAAAAGAATTAAAATAATTAAAAAAAAACTAACTGATACATTCCATTTTGTAAAAACATGGTCCTTCCAAAAAATTTGTTGATGCAAATTTTCATTAATTACGTCAAAATTTAGTGTCCAAACTCACCAATCAGTACAATACTTCTTTAAACTATATGCTTTCTTTGAATCTTAATGTGCTAAAGTTCTGTAAATTATGGACATTTTGAGACTAAAACTTTACTAATTTAATAAGATTTCTACACATTTAAATTTTCATTAAATTTCATTAAAATTCTACACATTTGCTTTTAGTAGGTTCTAAGGTAAAAGTCCGTGAACCGACAAATTACCACTAATTCAATATAGAAAAATTGTCTTATTTAATAGCAGAAACTTTGCAATTAAATAAGGCGATAAAGAGTTAATATTCCTTTTGAAAATTGTGGTAGAAAACGACTACATATATACAAATTAAATAAATTCATGTAAATAAAACACAAAGATTTTTTGGGATACTTTGAAAGATAAAAGTATATGTAAGATAGTTGAAAGTTACTTTTTTGTATTTAACTCAGAGTTTAACATTCAAGGACAAAATATTATGAATAATAAAATATATATAAAGTCATATTCAAATATTATTAAATTTAATAAATGTTTAAAAAAAAACCTCAAATAGAAAAAAAGCATTTCTTCATACGGGAAAAGCAGCCAGTACTATAAAAATAAACTCCAAATTTGATCTTAATTTGTAAAATAATAATAATAATAATAATACTTTTAATAAGAATGTCAACGATTTTAATCAGACAATTAAAATTAGTGATTAAATCGTGTTTAAAAAATTAAATTTTTTTAGTTTGAAATAAAAATTCTGGTGTAAGATATTTTTATAACACTTCAGTAAAATTTCCGGCGGTTCTAGTGTTAATAGTCCAGGGGAAATGTACCAAAAAAAGGGGTTACCATTCAAAAGGTCGGGTAGAAGATTTTATTTTTTAAATTTGTTTATACTGAGGCAAGCATGGAAAAAAACAAGTTTTCTAACAAAATTTCTTAAGGCTAAATTTTCTGTGGCCAAAAAACAACAAAATTTTGGGACTTTTTTTGATTTTTCTTAAATGTCTCAAGACTTGTTGCCGTAACATATTATTTCTCAATTACAATATTAAAGATAATAAAATTCTCTACAGCACTCATATTTACAACTTTTTTATACACCCAATCGCAAGCGCAGTACGCCATTTCGAAAATAGGACACTTTTTTCAATTTCCTTAAAAACCGTGAAAAACGTAGATCTGCCCCGATTCTTCAAATGTTTCCCACGGATTTAATCATGTATGTCAACTTCTTTATATTGGTTGCAGTAAATTATGTGTTTCAGGGTCGAAACTGGTCTTTTTTGCACCCGTTGCAAACATGGATTTTGCCCCCCCCCCCTCCCTCCCCTTAAAAAGAAATTTACCACGAGAATTTTTATAAATATCTAATAGCCGGATTTTGAAATTATTAAGTGTGTAATCATCAAATACATAATGCTGAACTACGTAATCAGCTTTTCCAAATATTGATTCATCAAAACCTTGAAAACCGAACCGAAAGGAACCCAAATATATTCCGCTTTAAACAGATTTCCGTCTTAGCAGGTATAATTGTTCATATTCTTTCTCTTTAAAATATATAATATTTTCTTTAAAGACAGGATTCTTTATATATAGATTTCCTTTTCAAAGATTTTACGGTAGTTGTAGTATTGAGACTAGAGATGGGCAACATCGTTCCTTTTAAGGAATCGTTCCAGCCGGAATCGTTCACCGAAAGGAACGAGTTCATTGAAGTCGTTCCTTTCGGAATCGTTCCGAAAAAAGGAACGAATCCGAGAAAAAGGAACGATTCCGAGAAAAAAGGAACGATTCCGAGAAAAAAGGAACGATTCCGAGAGAAAAGGAACGATTCCGAGAAAAAAAGAACGATTTTGAAAAATAAAGGATTCCAAGGTGAAAAAACACTTCCGAGATAAAGAGAACCACATGCAATCCATAATATTTTTTACTAATTTATTTTCTTATGTACCCATCCATTTTCTTAGGCATCCAGTCGCTTTAATTTTGTAATGTTTTGGACAGAGGATTTTGTTTTTAAGAGTTCATTTCATTGATCAGCGTGTGCAATTAATTTGCAATTATTTCTAACTTTATGATTTATGGTATAAAGCATAATTCCTCTTGGAAATTTAAGGGCGGTGCAAGGTCTATTCGATTTTCAGTGTAATCATTGGTTTCTCTTGAAAATATGTCGTCAAATGACCGTCCATTTATATTATTATTTTATATAGTGTGTCTTTACTCTTAACGATGTTCAGTGGCTAAGTCCTAAACCGTTAGTCATAGACCTATAGTTCCAATTACAAAAATGTTTTAAATAAGGTAAAAAATTATTCTGAAAGTCGTTTGGATCAATAAAAATATTTCTAAAAAAGTTACGAAATTTAATTTTTTATACGGTCCTCCGCCCTATAAGAGATATTTAGTAAAAGTTTCCTGTTCTCTTAAAAGAAAGACAAAAAAAGTCCCATTCATCTAACACTAAAATTCATGAAGTTATACGAAACTTTGAAATGCAAGACTTATGCCACTTTTCTGCATCCGAATACACATGAGTTTAGCCATGCTTCTAGGGGTCGTAAACAAAGTGCTTAAAGTATTTGAAGGATTTATTTCATGTGTAGCTGCGCTTTGAAACAAATCGTATTACGACAGATTTTTGCAAGGATTTGAAGCTGTTTCTTTTCATGATTTTTTTAACAAAAACTATGCTATTTTTATAAGCTTTTATTTAACCTATTAACCGCCAAAACTATAAGTAGGAATTTTCAAATTTCTTGTTGAAAGTCGCTTGTCACCACAAATTCAGAAAGGTAATTTCCGCTTTATTAAAATATCAAAATTTCTGCCAATAAATAAGGCATTTCTTTTAATTGTAAAATAGTGGTGACAAAGTAATTGATGTAAGCATGAGCAATTATTTTGACCGTTGCGTGAACGCAACACCAGCGGGTAACGGGTTAACTTGAAACGATCGTATGTATGTCTTTCCAGTTCAAAATTTGTACTCGAAATTCAACTCACTTTAAAATATGCGATCGAGGTTAAATTTTACATATTGACGTAAATCAGATGACAATGTAATATTATTATGATTTTCAGTGCTTACCATTATGTACTTATTTTACAGGGTAACACAAAAAATTTCGGATAGATTACTGCCAACAAGTTTTCTAAAAAGTTTTAGATTAGATAACACAAGACTGCGATGGTTGTGTTTTTTTTATTTTTAAAATTATGTATTTTTAAAATTATGATTTTTATGTATTTTTTAGCACTGAATCCGAAAATTATCTTCATTTTTAACCATCATGTCAGATTTTTTCGCAACTACTAAATTTCAAAATTGAAAAAATAGCTAATACTATAAAATAGAGTCGATGGTTGTATTTTTTAACTTTTACGACTGATTTGTATGTGCTTTTTAGCACTGAATGTAAAAATTACCTTCATATTTAACCATCATGTTAGACTTTTTTTGTAAATGGCAAATTTCAAAGTTAAACTAGTATGTTGTGGCCATCACAAAACTTTCTTCTAAATAAATCACGTCAATTAAATCATTTAAATAGTAAAAGAAATTACATCAATTTAGAACCAATTCGTATCAAAGTATACCTGAATTTGAAGTTTGATGAAAGTTCGTGCATTACTTATTGAGATAGAGCTGTAGGGGAAATTCTGAAAAATGCAGCATAGCAGCGTCACCTGTTGAGCGATTTGCACCAAAACATAAACAGCACTAATTCATATTAAGGTATACCGGAATCTGAAGTTTGATGAAAATCGGTGCATTAGTTCTGGAGCTAGAGCTATTGTGGAAATCACAAAAATGCAGCAGAGCAGCGCCACATGTTGAGCGATTTACACGAAAAGGTACAAAACATCAATTCATGTCAAGGACTAACAGAATCTGAAGTTTGATGAAAATCCGTGCATTAGTTCAGGAAATTGAGCTATTGTGGAAATCGTGAAAAATGCTGCATACCAGTTCCACCTATTGAGCGATTTACACCAAAACATAAACAGCACTAATTCATATCCAGTATACCTAAATCTGAAGCTTGTTGAAAACCCAAGTATTAGTTCTTCAGATAGAGCTATTGCGGAAATCTCAAAAAACGCAGCATAGCAGCGCCACCTGTTGAGCGATTTACGCCACAAGGGACAAAACGTCAATTCATGTCAAGCACTAAATCTGAAGTTTGATGAAAATCCGTGCATTATTTCTTGAGATTGAGCTATTACGAAAATCGTGTAAATGCTGCAAAATGCAGCATAGCAGCGCCATCTGTTGGGTGATTTGCACCAAAACTTTACCAGCACTAATTCATATCAAAGATTAACGGAATCTGAAGTTTTATAAAAATCCGTGCATTAGTTCTTGAGATAGAGCTTTTGCGGAAATCCTGCAAAATGCTACATAGCAGCGCCACCTGCAGGGCGATTTACACCAAAAACTAATGAAGGTCATTTTCGGATTCAATAGTAAAAAATACATAAAAATCAATTATCAAAAGTTAAAGAAATAACAATCACATCTATTTTATACTATCAGAATCAGATTTCCGAAAATTTTTCACTTTTTAGCTTTCAAATTTACGATTTGCAAAAAATCTGTACTTTGTGATAAAAAATGAAGGCCATTTTTGAATTCAGTGTGTAAAGAATCGAGGCTGTTGCTTTTCAACATTTTATTTAACGAAAATTCTATTATTTTTTTCCTGTTATATGTTTAGTACAAGCTGTATATTTTGCATTAATATTTCAGAATGATTATAGATTTCAAATTTATAATGCAATGTTAATTTTACTATCAACTATATTTTTTATATATCTGAAGATTATTTATATTTCTAGTAAATTTGTAAATGACCCCTATTTCGCAGCAAAAAATATGCTCCAAGTTGAAACAGCCATTACTTCGGTCAGTTTTAGTTGTAGAATAATAGGACTTTTATTTGTCTTACTTGTAAGTGTAATAGGAAAGTTTTACTAACTATAACTTGAAGGACCGGGGGATCGTATAAAAAATTAAATTTCATAATTTTTCAAGAAATGATTCTATTGACCCAAATCACTTTTTAAATACTTCTTTACCCCCATTTAAAACATTTTTGTAATTGGAACTATATGGTTATGACTAACGGTTTAGGAATTAGCTATTGGACATCGTTGAGAGTGGACATCCTGTATAGGAAATTTTATTATTGCTCTGATATTTGGCACCAGTGTCTAGGAATTTTTAGTCTCATAGATTCCTCTTCAAAATCTACCTCTAGGTAATCTTAATTTCATTTTTCATTCTGAATCTCATTTTTCATTTGGATGGCCCTACTGGTTTGGATATGTAACTAGTTAAAGCAGATTACATTTTTGTTCCAGTGTCCGTACTTTCAATAACTTTATGCCCTTTATCGTCTTTCTCCTCAGCTCCCTAACTTTACGCACACAGGATATTTCGCATAATTCATCAACATTATTATCACCGCCTTCAGGATCTGGTTCAGAAGTGAAACACCCTATTCTATAGCAATCATCTTGTAGTGCAATTCAGTGATATATATCAATTTTAATGCATTTGAAATAGCTTAATGTCATTAAAATGCGCTGCAAACGATTTTTTCCCGTTGACCATAATGTAACGAAATACTTTTGAGTGCCCCTGTAAATAAACTATTAATGCACTCTTCATATTGAATATCAAACATCCCATGGTAAACATCAGTAACATATATCAATTGCATGGGAATCCGAGTATATTTACGGGAGTTAGGTATATTACACACTGAGACCACACAACGACACAAAGCGCAACATGAAGTGCAAAAACCGGTCGAAATAAAGAACGAAGTAGTTGCAAA
Source organism: Maratus speciosus (assembly GCA_963932465.1). Taxonomy (NCBI): domain Eukaryota; kingdom Metazoa; phylum Arthropoda; class Arachnida; order Araneae; family Salticidae; genus Maratus; species Maratus speciosus. The sequence continues at coordinate 310,424,538 of OZ010796.1, forward strand.
CTTGTTTTAAACCAGTTTTTCTAGCGAATTCAAGCGACATGTCTTATGTGTCGCCTTAGTGTGTGACTTGCCTTAGAGCGTGAACAGACGGTCTGACGGACAGACAAACCGCATTCATAAACACTAACTTTATTGGAAAGAGTTAAAAAGTAAAGCACGTTTTTGCACACTGTCTTTCCTGAGTGACTGATGTATGTCTTGTCTTTTACCCTAACATCGCTATTTGTGAGCTGCTGTTAACTACGTAGAATTTCAATAAACTTACAACTCTTTTTGAATCTCCAATTACACGAGAATCTACCGGAATTTCTCTAATTTCACACCCTCATCCGCCGTCACCCTCTCTTCACTTATATGATACAGAACTTCAGTTCGGTGTGAGTGAATTGCAATGCTAATATGTTTGTTTGGATTGGGATCTTTGGAGCTTCATAACTCATGAAGTCATGGAACACTTGTGTTACACGAAAGGGTAGAAGTTTCTTCAGATGATTTGTAAACAGATTCATTAGCAGGGCTATGGCTAGTGATATTTATAAGATAATATTATATGCATTAATATTATAATATATATATATATATAGTAATATATATGATTTTATTCATATATAGTACATATTATCTCCGCCAAAAGATATAGTGATTCACTAAATTTCAAAATTCTATTTCTTTAAATTTGAAATTTGCTAACATTTTAACTGAAAAACGGTTTATTGGTTTAATTAAATTAAACAAATTAAAAGTATGTCCATTATTATTACAGAGTGTAGTACTATATAAAGAACTATCCTTTTGACGATGTTTCGGCCGTTGAATGAAAGATATCTGTTGTAAACGTATTATAGATAATACCAACCTTAATTTTTTGAGAATTTAACTATTTTTTATTCGGAGTTAAACTTTTTATTGTCAAAACTATTTAAAATAGATAAAACATTTTGTTAAATTCGAACTTTTCAGAAAACTTTATGTAATTTAAGAAAAAAAAGAAAATAAATAAATAAATCTTCTAAGTGAAAAGAATAACAATAAGAAAGGAAAATACATAAAATTTAGTATCGTATTTGCAGTAAGTTTTACCTCAATAAAAACGGAAATTTGGTATTAGGCTTGAAACATTAAATTTAGTTTAGCATGAAGGGAGCCTTGATTTGCTCGAAATTAAACTCAGATATGTATTATCCATCACCACAGTAACAGGCATTAATCGTGGCATTGAACTCGGGATTTACGAGTATCAATAACGATCAAGAAATCTGAATTATTATAAGAAATTATTACGATAAACGATTTTTTTTTTGCTTTTATTTTACGTTGAATTAAAACAAAGTCACAGTTATTTAAATTCTAATTATTTAGCAAGAAATAGAAGTAAAATGATAATTGAAAAAACTGTACAAAATCACAACGTGCATTCTTTGAAAACCAATAATTAAATTCGTATATTGTAAAAATTTTAAATGCAATATTAACCTTCCGCATACCAGACCGGTGCAACAGGACCCAATAGATACATTCAAATTGATTTGTCACATTTTAAAAAATGAAAATTTTGTAAATATGTGACTTTTTCTGGAATGTTCTACTCAAAAGAATAGAACATCCCAGAAAAAACCCATATTTACAGAAATTTCAGTTTTTAAAATAAATTAGAAATATCATTATAAATGTACCTGTCGGGGCCATTGAACCCCTCTGGTAGGCGGAGGGTTAACATAAATCTATTAAACCGAAACAAGCATAAAATATGCAGCTTTATATATGTCGCAGTGTTGGAGAAAGTCCAATAATCTATATGTAGCACGTGATTTTTCTTTCCCGTTTTTATACTCAAAACGGCCATTAAGAGAGCGAACCGCGGTTAAATTATTTCAATCCCACCCACCACTGTTACTGTTATCTTATTATTATTATTAGACATTATGCTTTTTTGAAATATTCATTATCTTAAGAAAGAAAGAAACGTTTTACAAAAATTCCTTGTTCTAACAGATTTTACTCTATGTAATAAACCTTAATGTAAGTTGATTAAAACAACAATCTTAGGAAGTTTCGAGATTTTTTTAATCATCTTCTTCAGGAGAGAAAAACAAGACGCCAAACTGTGGAAATAAAGTGGTACTCGAGCGCTCGTAGCTGGTCATATATTTATTTTGACAAAGAGGATTCTCAAATTGAAATTATGTTTGAGGATAAAACATGAAATAGTGAAATATGCATGAAAGTACGTAACTCTACAAATATTAAAATAATTGAAAATCAGTTATTATTATCCTATTAAAATGCAATTTTTATGGCCTAGTGATATATTTCTTACATTATTCAAAACTGTTTCTAGTCAGATTTAAAAAAATATTTTTCACTAGTAATTAAACAAGCATTTTCTTTGTTTTTCTTAAGGCTGTTCTTAAGTGATCTGCTCAACAAGCGTAAAACGTTTTGACACATTTACAAATTCATTTTTTAAGGGAAAGATATAAAATTGGAATGTTTGACCATGGAAGCGATTTGGAATCGAACTGTGTTTTCCATCTTTTGATCAGTAAATTACCTATTGAGTTATAATCGATTTTGATCACGTGACAAACATGTTTTTCACCCATTTTTGAGAAATTATGCCTCTTTCGTGCGGAAGTTCGGTTCAAAACGCCCACTTTGACACTATTTTCTGAAAGGTCTATTGCGTTTGCAAAAAAACGGAAAAAACAGCTCGATTACATAGTTTCTGAACAACAACACCTGTTCGTTTCATGCATTTCCGAATAAAAATAAATTAAAACTTTTGTCACAAATTTATCCTTTTGGATTTGAGAACAGCCTTAAGAATTCATTTAGAAAAAATTCATTTCGTATGATACATTTACCAATTAGAAAATGTATTAGTGTATTAAAGTACACATGGTGTTCCATTACCCTCGGGGTCCAGGTACTCAATCGGTAAAGTACGTAAAGTTTCTGGGTTCGAATCCCATCTCGGGCACTTTTTCTCTCAGGTGTAAAAAATCCAATTCGTATAAAATATTTTTTTTAATTATTTCTTTCAGATTAATTTAGCACAAGAAGATGAAATAGTAATGTTTATTAAACGCCCTACTCCGCCCCGCATTTCAATTTCTTTTTTCTTTCTTTCTTTACTTTTCTTTTTTTTTTTTGAGGAGGGGGGGGGGGGTGGCACACACATTAGAAGGATATTTTGGCAATAAAGTCAGCTTTAATAGAATCAAAATCTGTTATTTTGAAATAAAATAGCGTATTTTAATTTATTAAAACTGGCCAGTCTACAAGAAAAGAACCGATTCCCGAGGAATCGGTCCTTTTCGGAACGGTTCCTCGGATTCGGTCCTTTTTGGAACGGTTCCTCGGATTCGGTCCTTTTTGGAACGATTCCTCGGATTCGGTCCTTTTTGGAACGATTCCGAAATGGACCGACTCCGAGGAATCGGTCCTTTTCGGAACGACTCCGAGGAATCGGTCCTTTTCGGAGTCGGTACATTTTGGACCGATTCCGAGGAATCGTTCCGAAAAGGACCGATTCCGTGGAGTCGTTCCTTTTCGGAATCGTTCCAAAAAGGACCGATTCCGAGGAACCGTTCCAAAAATGACCGAATCCGAGGAACCGTTCCAAAAAGAACCGAATCCGAGGAACCGTTCCAAAAAGGACCGAATCCGAGGAGTCTTTCCAAAAAGGACCGAATCCGAAAAGGACCGAATCCTTTTTACAGAATGGAATCGTTCCTTCAGTTTCACTGCCGGAATCGTTCCTTTGGAGTCGTTCCTCAACAAATGACACATCTCTAATTGAGACATTTAAAGTCACAGTTATATGAATTATGAGACTAAATTAGTCACACGAAGACATTCGCAAGATAATATTTAACCTATGGGAGCGTTCTTGATAAATATCTCGCTTGTATTTTATTACTTTTAAATAAATTTTTTTCATGGGATACCTGAGATCAATATCTAATGTTGTGCTTTTGTAATTTTTCGGCTTTATACCTCTAGATGAACATGATTAAGGTATCTCTTTTATTGAGGATAAGGATATTCCTTTGAAACTGGATGCTAATAATCCTACAACAGTGCCATCAAACAGAAAAAAATATTGTTAAATAGCCTTATAGAAATTAGTATTATTAAAATACATTTTTTCAATTAGCTTATGCAGTCATACTGCTTGCCTTTTTTTATTGTGTACGGAAAGTGGAGTTGAATGAGACAGGGGTTCAATGCGAAAACAAAAATGTTTATACGGTCTACAATCATAAATAAATTGGTATTTCATTTGATAAATGGTATCACTGAGATCATTAAACAAATATAGTTTCAAAACAGTACATATTACAGAAGATTTGAATATTCCACGAATTGTATTTTTCAACAACCAAAGTAAGTTTTTCTGTTTGAGCTTTAAAACAATTAATAGATAAAACTAAAGATTTATATATTTTTGCATGCTGAAATGATATAATCTCTTGTTATATTTATTGATACAAGTGCAAATTTTTTTTGACAATATTTATTAAAACTAATCTTTTAAATATTTTTATGAAACTAGTGATCTCAAATATTTTACTGACAGAATTTTTAAATTTTACAAGAGATAAATACATAACATTAGTTAGTGAAATAATCCGTTGTCATTTTTTTTATATACCTATTTTATAAGGTAAAAGTATTTCTTACATAAAATATATTTATTTTTTAGCTCCCCTCTCCCCCTTTTATACGGAACTACAATCCAATGTTTTCTATCATTAAAACAGTAAAAGGTTAAAACATATGTTATCAATAAATGGTAAATAAAATATACCATTGTAGTGAGGAATAAAATATGTTTTTCGCAAAATTTCATACTTATCCCACTGCTCCTTGGAAAAATATGTATGCATTATAAAAATTATTAAATTAAACAAGAATTCTTTCTTAATTGAAACTATCGTGCCAATAAGTTACTAAATATTGAAGTATTCTTTTAAACAATGCTTTGAAATTAACATTGTATACACTTAAAGCTACTGACTAAATATGAAAATTGTCTTATTCATCTACACCCTGCCCTACTTTTAAAATTATATAAATTTATTGAATATAAAATGTCTGTTGAGATGAAAATAAAGACGTGGGTGTGAAAATAATAGATAATTTACTGCTATCAATTTTTAGAAGTCGACATACAAGATTAAATCCGTGGGAACATGTGAATAATCGGGGCAGAACTAACGTTTTTCACGTTTTTTAAGAAAATTGAAAAAAATGTTCTATTTTTGAAATGGTGTACTGCGCTTGCCATTGAGTGCATAAAAAAGTTGCAAATATGAAAGTTGTAGAGAATTTTGTCTTCTTTAATATTGTAATTGACAAAAAATATGCTATGGCAACAGGTCTAGAGATATTTAAAAAAAATAAATAAAAAAAGTCCCAAAATTTTGTTGTTTTTTGGCCACAGAAAATTTAGCCTTAAGAAATTTTGTTAGAAAACTTGGTTTTTCCATGCTTGCCTCAGTATAAACAAATTAAAAAAATAAAATCTCCTACCCGACCTTTTGCAAGGTAAAATGTACATTTCCCCTGGACTATAAGATGGTTGAGAAGTTTTTTCATTTTTGAATAAATGAATTACATCTTGTGTTAAAAGTGATTGTTGTCACAAGACGCCAGTTTTTTTCCTTTCTCTCACTGTCGCTAACTAAAATGTGATTCAAAACACTAACTTTCACTTTTCACAGTATTTACTAAAAAATATTCTGCCTTTACCGAAAAATGAAACTGGATTAACAATTTCTGCATAAGAGATCTTGACAATTTTTGTTAACAAAATAAATTGAAAAATGTGTTAGAAATAGGTAGTTTAGATTTGAAAACAGACTTAAAAGCCAACTTGCATTTTGGTTTATAAAAGGGAAACGTTTCATAACAAATGTTTCAGAGTGACATCGTTTTCATCTATTTTAAATCACATAGGTTTCGGGATTAAAACCTATGAAATACAGAATCTTTCTAATGTGAAGAAAACGCTAGTTTTTCGATTTTATCTTCTTAAATTCGGCATCGAATAGCATAAAACTTTTTTTTTTTTTAAATCTTTTGATCATTAACCTAAAAAAAAAAATTAGTAATATCAAAATAGGTTAAAAGTTTGTGACCCAGCACTTGATCTTATGGCTCTAAAATTTTTATAGATGGATCTTAAAACTAATATTAAATCTTGAGTGACGCTATGCTATTAATTAATAGATATATGCATGATTTATTTCATCATTTTTTTTTTCTATTTGTAATCGTATATGCAAAAATTATGTTCAACATGAAAAGATGTATGAAACTTTATTCGCTGATGGTTTTTCATTCACTCTCTCATAAATTTAAAATGAGTTTTATATTAAAATTCGAATGATATCTTGATGTGACTTTAATAGGTTTGTTTTAAGATTCAATTTAAATTATTTTTCGGTTTTTTCTTCCAGAATATATTTGCACAACCAAACTATACTTTTAATTTTCCAATACACTGTTAAGGATATCACTTTCACTGAGCCTATATTCGGCATTGAAATGCCGCTTACAGGATACTATGATGAAAAGTAATCATTTACATATTACTCATTTTTATATATTAATTTTGTTGAAAAAAATATTTATTTAAAACAATATCAAACGAAATAATTTTTCAAACTAGGTTAAAACAATGGCGCAACGAAGGATTTGTTTACTACCCCCCCCCCCCCCCACTACCAGCAAAAAAAAAAAAAAAAAAAAAAAAAAAAAAAAAAAAAAAATTACCGATTTTTTTGAATCACTAATTAATCACGTTATCAAATTTTAAGAATCAAATCCAAAATCAGTATTAGCGTCTTCAACTTATCTAAATCCTTTGCTTTATTGAATCAGATTCAGCTCAATAAACATGTTTTTTTAAACGGCTATTATGATATTTAAAAACAGAGAAAACAAATAATAGATGTCTGGGATAAATGAAAATCGTTCTCTAATTTCGAAAAAAAAAAAAAAAAAAAAAGACAACGGGCACAAAATCGCGAGGAAAAAACTAAAAACTATGAATGATTATTTCGTATTAAATGAGTATTAAAAATTTAAATTTACATCTTCTTTTGTCATTGCATTCAGATTCGCAAAGATACAATAATACGTGGTTAAAGGAGAAAGAAAGACTCCTTATCTCTGTTAGGTATTTTAATTTTTAACACTACCCTCTTTTTTTATCACCATTCCTTCGTTGGGGTGTCGAGGAATGACAGGAGAAACTGCAGGGGGTTCTGGGGAGATTTTTCGGCAAAAGAGGAAGGAATCATTTTTTTCTGTATCCATCCAAGACTGCCCTCAAGCAGTTTTCCCCTTCTTGGACACCTTGTTTGACCCCTCGCTTGACCCTAACTGCGTTGACAGCTGTAGAAAAGCATAGGCGTGTTTAGAAAGGGGGGGGTAGAATTCTCATGTGGAGAGCTCAAGTTGGAAAAAAATTGTCAGTGAAAAGGAGCCTTAAGGGAGCCTTGGACATCTGGTCAACCCTCCCTGACATTGGGTGGGTCAAGCCTCCCCACATAGCCCTTTTCTAAAAAATATCACATTGTTATGTTAAGCCTAACTTACTGCATAATCTTTATGCCTGGATTGAAAGCTCGATATTTCTGCATTACTTAAAACCTATGTACTTACATTTTTCTATTATATATTTTATATGTAAACAGCTTACAAAATATTTCTAAAAAACACAACTTTTAGGTTGAAAACGTCTTGCAATTGATTTTTTTCTACACCTATTTCTATTATTTGTATGAAACAGAGATTATTGTTTGAGCATTCTGGTAGCTTTTGATTACACCTGTTGATAAAACTCTGAAATTCTTTTAAATATGAAAACTGATGGGTGGGTCAAGCCTCCCGTATGGTCAACCGTCCCTAGTCTCCCCTACTGTAAAATTAACTATCCAAAACAATTTTTGTTTTCTTTTTACGATCGTTTGAAGTGTATTTATGGCTGTCTTTCTTTCAGCTTTCAAACAGGAAGTGTGCATTTAAGTAACCGGAATTTACGGATTAAAGAGCTTCATAAAGTAAAAGATTTTCAAATATATATAGGCTACAGGGTGACCAGAAATAACGTAACGAAGACTGGAAGTCGTGTCATGGTTGATGATTTTGTTATTACTCGATTCTCAGAGTGTTTTTTCACTTATTGATCTTTGTTCTAACTCTTTTTTTTTTAAATAAGATGGCAAACAAACGGAACGCGATTTTTCGAGCTTCATCGTCAAACAAAGCGTGTGTGTGAGATTGCTCAATTGCTTCAAGTGCCTCATCCAACCGTTTCCATAGCAATCAAGACATTCAAGAAACTTGGTCATGAAGGAGGCCGACCAGGAAGAGGCAGAAAATGGACTGTGAACACATTCAGAAATTGACAATTGATTAAAAAACGAATATCCCGAAATCCTCAGTTGTCGATGAGAAAAATAGCGAGGGAGACAGGGATTGCTCTTAAATCGGTTCGACTTATAGTCAAAGAGATGTTGAACCTTCATCCTTACAACCTCAAATAATCGCAACTTCTCACCGATGAAAACAAACTAGAATGGCTAGAAAGATGCTGGGAGCGGATCCTGTTTTCTGACGAAAAGTTATTCTCTGTGGAACATTCGTACAATCGTCAGATTGATCGGATTTGGTTAACAACTTCTCCAAGCAAGTCTTCTATGGTTCAACATCTTGGAAATCCCAAATCGGTCATGGTCTCGACTTTGTGAATGAATTTGTGAAAACGGCAATACTCCTCTCGTTTTCATCTATTCTGGAGTCAAAAGCAATAAAGATGTGTACCGAAAAGAGATTCTTGTGGATGTGATACTTCCCTGGGCTCAAAAACATTTTGGAAACGCGGTTTGAACGTTTCAGCAAGATTCCGCGCCTTCTCATCGAGCGAAATCCACGCAGGACTGGTGTTGGGTCAATTTTGCAGGCTCATCTCGGCTCAAGAATGCCATCCATACTCGTGTGACCTCAACTCCTTGGATTACAGTTTTGTACGATTTTGAAGGCAAGGGCTTCTGCAAAGCCTCACAAAAGTTTGGAAGCTCTGAAGCGTTCTTTGATTCGGGAATGGAAGCGAATCACTCCGGCCGAACTGCGGCCAATTGCTGAAAATTTCACCAAACGTTTACGTCTGTGCATCAAAGCAAAAGGAGGACACTTTGAGGAAAAGTGATTTTTTATTTCTCTAATACATTGTTGTTAATAAAAAAAGTATTCGTGCAAAAATTGTTGTGTTTTCATTAACTAAGTCAAATTAGACCGTTACGTTATTTATGGTCTCCCTGTAGATTAAGGAAGGTACAATATATAGTACATCTATAGAAATTTCAAATTTTGAGGTTAATATTTCTAATAGATTTTCAGAAAAAAAAAGACTTTCAACGCGCTTTCTAAAGACACGAATACCATTAACAATGAATTACGAAAAACGCTCTATCTCCAAACATTACAGTTATATTTATATAATACTGATCGCCTAAAATTTATGTAATGTTGTGAGTGTAATGAAATATTGGTTTAAATATTTAAGAATTTTCTTAAAATTTACAGCTATTTTTGTAAATTAACATTCAGAAAATATGTGAGAAATCACCATACAGATAACTTGAATGGGTGTGTCTATGAAAGTTTTTATTATAAGACTAAGATTGTCGTCCATTACATTCTTAGTAATTCAAATTGTATATTTATTTGAAAAATAGTTAACATCTTTTTTTATGTCCTTTGGAAACTTTTTGTAAGTATCAAATGTTGCATTATTTTTCCTTAAAATTGAAAAAAATTGAAAAAAAAAATTGTGTCAAATTAATTTATTTAACAAATAAAAATATTTTTAGATACTAGTGCATTTTAAACAATCAGTATTATAGTCAATTTTGCTTTATTTAAAAAATGGGTGTCAAACGCAGTAGAATATATTAATTAAATTAACAAACGTAACTATTTTCCTTTATTTAAATATGTAAATAAGATCCATTTCTAATAGTCTTTTAATTCATGAATTTTACAGGATTAGTATCCGTTCAAATGTTAATTAGCCACCTAGTAAAAACCGTTATAGTAAACAGAATATGATGGTAAACAGAAACGTTTTAATTGGTTGATTGGTTGGTTGCTTGGTTGCTTGATTGAAGTTTAATGGCACAAAGTCCCTTTAGGAACATGCTGCGCAAAGAACAGGATAAAATAAAAACAGAAATATGTTTTTTAAAGTGCCATTAAAAATGTGTGAGAGAAACAATGAGCGAAAAAAACAATGAAATTAATGTAAAAGTAATGCGAGTTGAATACATAATGAATAAAAAGCAAAGTTAATGAAGAAAGCAATGTGATGATAAATGTAATTAAACCAGTCACTGAGATCAAAATACAAAGCTTAAAAAAGAAATAATAACAGTCAAAATCCATACAATCTATAAAGTAATAAGTCAATAACACAATGTATACAACGAGTAAAAAACACTCAAAATAATGTATAAGGAAAGTGACAATACACAAGATTTTAAAAACCAAAAGATTGTTAAAAGACAAAGAAAATATTTAAATTAAAAGGCTGTAAAAGCTGTAAAGTTATGAAAAGTTATAATTAGTCCAAAAAACAAAGCATAAATTATTATAGTAATGCTGCTTAAAAAAATTATAATTGAAAATTTAAAAAATATATATAAAATCATGTAGGATCAAATTCTTCGAAAACAGTATTATTTTCATCGTCATCTGAGTCATAACTTGCAAGAGACCATAGCCCCTTCTGCATAGTTGAACAGCTGTTTGGGGTACTTTATATTAGTGTTTGCTGGGCTAAGACATGATTTCTTGCTTTTTCTCTTCACAGTGGGAAACTTCGGTTGAAGGTTTCTTTCTTTCTTTTTGTGCATAAGCTCTTTTGTTTGGCTTCTGAGTTGGACAAACAATAGGTTTCAGCAATTTGATTTTATCTGAAACGGACGTTTGTTCAGTCTCATGTTCGGTGGATTTTTTAGATTGAACTGATGATTTTTGTGACCGACTATGAATGTATTCAATTTTCACAGGTTCTGATGATGGTGAGCAGAGTTTTAACTTTGGCATAACTCTTGTACTAGCGGTAAAGTATACATCACAGGTTTTTCTCTTTATCCTGCTAGATGATGTTTTCTCAGGTAAACAACTTGGTGGAAAGGAGGATTCAGTTTGGATGCTTATGTGTCTTATGGATTTTGATTTATGCTTGAGTAAGCTAGAGTAAGAAACTCCAACAGATAGGGTTCGGGTTTCAACATGTTTCCGAGCATTAGGCTAAGAAAATTTTTGAGTAATTTTAGCACTAAGAATTTCTTTTTCACGGATCCAATTAGGACAAGTGAGAGAGTATGCAGTATGATCACCTTTACAGTTTGCACAGCGTTCGGGTTTTTTACAGGATTTATCGTCATGGCCGACTTCTGCACAACGTGCGCAGGTAACAGATCCACGACACGTGGTGTTTGTATGGCCATAACGCTGGCATTTATAACAACTGAGAGGGTTTGGGATATAAGGGCGGACTGGACAGCTTAGATAGACAGCTTTAATTCTAGTTGGTAAAATAGGGCTATTGAATGTTAGAATAATGTGCTTTATCGGAAGCACTTGTCCATTCCGGCGAATAGTCATACGGCGTGCATCTATGACATTTTGTCCTTTTAAATTTGTTAGAAGTTCTTTCTTTGTAGTGAATAGAAGTTCTGGTTCTGATATTACTCCACGGATTGTATTTAACGTTTTATGAGCTTGGACAGAAACTGAAAAGGAACCTATTGTTGTGCAATTTAAGAGAAATTCTGAATTTTTGGCTGAAGTGACCTCCACCAGCAAATCCCCAGACTGCATCTTTTTAAGTTTGCAATCATCTCCGAATAGAGATTGGAAAGTTTTATCAATTAGAAAAGGCGAAGTTCTTTTAGAAGAACTATCAGATAAACTATCAGTGCGTTTTATTATAAAGAAACGTGTAAATAATTCGCTCTGTACAGTTTGTTGCTCTCCACAATGTAGAGATATAGAAGAAAATAAAGTTTTTCCATCCATATTAGAAAAAATAATACTTCAGAACCCGGCCGCACCACCTACTACCAAGTCCAACAAGGGTATGCACATTCGTGCACCAGTTCTAACTAGAGCCCATACGTTCATAAGACAATCCTATGTCAGCCTCCATCCTTAACGAGATGACTAGTAATTGCCCGCTCACTTGATCCCTTAGCCAGTGACAAGTCAACTGGCTAGCCAATTGATGCATACGGGACCAATATGCACCTCCCGTCTACCTGAAGCAGAGGCCAAAGCAGTGTGTTGGTTTCCTTCAACTGCTAGGATCCCCTTTTCCAGGGACACGGATCGCCACGCACGGCAAACACGTGGGTGGTTTACAATTCTCCATGAGTCGATACAGGCAGGATGATATCGGCTCATGCAGAATTGCCCTCACCTCCGAAGAGGAAACCACGACGAGAGTGAAACAAAGAGGAAAGAAAGACAAGAGAAATAAGAAGAAAGGGAAAAGAGAAAGATCGCTCATGTGCCCGAGGTTGCGAAGCCCGTGAATACCTAAAGAAGGTATCCCTCTGAGGGCGTTTTAATTGAGACAGAACAACCGCAACAAGTTCATATTTAATTTTTTCAATTAAGGAACAATTAAAATAATCATATATATCATTTCTGATGTCAACATCCCTTTTTCTCAACTAATATGTAGCGTACAATGATGAATGAAGTATCATTTGATAGGATTTTTTCTCACATCTGACATCACGTACTCAATTTAACTAATAAGTAGCATACAATGACGAATGAGGCATCATCGGATAGGATTTTTCCTCGCATCTCACATTACATACTGATTTTCGTTATACTTTAAGGTGAGTATCACCATACATATTATTTCTGATGTTAACATCCCCTTTTATCCATACATAATGCACAATGATGAATGGAGTGTTATACGAAAGGTTTTTAACAGGCTTTTCACATACTGCACTCATATTTCATTAAAACAAGTTGTTTGATTTAAAAAATTGCAGTTAAATATGAAATAAGGAAAAATGTATCAGGAACTAAACTGAAAGCTTGCAGTGCGAAGGTCTCGCACTGATCCACTGGTTAAATCTTTAACCGCTTCCCTTACCAATTTTTTTTTAAATACTGCAAACAATCATTACATTTTTTCCAGTCGCATCATTGTATTTCATCATGTGCCTTTCATATCACAAAACTTGGAAAACTGCCAAACAATTAAATATAATTTAATTATATATAATTTATTGAATTATATAACAGTATTTTCTTTCTTTTTAAGCTTCAGGCCGAGTAAAAACGCGATAAAACAAACTGTAGTGACAAATTAAACCACGCCCGAGTTTTCTCGGTATAACAATTAATTGTTATATATATATATATACATATACGAACCCGAGATAACTCGGGGTAATCAGGGAAGTGGTTAATACCATGTTTGAAAAGAAAATACTGAACAACTTCGCAGCGATCTAATCATTTTTAAGAAATTTAAAGTGCGACTAAGCAAATAGAGAAATAAATAATTCATTATCAGGTAGTAAAAATGTCAGACAAGGCATTTTGAAAGCATACTTTTCAAATAAAAGATATCAAATTAGGAGCACGCAATGCCTATGGGTCACTCAACTAGTCTTAGCACCTATTTCTGTTCCTCATCAAAAAAAATATATATATAAATCTATTTTAAATGTTTTAAACCTATAAATTGTGGTCTTTATTTATCTGAAGAATAGCTAGATCATTAAGGTTGTTGTTTAGTTGAAATGCGTATTCTTAAAATTTCTCATCAGAAAATTAATATTTTTGACTTATTTTTGCTGTATACTCTTTTTGTTCCTTTTTTCCTTTTTTTGTTAGTTAATAAAATATTCCTAAAACATATGCTTAATTTTATTTAAAGTGCTAAAATCTTACTCATGTTCACTACGATTTTAACACATAAAAAGAATTACCAACTAAAAAAGAATGAGATAATCTTCAGGAAGAATATACAGAAAAAGGAAGTATTTCTTTTTTAAAAAATATCTATTTCTTTGTTAATTATTAAAACATTCCTAAAGCATATGCTTAATTTTATTTAAAGTGTTAAAATCTTACTCATCTTCGGCAAAATTTTAACGCATAAAAAAGAAAAATATTGTCAACTAAGGAAGAAAGACGCATTCTTTAGGAAGAATTATACAGAAAAAATAAGTGAAAAATTTTTAATTTCTGGTAAGAAATTTTAAAAATACGAATGCATTCCATGCCCATACGTTTAACATTGCAGAGAGGAATTTGAGATCTGACTGACCAACAGTCTTAATCTATACTTTAGCAGTGCCTAATTTTGAAATAATTGTTAATATCTTTCTTGTTTCACGGTAATATATGTAGAAAAACAAATTTTCTGAACATAGCAAACAACTATAGACTTTAATGAAGCAAAAATTATCTTACAAACTAAAACGTTGGAGCATCTAAAACCTGTAATCTAGTAAACAAGCCAAATAAAATTCTATATTAATTACTTATCTATTTTCGAAAAAATTAATTCATTCATATTTGATTTAGATTAGATGATTGATCATTATAGAAAAGTATATGCACTATAAACATACGAAATGAAATAAATATATCTTCAATTTTTTTTTTTTTTTTTTTTTTTTTTTCGGTCAAACATGTATGTTTATGTAAGTAAATAGTTCATTAACTCTTATACAAAAGCATATATGCTATAAACATAAGGAATGAAATAAAAGTATCTTCATTTTTTTTTTTTTTTTAACCCGGTCGAAAATGTGTGTTTATGCAGTAAATAATTGATTGGCCCTTATACAAAAGCATATACGGAATGAAATAAAAGTATCTTCAATTTTTTTTTTTTTACTCGGTCAAACATGTATGTTTATGTAAGTAAATAGTTCATTAACCCTTATACAAAAGCATATATGCTATAAACATAAGGAATGAAATAAAAGTATCTTCAATTTTTTTTTTTTTAACCCGGTCAAAAATGTGTGTTTATGCAGTAAATAATTGATTGGCCCTTATACAAAAGCATATACGGAATGAAATAAAAGTATCTTCATTTTTTTTTTTTTTTTTTTTTTTTTTTTTTTTGCAACTCGGTCAAATATTTATGTTTATGTACAAAATAGTTGATTGGCCGTTACACAAAAGCATATACACTATAAACATACGAATGAAATAGTAATATCGTCAATTTTATTATTTTTTTAATTCGGTCAAATATGCGTGCTTGTGCAGTATTTTGGCTATATACACTAATTTTCATGAAAAGACGTGCCTTCATTGCTGTACTAATTTCAATTTTTAAAGAATATTCTCAACATTGCATTTTTTGCCATCAACTATCGTATAATAAGAATGCACATATCGCATTTTTTAGTCTCTTTCAATGTTCCTTTTGGGCAATATGTAAACTTGTTTAAAAGTTCAATTTGTCAAAAAGAAAAGAAAGAGAGAACACCCCTACTAATTCTGCCGCAAATCATCGTATAAAAATTTTACCGGTACGGATAGATTAGTAATAAGATCTACAAATTAATGCAATACTTAAATTTTCCTTAGGAAATCATTTACATAGAAAAATTATAAGATAATTTGAAATTTTCAATACTAACTCTTAATTTTGACATCATATATGATTTTTTCGGAATTCCTAATATTAAATTCATTTTGAATTGATGCAAAATCAGGGTTCGTTACCACTCGTTACCACGTTACCAGGGTTTCTTACCACAATTTTTGAATAGAATTTTTCACAATGTATAATTTCGAAAAGCATTACAAATTCTGTGATTAAACAAAGTAGGTATGAATTTTCCGATTTAAATACTAAATAGAAATTGTCTAATATAAATTAGTGGGACTCCTTGAAAATTTCAAGCAATGTACTTACCTTGAAAACAGAATACAGTGTGGGAAATTTTTAAGCATAATTTAATAACTGCTTTGCAGAAAGAGCTGTAATTTTGGATTCGCATATTTGAAGCTTCTAGAAATTGATTTCTGTTAAAAAATCATAGGTTACAATTCATATTTTTCTCTGAAATATATACACTTTAAAATTAATCTTAGAAAGGTGCATGAATTAAAGTTGGAAGTTGGGCCGCTCGCCGCGGCGGTTGACCCACCCACCCGCCCCCAACCGCCGCCGAGACTAATAATAAGCTAGAAGCAGCAGGAGTCTTTCGGTAACTTCATCGCCCCGAGCCCTCCCTTCCCGCTTTTCGGTGTCTTTAATTTGTGTAATTTCCCTTTTAAATTTGTCCGGTTTCAATTTTTGATTTTTTTTTTCTCATTCTGGCTTCCGCAAAAGAGTCGGAATAAGTGGAAGAATAAAAGGCTGCGGACGAAGTTGGGCCGCTCGCCGCGGCGGTTGGCCCGCCCCCAACCGCCGCCGAGACTAATAATAAGCTAGAAGCAGCAGGAGTCTTTCGGTAACTTCATCGCCCCGAGCCCTCCCTTCCTGCTTTTCGGTGTCTTTAATTTGTGTAATTTCCCATTTAAATTTGTCCGGTTTCAATTTTTGATTTTTTTTTTCTCATTCTGGCTTCCGCAAAAGAGTCGGAATAAGTGGAAGAATAAAAGGCTGCGGACGAAGTTGGGCCGCTCGCCGCGGCGGTTGACCCACCCACCCGCCGCCGAGACTAATAATAAGCTAGAAGCAGCAGGAGTCTTTCGGTAACTTCATCGCCCCGAGCCCTCCCTTCCCGCTTTTCGGTGTCTTTAATTTGTGTAATTTCCCATTTAAATTTGTCCGAGTTTCAATTTTTGATTTTTTTTTTTCTCATTCTGGCTTCCGCAAAAGAGTCGGAATAAGTGGAAGAATAAAGGGCTGCGGACGAAGTTGGGCCGCTCGCCGCGGCGGTTGACCCACCCGCCCGCCCCCAACCGCCACCGAGACTAATAATAAGCTAGAAGCAGCAGGAGTCTTTCGGTAGCTTCATCGCCCCGAGCCCTCCCTTCCCGCTTTTCGGTGTCTTTAATTTGTGTAATTTCCCTTTTAAATTTGTCCGGTTTCAATTTCTGATTTTTTTTTTTTTCTCATTCTGGCTTCCGCAAAAGAGTCGGAATAAGTGGAAGAATAAAAGGCTGCGGACGAAGTTGGGCCGCTCGCCGCGGCGGTTGACCCACCCACCCGCCCCCAACCGCCGCCGAGACTAATGATAAGCTAGAAGCAGCAGGAGTCTTTCGGTAGCTTCATCGCCCCGAGCCCTCCCTTCCTGCTTTTCGGTGTCTTTAATTTGTGTAATTTCCCTTTTAAATTTGTCCGGTTTCAATTTTTGATTTTTTTTTTTTTTTTTTTTCTCATTCTGGCTTCCGCAAAAGAGTCGGAATAAGTGTATACACAGATACGTGATCCTTTTAACAGAAATCTACACTGTTAAAACTTTTGCAGCATTCTGGCAGGTCATTCGACCGTTTTTTGAAGAAACGGTTTCATAACCATAATTTAACTATATTCTGACCATAAAATGGCCAATAATATGGTCAGAATAGTGTTAAAATTACAGTTGTGTAACCGTTTTCGGAAAAAACGGTCAAATGACCTGCCAGAATGCTGCAAATTTTTAACAGTGTACTTCTAAAAGCTTTAAATATCTGAGGTCAAAATTACAGCTCATTCCTCCAATTAGTTTTTGAGTTATGCTTAAAATTACTCCCATTAATAGTAATGTTAAATGAATTTAACATTAGAGTTTACAAACATTAAACCTTCATCATTCCTAAACTACGTGACCAAATGACTTCCTGTTTGGCATTCGAAAGTAAAATTT
Organism: Maratus speciosus; assembly: GCA_963932465.1. Lineage (NCBI taxonomy): Eukaryota > Metazoa > Arthropoda > Arachnida > Araneae > Salticidae > Maratus > Maratus speciosus. The sequence continues at coordinate 310,442,411 of OZ010796.1, forward strand.
ACCAAAATAATCAAATGCGATGTCGAAATTAGACGTTAGCATTGAAAATTTCAAAGTTTGTTAAACGTAAAGGTTTTTTTCTTTAAGATTTAAAATTTTAAAAAATTCTTTCAAAAAAATTTTTGCATTTGCATACAGTGTAAATCACAGGCTTTATAATCATAAAACTCAATTACAATAAAAGAACAATGTAGAATTATGTCAATGTAGAAGCCGCCAACTTTATTTCAATATTTCTGGAAAGTATATCAACCCAAGCATTTTCAAATGAAAATTGAAGTGGAACAAGCGATTTTCTTTTTTATAATCTGTGCCAAATCAGATGTGACCTTTATTCTAAATGACTAGATACTAATACGACATGTCGCGTGTCAACGCTTTACCGTTTTAAATATTTTTTTTCAAACCAGAAATTATCAACAACTAGATTTTTGGCACTTACCCTATATAGGTTACATATATGGCTTGTTTAATAATTTGCCTTCTAACATTCATTTTATTTTACCTGAGATTCGAACTTACAAGGAGAGGGCCAACCTTGTTAATCACAGATTTTGATTATTTTAATATATGTTGTAGGGTAGAGACCCCTTAGTGTCAGGTTCAACGGATATTATCCAACGCTTTTTAGTTCTTGAGAAATCGGGGGGTCTAATAATAGTACACAACTTAAATACTTACATTGTAACCTCAATGATAGGTTGGTCGTAGTTCAGTTGGTACGGCGTTCGCTGGCTGATCTGCGGGCCCGGGTTCGGTACCCGAATGCGCTGCATTTGTTTTTCTCATTTTTTGTTTTATAAATACACTTGTAATTATAATTTAATAATTTCAATTACAAATTTTAATATCATACTTTAATTATAATGCTAACAAACTTAAATTTATCATTTTTTATTTTTAAACTATTATTTCTCATCCTTTAAAGAGGTTTAAAAAGAAATTGGTTCTATTATTGAATGATAAAAATTCCAAAATCGTAACAAAATCTGTTGTGGTGCCATTTAGTTATGATAAAATAAAAGAATATTCAAATAAAATAAAAATAAAAACAGAAAGAAGATAATGGTGAAAGCAAAATAATTGAAAGCGCAAGCATGCGTATTACAAATTTAAAAATCTTTAATATGCAAAAAATCGGTTGTAATTAATTTCTGATGCTAATTTTTAATATAATTATGCTTGTTACTTTAAAAACAGAATAATAGTATTATCGCATTGACTTCCTTTGTTAAAGCAATGCGTAAATGATGTTTGTTTAAAATCACGTATTGACACAATTGCTCAATATCATTGCATCGATAAAGAGTATATGAAATACATTTTAAAAGTGATTTTTAAAAAATTAACAGTTTTATGATGTTTTATACAACTATTTAGTTAAAAGTAAAAAATTAAATAGGTTAAAATTATAATTGATATACAATATTATAAATTTTAATTGACAATGAGATTATTAATTATACTTACAAGTATATTTATAAAACAAAAAATGAGAAAAACAAACGTAGCGTATTCAGGTATCGAACCCGGGCCCGCAGATCAGCCGGCAAACGCCATGCCAACTGAGCTACGACCAACCTATCATTGCGGTTGCAAAATAAGTATTTAAGTTGTGTACTATTATTAGACCCCCCGGTTTCTCAAGAACTAAGTAGCGTTGGATAAAATCCGTTGAACCTGACACTAAGGAATCTCTACCCTACAACATATATTAAAATAATCAAAATCTGTGATTAACAAGTTTGGCCCTCTCCTTGTTAGACAGGGTTTCTACACTTTCAGATGAAATATCAGTATTTTTATGTAGAAATATTCGACTTATATAATCGTGTGATTGCAACGTGAAAAAGGCGAGTTTTTCTCTAAGAAATTACTGGTATCTATCTGACCTAAAGTGAGGGAAATTCTCTGATCTGTAGGAACCCTGTTAGATCTTTAATTGGTGTTTATGACATTATGGCATCCGAGTTCACTAATAGTATGCTATACGGCTTACAATTTTACGAGTAAATACTGTACTTATTAGTCTCATGACTACAGACAATGATACATTTGACTATTCTCACCATCCCTGTAAAAAATTATGCACGTACATACGATATTATAATCACTTTGAAATGACAGGTCTGTACACTATCGCGATAACGTAAGGGGTGATAATTTCGGGGTGATCTAAGTATTTTTACGAATGTTACAATTCAGATGGACAGAAAAACAAAGAGACAAACATACTATCATTGCATTCTGAATGAATTAACAAGAGTTTCTCTCAAGAATGTCCCCTTTTAAATAAAAGCTGTATATATTTACTCTGATTTCCAAAAATTAAAAGACAGGAACGAAAGTCAAGTTTTATGTTGTAAAAGTGTTTATCTATAAGTAGAACTGACTAAAGGTACACACCTCATACCTGCCAATATCGCACTATTCTTCCGTAAAATGTGGGTTAATTTGATCCAGGTTAAACACATTTCGAATCAAAATTTTTTTTTCTTTTAATGCAATGAAATATCTTACACTTTGAAACATTTTGCATCATCTAAGGATACATGATATAAATTTCCTGGTTAAAAACGCGTTTAACATGGATCAAATTAACCCACATTTTGCGGAAGTTTAGTTGAAGATTGGCAAGTATTCCACCTACGAACGAATAAAATAAAATTATTCGATCCGGTCGCAAGTAAATTAGCAAAATCATAAGACGTTCGATTATTCATTTTTGTGGTGAAATTTCAAGTATGGACTTCTGATTCTTCAACTATATCGCTTAGAAGAAGATCAAATTAATAAGTTTTTATCATGTCAGTTTGTGGAATAAACCAAAAAAGGCATATTGAAGACTTTAAGGGTGGTAAAATTAATTTCATTTTTGAAGAAGGGCGGTGAACAAGAAATATAACGAGGGAATTTGGGAAAAGCCCTATTTATAGTTTCGAAGCTGTAGAAAATATTTCAAATGGCTGAATCAGCTATTTACCAATACAGTAATGGCCAGCCAACTATAAAAACCTTTAACCCTTTAGCGCGCAGCTTTGCATATATGCAAACAACACTGTTTTGAATTTAATAGATTATTTTTATTCGGATAAACCTAATTCACACCAGAAAATTAAAATAGCAATACTTGTTTTAATTAAAAAACAGACATTTCGTATTTAAATAAAGCGAAATTAACCATTGAAACTTTCTGGTGTAAAGTCAAATTCTCTGAACTACGTAATTTCTAGAACGTATTTTATCATGGGAAATAAACGGTTAACCCTTTCCGGCACAGTGTCCCCGGTTCGGGATACCTAATTTTAATTCCAAACTTACAAACGGCACCAAGAATATTTTAATAAAATTTTGCATTAACATTGAGAGTGTAAAGTAACAAGTTTTTAATTTCTAAAAAAGTCGTATGTAAATTCGGGTGTCAGTCGATGATTTCATCATTTTACAGCAAAATTTGCCCGTGCCGGAAAGGGTTAAATGTTCGATTTTATAAAATAAATAATTATATAAAATAAGGTTATTGCAGACATACTTATTAAAGTATTTACTAATTTGTAATAGTTTAGCGTAAAACAGCCACACGACAGTAGTTTTTACTTGTATTGTAGATATCCAACAGAAGAAAAGATTGACGTATTATATGAAAAATATACCTCTGATTTTTTTTTCATTATTTTTCCTGTGTTATAAACCTTTCAGAGTATCATATATATTTTTTTCGAAACAAAATAAAAAATCGCGCATTTAAGGGTTAAAAGATAATAATTTCTTACTGGTAGAAGTAAAAAAAAATGAAATCGCGTAATGGCTTCACTTCAGTTATCAATGTATTTTATTTCGTCTTATGTATCATAAACATAGATTGTAACCGGACGTTAAAATCCGATAGGGCTACATTAAAGAAAAAGTGTTCAATTATAGTTTCTTTGACCCTCGTGAGTTGTGAACAAAACCTGACCTTATCAATTGTGTTTGGGTCACTGCAACTGGACTGTTGAACACTAGGCTACAGGTATCTTCTCAAGTGAGAGCAAACATTTTTTTCAGTATATTTTACATGAACTTCGCATTGCTCTTAACAACAGCAATATTATTGAAATTTATCAGTACAAAAATGTTGATATAATGTTATGAGATAAAGATCGACGATGTACTGAACTTGTTGACCTAAAGAGGGATCTATAACTGTGTTGCCAGATGGGCTACTTTTTTAAAAATCGGATTCTTGATTAGCACCACTTTTTTGAAATGGTAAAATGTGTTTTATTTAATGACATATTAATTAAGGCAAAAACAAAGTGAATTTTACCGTTTCAAAAAAGCGGTGCCAGTCAAGAAATCTGAATTTTAAAAAAAAGTAGCCCACTGGCAATACTGATCTATAACTGTTTCCAAATTCTACAATAAGTCCATCATATCTTATATGAGAAAATTTTGAAGTTCTGTTCTTTTGTATTTATGGACGATATATAATGTATGCTGTCATCGTTCAATGTGTGTTGAAAATCCACTATCCAATGAAGGAATCAACTGAATGGATTGGCATGTGTACTCATCGGACGTAAATCAGATTGGGAATGCTTGAGATGGCATTGGACTATGCACTACTAAAAGCAAAACATCACAGATTGGACAAAAGAAACAGATAATTTCACAAAACGGGGAATGTATTATTTTCCCTGGAATATCATAAACAATTTAATTTGACTCTTTATTATACATGCGATGCTTTGCTTGGTTTGCAGTTAGAAGTGGTCATACACCGTGTTATTTTTTTTTCCGCTTTTATTATTTCTTTTTTCAACATATTTTGTGTGTTAGAGACAAACTTTCAAATAGAGAACATTTGGAAATTCTAAGTAATTTTATTAGTTACAAAATTAAATTTCTACCTTTAGCATGAATTGACTTTAACTGAGTCTGCATTTATCCCCAAGTATTTTTAATATCAATCTTAACATAGAAGGGCTTTTTTTTATGAAACGTAATTTTTGGACACCGGTATATATCAGCACCTGAGAAGTTAATTATAGCAATGACATAACACTGTTACCAGTTTAAAGTACGTGAAATCTAAAGATTATACAAAGATTAATTTGTTAGTTTATGATGTTGTCAAAAACCCACATATTTCATTGCGATATGTAATATATGTCTACTTACCATTTACGTTAAAAAAATTGTAATATATTATTATCTCTATTTCAATAATAAAAAATACAGCTGTGACTATTTATCTTTCAAGTACTGATATATGGTACGTTATGCAAAAGTTGTACCCATTTCAAAGTTAATATTAAATATACACGCAAGCTGAATAAAGAACTTCTACATATTTTTGGATTCGGTTGAAAAAGAAAAAAACCTATTCGATAGAAATTTCTATCCATTTGAAAGACGATGTGTGGAAGATTTATTATAGGTGAAATAAAAAAATAAAATAAAAAAGCGGACGCACAAATATCGCTCTCATTCCACTTAAAAAGATGTTTCTAGCTTAGGTCGATGGATAGATTTTTCATATTTTTTCAATAAAAGGTTGACAAGGATAATGATAGTGATTATAAGTTTGAAGTCCGAATGGGTGGTTCCAGTTGTTCACCGAAGTGTCACTTCGTAATTCATAAATTTCATTCTTCAAAAAATTTTGTAATGCGTGAAGTAATTCTATTGAAGAAGGAAATTGCACTAAAATCACTATTCAGTATATTTTCTTACATATAAGAGCACTTATTAACATTAGTATTTCTATTTCTCTTTTTATGTTGGTAGAAGTGCTTAGAATTTTGAAATATTTTAAATAAGATATTTTATAAAACAAATTTTTTAGATAAAACAAATACTATTATTATAATACATATGCACTATTTAGTTTATATTTGGTTCTATAATATATTCATAATAATAATATTGTTGCATCAGTACTAGCAATGGTAATGGTGCTAATAATGTCAACAATATTAATGCCATTGGTGACACCATTATTGATGACGGTCGCAGAAAAAATTATTAACAATTCAAAACATAATAATTTAATACTTATAAAAATCTACCTATTCGTATATTAAAGAAATAACTGTATAAGTTTTAACTTTCAATTCGGCTGTAAAACCATAGTAAAGATTAAAATTAATATAATTAAAATAATACTATAATTTTAATATGTTTAATTTAAATTTAAATAATATAAATAATAACTTAAATTAATTAAAACTGTTTAAATAATATAAATCAATTAAATAATAATTTAATTTAAATATATTTTTATAGTTATATGTATATAAATCAAATTTTAACCCATTTAACGCAAAACACAATTTTTGTACGAAACTTTTCATTAGCTGTAATACCTTTTTTTACAGCAAAACAATTTCTATAGAGCGAAAGTATTTTTTTAAAAAGTATACCTGTTTTATTCTGTAAAATATTTTGAATTAACCACGTAGTCAAAACCAAAAAATAATAATTGATTAATTAAATGAACAATATCCTTTCTGTATTTAATCGTGGATTAGATAGAATCATGCATCACAGATTTTTAATAAAAGCTTTAATCCGGATATTTGTGTTTCTAATACGATACCCTCGGAAGCCTCTTGCTTGTCTACCTGATTAGGGATGTGGATTCGATTCCTATGTTGGCCTCGGATGCTCGTCACAGTTCGAAATGCGCTTTAAATTAGGAATTCGGGAATTTTCATCTCCCGTGACCAGTATCCCTTAACCGAAACATTTTTTGGCGGCCGTTTTAATTATTTTATTTCAATGTACAAAACAACTCAATAGAGCTCAGTCCAAAGGTTTGCGTGGTCGCTTTTTACAAATCTGAAGAGCTTGAAGCTGAATCTTCACTCTTACAAATATTTCCTTCAATTCACGGAAATATTCCTGGCCCTGCTACCGGAATATAGCCGAGAATTGAAGAATGACTGATTCTTTTTTCTTCTGTGACACGAAAGAAAACATCTGCTAATTGAAAAAATTGCCGTTCTTTTTTTTTTCTTTATTTATTTTTTATTTATTTAAATATATTTATATAGTTATATGTATATAAATCAAATTTTAACCTATTTAACGCAAAACACAATTTTTGTACGAAACTTTTCATTAGCTGTAATACCTTTTTTTACAGCAAAACAATTTCTATAGAGCGAAAGTATTTTTTTAAAAAGTATTCCTGTTTTATTCTGTAAAATATTTTGAATTAACCACGTAGTCAAAACCAAAAAATAATAATTGATTAATTAAATGAACAATATCCTTTCTGTATTTAATCGGGGATTAGATAGAATCATGCATCACAGGTTTTTAATAAAAGCTTTAATCCGGATATTTGTGTTTCTAATACGATACCCTCGGAAGCCTCTTGCTTGTCTACCTGATTAGGGATGTGGATTCGATTCCTATGTTGGCCTCGGATGCTCGTCACAGTTCGAAATGCGCTTTAAATTAGGAATTCGGGAATTTTCATTTCCTGTGACCAGTATCCCTTAACCGAAACATTTTTTGGCGGCCGTTTTAATTATTTTATTTCAATGTACAAAACAACTAAATAGAGCTCAGTCCAAAGGTTTGCGTGGTCGCTTTTTACAAATCTGAAGAGCTTGAAGCTGAATCTTCACTCTTACAAATACTTTCTTCAATTCACGGAAATATTCCTGGCCCTGCTACCGGAATATAGCCGAGAATTGAAGAATGACTGATTCTTTTTTCTTCTGTGACAAGAAAGAAAACATCTACTAATTGAAAAAATTGCCGTTCTTTTTTTTCTTCTTCTTCTTTTTTTTAGTTCTAGAACAGAAAATTTTCGTAATCTGAAATAAGGAGTTTTTTTTTTAAATACATCTCTTGTTTTGCTGTAGATGGCCTTGGTTTTGAACCAGGGACCGCGCATTTCGAATTGAGCATCCTAACCACTAGACTAGCGAGAGCTTGGAAGAGAACGAGTTTAAAATGAAGATATGGGTTTCTTCGAATGGGGGATTAATAAGGCTTATTAAATTTCTTGTTCAGAAAGCTCGGAAATTGAAATTAAATTAAAGGGACATTTCGTTGTTTTGAAATAATGGTTCGTGGTTTTAAAACTTAAAGAATAATAGAGGATAAATTTATTACATATTAGACATACTTTTAGTAAGGCATAATTTGTTTGTTAGATGAAAAATGTGAATATTATAGTTTAAATTAAATTAAATTCAAGAAGAATTTTTTTTAATAAAATCGATTTTTTTAACTTGATTGAACTACTATATATTTTTTAAATGTGTTCGTTTAGAATATATTTTACATGCGAATATTTTTTAATACTCTAAAAAATAAATTGCAAATAAGTTTAAATAAATGAGAAAATCGCTACTTTATTAAATTTGAAAGCATTATTTTTGTTTGTTTGTTTTTTTTTTTAAATAAATTAGAAATTTTAATTTCTATAAAACTGTTAACTTTTTAATTTTTTTTCTGCTATATTTGTTGCTATGTTGTAAAGATAAAAAAAAAAAAACAATCCTCTTTTATTTCCCGTGCCGAGCCCAAAATTTCCGCCACCGACTTTTCCTTTTTCTGAACATAAGCTTAAAATATTTAAATCTCTATATTTTGTTATTTTTTCTGTCCTGTTTGTCACGTCATAGAAACAATAAATAATCAATTGTCTAAGTAACTCACTGTAATATTTCTTCCCATCCAAAAGGAGAAGAAAATTTCTAGTCATGTGAGGGAGAGGCAAAACTTTTCCTCTTTTTTGCAGTTTGGCAGTTCCAATTCTTTTTTAGAGATGCGTTGTTCAACACCACTTCATTTTAGCATCAACCAAAGCCGGAGCAAGTGTTGTGCATGCAGTGTTATGGCACCAGGCTCCAAGCTTAATTCAGAGTTGCCAGTGGGCTACTTTTTTAAATTCAGATTTCTTGATTGGCACCACTTTTCAGAAATAGTAAAATTCCTCTTGTTTTTGCCTTAATTAATATGTCACTAAATAAGGCGAATTTTACTATTTCAAGAAAGTGGTGCCAATCAAGAAATCTGAATTTTAAAAAAGTAGTAAAAAAAATTCACCTTTTGCCGAAAAAAAGCTGTACACATGCGCATGAAATGTAAAAATGGCTTGTTTTCGATCAGGATGATAAAAATCTTGGGAAAATTGTGTAACATCAAAATGAGCATTCCTAAACGCTTGGGCGGGATTAGATCTCTGAGCATGACATTATTATAGACTATAAGAATCTACATTATAAAAATTTTAATTTCGTATAACTTTGTCTTAAATTTTAATATTTTGTTTGATTTATTATCTCCTTTTATACTTTAATAAAAACATTTATTTTTATAGGGTGTCCATCACTAAAATGTTCATGATCGTCATCATTAAATTGTAGGATGTTTTGATTTTTTTTTTTTTTTTTTTTTTTTTTTTTTTTTACAATTAATTGTTTATTCATAATGGGATATGACGGGAAATTTAGTTAAACAATGTTAATAGAATAATGTAATACAAATACAGTTGGAGAATAATGATAAAATCGATTATTTAATAACCTCTTGTTAAACAAATTCGCTACCGAAAACGTTACTGGCACATTCAGCGTAGTTTAGTATGGTAGGAAAAAGAACGACAGTGCGATAAAACCAAAACTAACTAGTGTCGATCAAAATCTTCCGGGTTTTTTATTTTTTTCGAGATGAATCTGGCATCCCTAAATTGGGGCTTTAAAGCAGTGGTTCCCAATCTTATTTTGGCTGTGACCCACCTCATTATCTTTAAAATCCTGATGACCCCCTGCAACATATGATTCTTATTGTTTAAAACATGAACTCTTATTCACACAGAGAACGTTTTAAAAAGACATTAATTCCTTCCCAACTATACCCCATATGCTTCTTTAATTTTTAGGCATTACCTTTTCTGAATAGTAATTTTTGCTTTATTTAATCGCTATAAATTGATGAGATTATGATGAAATTAAATAAGGTGAAAATTGCTGTACAGAAATAGTGGTGTTCAAATTAAAGGATTTTCTGTACCCTATAAGGCACATGTCTCTAATCGTAAAGTGGTTAACAATGACAAGTCACTTCTACTTTTTTTAGCTTATTAAAAAGTAAAAATTTTGTCACAAATATATTTTTAACATGATTCTATAAATTCAACTAAACAATAATCTTTATTTTCATATCTAATGAGTTTTGTTGTTCTTTGCCAACTCTCCTGAGTATGAAACAAAATTGTTATATAGTCTGTAGTTTTATTTTTACAAAATTTCTGGAACAGTTCTCACATTTGACATTAAATTTGATATCAGCAATATATTTATAATTGATTCCAGCATCGTATTAATAACAGGTGGAATATTTCAGTGTAGTAACATATTTGACAACTTTCCCTTAAACTTCCGTAAAATGTAGGTTAAATTGACCGAGGTTAAACACGTTTCGAACCAGAAATTTACTAAGAAATTAATTCAAATAGATTTCATACAGAAACATGATTTTAAATACATAATGATACGTCAAATAAATTTTCTGGTTAGTAACGCGTATAAACTGGGTTAACTTAACTCACATTTTACGGAAGTTGAGTTCAATGTTGGCAAGTATGTACTGATATTTTCTATGCATTATATAATACAGAAAACGCATTTTTGGATTATCGTCTTTATCAATTTTAAGTATCCACTTTCCTTTCCAATCATAACACATAAACTTTTAGCAGATTTTCCCTTCCCAATTATCGACAGTTGACCATCAAGTATATATTTATGTATAAGGCCTAGCACAATAGTAGTAAGAAATTTTCTAATAACCTATTTCCTCCTCTGATATCAATTTTGGGAATTTTTATTTTATTTTATACGGTTGGTAGTAGCTACTTTTGGAATTCAATGTAATTTTTAAGCTAAATATATTCAATATAGTCACTTTTAGATAAGACTTTAAGTAATTTCATATGTAAAAGTTTCTCGGTGTGACATATGGAACAACAATAACACAGACGCCGAATTCACGGGGCGAAATAGGCAAACAGGCAATAGGCATACTACCACTAATTTAAAAAAGTTTTTTTTTTTTGCTCCATTTAATCACTGTCATTAATTACGACAAAAATAACATTTTAAAATTAGTAGCGGAAGTCTCCTTGATTTTCTCCCGTCGACTTCGTTTTCAAATTAAATGAAAATTATTTTTAATTCTATTTCTGAAATTTACATGCATATATATTTTTTAAATTTATAACATTATCGTTCACAAAAAAAATGCCAAAAATTAGGTTAATAGGTAATCTGGAAATGACCCCTTGAAAACTCAAATTGCCCACCTGTGGGGCGTCAGCCCCACATTGGAAAGCACTTCTTTAGAGGTAAGGGGCATTCTCACAATCTCTTGACTTTCGGGAATAAAAATCTGGTGAAATTAAACTTTCTAAAATAACATTTTAATCTGATAGACGAATGCTTTAATGATTCAAAATAAAGAAAAAATGGTCAGCAGCGAAAATTTTTTTATTAAACTGAGATTTAAGTTAACTCGCGAGTTTAATTTTCCTTACCATATTACCACTATAACTTTTTATTTTCTTCTAAATTTTTACTTATAATGAATTTTCATGATACCACAGGACATTCAAATAAGAAATAATAACAATGTAGTATTTTTAGTACAAAATGTTGGTATAACATTGTCTTAAAGGGGTGTTAAAGAAGGGACGGAAGGGAAAAAAGGGAGATGGTATAGGGAAAAAAGGACGGTAAGGATGGGACGGTAAGAAAAATTACAACCTATTTTTATGCAAATCATGTTAAGATTAAGTGATAGTCACAATTTTCATTGATTTTTAGAAACATTTACATTGGATTAAATTTTTAAAAAAAATATTTGCCTCGAAATGTGCAGGAATAAAACTTGGGGACGGTAAGACTACCAATAAAGCCACGATGCTTGAAATTGATAATTTAAATGCTGATTCAAATTCTGCAGTAAATTTCCTGTCAAAGAATTTTAGACATTCGTTCTCTAGCATACTTCTGCATGAGATAAAGCTTGAAAAAAATTCTATGACTGCATCTGAAGTGATTTTCTGTATAAGTTTAGCAAGAAGTGTGGTAAGGAATCTAAAACCCACGGACAGAGTTCAAAAAATAATATCAACCGTAAAAATGTGTGCAGGTTAATTTTTTGCTATATATTTATATAAAACAATTGTCCCAGTTTCGGAAAAAAATTACATCGAATTACTTTTATTGAAACAATTTTATATACAGACAGCTCCAAACTTAAAAATCAGCATCAGGGACACGGGACGGTATAGGAGTTTTCTGGATATTTGGACCCCCAACATTGTCCAAAACTTATTTATCTCGTTAATATTGTTATACAGTCATGCAATGGGATGTTCCCCAGTATATGAAATTAAAAAAAAACCACAAGAATATATACTAAAATAAAAATTATTATTCAGGGACTTAAAAGTCAAAAGATTGTGAGAATGCCCGTAACTTCATTTTATCAACTTTGTTAAATCGTAGGATTAAATTTCAGGTATCGTTTTGCTAAAATCATTGAAGAGTATAATTGTGTGAATTATGTTATGCTTCTAAAAATATTTTTTTATTATAAATGTTTAAGCCCTTTTTGTCCTTTATTTTCAGAATTGTTAAAAATTCCATTTTAGGGGTTAATTTTAGGAAGGAAAGCAAATTTTGGGGGACTTGCTTTTTTTTTTATAAGCACTTACATAACAATAGATTAAATTAAAAGTTATTAGAAGTTTGAGAAAGGCAAACATTTTTTCTACAGGGCGCCAAAATTACAATTTTGGAAAAAAAAAAAATACAAATTTATTTTTTAATATCTCTGGTTTGCAAATATTTAAAAAAATTGCGACTAATGCAAATTAAAATACGATATTGAGAGTATCTTCAGAAAAAAGGGCGAGTTCGATACTTAAGTTGTTTCAGAGATACAAAAGTGCAAAGTTTTAAAAACTTCAATGATCCATATTTATTACTGTGTTCCAATTACTTAATGCATATTTTTGAAGCAAAGATGACTATAATACATAAAAAGTAAACAAATTCTAAAACCCAAGAAAAAATAATTGAAAAACATCCACAGAACATTTATACAGCATCATTGAAAAACATAATTTGAATGAAATGATAAAAAATCCTTAGTACAGTTTAAATTATAATAGTTGCATTAATCATATAGTGTAAATGAAGTATAAATTACTTACTACATTTTATTTTGCAGTATTATCCCATCTCAAAAGTTTATACATTCTTCAAATCTGGTTAAAAATAATTGAAGAAGAAAATTTATGAAGCCAATTTACAATAAATACTCGACATTTAATCAAAATCAAATCAAATAAGCAGTTTTTGTTAGTTAAAATAAAAATTACATTAATTTTTATTTACTTTACGTCTTTTCTTCAAGAAATACCTTTTCAAAAGTTTAAGCACTTTATGCAAATATTTTTTGAAACACGGGATTGGACGGGTGTAATGAGGTTGTATGACGTCGTATTCCAGTTTTATAAAAGTATAAAAGTGGAAAAATCATTTACACTCGTTTTAAAAATGCCGAAGGGTAAATAATTCATAAAAGGGGGGGGGGGGGGGGGACTTCAAAAGTTTTTAACTTGTAATCACAAACTAAAACTGTTTCTCAAATTGCAAAAATTTTAAATCAATCAAAGCGATATGTATATATAAAGTACTCTCTAGAAATAAAAAATTTCAACCGGAAACCAAGATGTGGACGACCTCGTTTGACGTTTGTTGAGACGAATCAGAGAATACGGAGATCGGTGTTTAGATAGAATATGCCCATACAGCAAATTAAAAATAATCTCGGTGTACAGCTGTCCAAAGATATTGTACATAGACGTAGTAAAGAATGCGATTACATCATACTAAAGAAAATGGCTCGCAAACCGTGTCTCAAACTACACTACTAACAGGCAAGAATAAACTGCGCTAAAAAGCACATGTCCTATGGGGGACAAGTGGCTTACTGTTTTATTCAGTGATGAGAAAAAATGGAATTTAGATGGCTCTAATGGGAGAAACATGTATTTTCATGATCTACGAAAGGAACCAAGGACTTTTTTCAGCAGGCAGCAAGGCGATAAGTCTGATATGGTTTGGGAATATTCTGCTTCAACGGCCGGACCCCTCTGGCTTTTCTAAAAGGAAGACAAAATTCCCAAAAATATCAAGAGACGCTGAATCAACATTTCCTTCCATTCGGTGACATTTTGGTGATCCTGAATGGATCTTTCAACAAGGTAATGCCTGAATCCACTATCACATTCTACAAAACCCCGACTTTTCCAGAAAAATGTTAAAATTCTTGACTCGTCAGCTTTAAGTCCAGGCATAAACCCGATTGAGAATGTGTGGGCATTTTAAACCATCAGGTTTACAGAAGTGGAAAGCAGTATGACCATTTTGAAGAACTCCAAGAGGCCATTGAGGCCATGAGACATAATGTACTCTTTGCCACCAGAAACCCTACAAATATAATATTTTTTATGGATGTGTGTTTATTTGAAATAATCCGATATCGCGGAAAAATAATTTGTATGTAACAGTTTTGTAAAAATGATAAATGTAGTGTTTTTGCCATCGTGCATAAACTTTTGAGACAGTTTTGTTTGAACATATTTTAAATTATACTTTTTACAAATGTGTAATTAATTTTTTCTACTTTTGATATCATGTATTTAAGGAAGTTTCCAAATCCGCAAATAAAATTTTTTTATTTATTCTAACTTTTTATTATTCATTAAAAATCAACATTTTATGATTGTGCTTAAACTTTTGAGATGGGCTATAGCTGCGCTGTAACCAGTTCTGATCCACTTGTATTTTATAACATCTTTCGAGTTTTTTGGGGGGAAAGATATCTAATTATATTGTACATTTTAAAAATATTTATCATATTAATTTTATTAAAAAAATTATAAGAATGAATCATACTTACAATGTAGGCTAATTAAAATTATGAAACATTCTTCCCATTTCGTTTTTTTTTTTTAATGAATGCATTTGGCAAATTACGTTACTTTCGCGAAGATACATTAGAGTGCTTTTATAAGAGAGTTACAACATACTGGCAATAAAATTTGATTGGTCGAGAGCTATATGAAAAAACCTTTTATGCTTGTCATTATCTTGCATTTTGGTGAGTCTGCAATTATCGTTAAGCTAATATTTCTTTCCTTGTCTAACTCACCGAAGTGAATGAATAGTTTACATTACACTGTTAAAAATTTGCGGCATTCTGGCAGGACATTTGACCGTTTTTTCCGAAAACGGTTACACAACCGTGAATTTAACACTATTCTGACCATATTATTGGCCATTTTATGGTCAGAATACAGTTAAATTATGGTTATGAAACCGTTTTTTCAAAAAAAATGGTCGAATGACCTGACAGAATGCTGCAAAATTTTTAACAGTGTACTTCCCTATTATATTACCAGGTCATTTCATTTACATTTTCTTCAATTGCAGAAAACGGTATTTTACACGGATTAATAATTTTGCAATCTTTCAAGTTGTTTGGTGATATTTACGTAAATAGGGAGGTAATTTGGATAGATATTATGATGCATTTTTTTTTTTTTTTTTTTAAGAGAAAGCAAAGTAAAAAATCGTCAAATCGATCTATAGAAACAAAATAAAACGAAAGATATTTCTTCACCACTTTGAATAGCGGACGATAATCGTGGCATTTGTGTATTCAAATGGATATTTTTCTTCTCGGCTTTATGGGAAAATGGAAACAAAAAAGGTATCATAAACTCAATATTTCCACTTGCTTTCCCTCTTTCTCCGTACCAATGGAATGATTTGGTTGCCATCATTATTGAAGTTCACAAACATTTACAAAATAAAAAAAATTAATATCTCGGAAAACAAATTAACTTTCTAATTTCCCTCGAATATTATGACATCCTTGAATCTGTGCCAATAACTGACGTTAGTTCCATCGCGCATGGATCCATATTCTGGTAGGAATAGTTGTGAAATACAAACACACCGTCAGATTTTTAATACAACAATTTCCGCAGAGAGCTGTCTATTTTCATCCACGGGAATTATCCTAGATTATCATTTCCTTGCTTATCATTTACATTAAATTTGACTATGAGTACGATTACGGAATATTTGCTTTATTATTTCAATTTTCAACTAAAATAAATAAATTCTAAGCTAAAATTCGGATCGATATAAAATTATTATTATTTAAAAATTCCCCATAATCGTGTACACTAAAAATTGCGATATTTTAGAAAGAGTCTTTTGGCGAAAAATTATATGCACCGTTGAAATCAGCTTTGTATTTTTATGAGGCAAGCACTTCATGGCATTGTAGAAAATTATTTCCTTGGTGCCAACCTGGGTTGCGGACACGATACTTAAATATTAGCTACTTATGCTTACTAATCGCGTATTAAATTAAAATGAATTCGTTGCAGGCTAAAAATTGGACTGAATTAAAATTATTATCCTTTATAGATCTTCCGTAATCGGATCCATAGCATATTTTATATAAAGCGGTTTGACGCAGAATTAAATGCATCGCTATAACAAGATTTGTGATTTATGAGGCAAACATTTAATAGTATCCTATTCCTGTGTGATTTCTTTGATCTTAGTTAGACTTTTGAATCACCATAAGATTTCCTAAAATCTATCTATTAGCTCTACGCTGTTAAAAATTTGCAGCATTTTGGCAGGTCATTTGACCGTTTTTTCTGAAAACGGTTACACAACCGTAATTTTAACACTATTCTGATCATATTATTGGCAATTTTATGGTCAGAATATAGTTAAATTATGGTTATGAAACCGTTTTCTCAAAAAACGGTCAAATGACCTGCCAGAATGCTGCAAAATTTTTAACAGTGTAGAGTTTTGTAGTGTAGAAATATTTGTGGACTGATTTAGTCTTCCAATTTTCCTCTGTCTTCTCAAAAATTATTTTAGATATCGGAGAGCAGATTGTTTCCGGAAACATCCTCTGTCTGCTCTCGATAAGTTTAGTGTTTCTTACGCAATTATTCCTGAGCATATTCCTGACAACTAGAAGAAAAATTTTTAAATGTCACTTTTGACTGTATGCCGCCTAAACAGTCGAATGAACTTATAAATAGGTGTTTTTCTGAAAATTACAGACAAACACGCCAATTTTATACATATGTATAAATGGAAGGTCAGTTTTTGTTAGTAATTCTTGAGGGGCTTAATTTTCTTAGTTTTTTTTTTTTTGTGCGTGATACTTACACTTCGTCTTCGTGTGATCTTTTTGCAAGCCCTCTTGATGCAGAATGGAAATTTTTGAATAAGAGGTCATATGAAGACGAAGTGTAAGTACAACGCATAAATAAGCTAAGACAGCTGAGACCCCCCTCCCCCGGAACTATTTGAACGGGTGGGTGGAAAAAGGATAACATTCTAGCTGATGTAAATGTTGAAAAAACATAAAAACATTTATGTAAAAAAAAAAACATCAGTTTTAGAGAAATGTTCACCATTATTCGATTTTAGGTCAAGTCGATGAGAGTTGATCCTATAAATTTCAAAAAAAAAAATACTGATTAATTTATTGGCTATTATTGAACTATCTCAGTTCATTTTTCCTATTTTTGTAATGTTGACTTTTTTGCACTCAATCTTCATTTATAGTAAGTGTGTGTTCATATAACATACCCATCGCTATGTAAACATAACTAGTTGGATGTGCCAATCCCAAAACTTTATTCTATCTCATGTATATTAATACTTCAAAACGTTGTTACAAATACCAATAATGCATTTTTATTAGTTTTATTAGTATTTTTATTAGAATTTTGCATAACTTCATACACTTTTCGATGGTACAATATGGAAAATTGCACAAAAATATCTATTACAGCGCCCCCTTCTGGTGGAATTTTTCAATATTCGGTGAATTTTCTTGCCATGGTCAAAAGCATACACAAAAAATTTGGTTTAATTCTGTGCATAACTTCATACACTTTTCGATGGTACAATATTAAAAATGGCACAAAAATTGCTATTACAGACCGTCGGAATATTTCCAAATTCAGGGAAGACCTACTAGCCATGTCTAAAAACATATACAAAAAATTTGGTTCAATTCTATGCATAACATCAAACACTTTTCGATGGTACAATATTCAAAAAGCACAAAAATCGCTATTACAGCGAACCCTACCGGCGGAATGTTTCCAAATTCAGGGAGGACCTTCTTGCTATGGCCAAAAAGATACACAAAAAATTTTGTTCATTTCTATGCATAACTTCATACACTTTTCGATGGTACAATATTCAAAATGCACAAAAATCGCTATTACAGCGCCCCCTACCGGCGGATTTTTTCCAAATTAATGGAGGACCTGCTTGCCATAGCCAAAAACTTTTTTAAAAAATTGGTTCAATTCTATGCATAACTTCATACAATTTTTGATGGTACAATGGCAACATACGGCCACACGGACATACGGACACACTGACATACGGACAGACAGACACTTTCTATAAACATGTTTTTTAGGATCTCTGACCCCTAAAACGTGTAAATCCGTCGAATACCGGAAGTCGAAAAAAATTTCGATTACAATACTTTCTTCTATTGAAAATAGAAGAAAGTAAAAATTCATTTTTCATGAACAAATATACAAAATAAAATATTTTAGTGCTTTATAGCTTAATATAGCCTAATTGATTGATGAAAATATTATAACGTACAGTGCATTACATACAAAACTATTTTTTATGCATTTTATGTATGTTTTGCAGTTACTTTTTATTGTGTCTTCCAAAGAAACAAATATTTACTTTTTTGTGTATTATGTCATATTTTCTTCAAAAATATGCATTTAAAATTTAGTAATTGAAACACTAAAGTGACTATGAATTTTTTTACTTTTTTCAACTTTGCATAGTTGCATCTCTAAAACTTCTTGAGTATCAAACTCGCCAATTCTTTTTTTTATTTTAACTTTCAATACAGTACTTTAACATGTATTAATGGCAAATTTTTAAATATTTTCCCATCAGCGATATTAAACAATTAAGTTGTCACTTTTCAAAAAGTGCATTTTGACACCCAGTAGATAAAAATATTTTCAATTTTAAAACTTCTAATAAGTTTCAACTTAAACTATTGTTATGTTTTACGTTATACGTAAAATAAATTAACTTTAGTATCGCAGTTTAACAATTTTGAAAAAAAAAATACGTTTACTTAAAAATTTATAATGAAGCAATATTTTTAGAAGCATACTATAATTTACAAAATTATATTCTGCAATGTTTTTAGTAAAACGATACTTGAAAATTTACAAGAACTGAGAAAATTAAGTTACCTTTAAACCCTCAATTGACCAAAAAGGTATGTGCTATCATACAAAAATGGGTGACATGCCTTTACAAATTCAAATAAATATATATAGGGGAGACTAGGGACGGTTGACCATACGGGAGGCTTGACCCACCCATCAGTTTTCATATTTAAAAGAATTTCAGAGTTTTATCAATAGGTATAATCCAAAGCTACCAGAATGCTCAAACAATAATCTCTGTTTCATACAAATAATCGAAATAGGTGTAGAAAAAATCAATTGCAAGACGTTTTCAACCTAAAAGTTGTGTTTTTTAGGAATATTTTGTAAGCAGTTTACATATAAAATATATAATAGAAATGTAAGTACATAGGTTTTAAGTAATGCAGAAATATCGAGCTTTCATTCCAGGCATAAAGATTATGCAGTAAGTTAGGCTTAACATAACAATGTGCTATTTTTTAGAAAAGGGCTATGTGGGGAGGCTTGACCCACTAAATGTGAGGGAGGGTTGACCAGATATTCAAGGCTCCCTTAACACATTCACGATGGCAAGCGATAATTCTCGTTTTCAGTCAAAAAACATCATTGACTAAGGGCGTGGCTGCTGTATTACACACTGTAAAAAAATAATGCCAGTTTTCCGGTTGGAATCGGAAAAATAGTTGCCCTTATCGTACCGGAATAATTTCTAACCCAGCTCGTAATAAAATCCGTAAAATACCGTTTTACTGACTATTTCCTTATTTTTATGGATTTTATTCCGAGCTGGGTCGGAAATTATTCCGGTACGATAAGGGCAACTATTCTTCCGATTCCTATCGGAAAACTGGAAGTATTTTTTTTACAGTGCAGAAAATGCATTTATAGCATGTTGTCCATATTTTTTTAGATAGTAAGGCATTTTATATTAAATTCGTACATTAAAATATATGTACTGATGCATAAACTTGCGAAAACTAGAACATCTAGAACACAACTTTCTAGAATACAACTTTACAAAAGACTTTCAGAACAGGGAGGAGCTTCTACTGTTTTAAAATTCAGATTTAATAAAAATTGCTCTTCGTCAATGTGTTAATTTAGGGGTTTTAGAAGTATTTTTATTATACACTGTGCATAACGAAAGATCAATGGTTATACATAAAAATTTATGTAAATTTATTCTGAAAAACTACAGTAAAATAGGATGAAGGAAAAGAAAACGTTTAAAACTGATTAAACAGTGGAAATAGTAGAAATACTGGAAAAGACTAGAAAGGACTTGGAAATATGAAAGCAGCAGTGTTAACCGTTTCAGGGTCAGTGGTATGTTTATGAAACCACTTAATTTTAATTCTTAAATGCCACAATTGCACCAGAATTTTACTAAAATCTTTTCCATTTAATATGTATGTGAAATATAGCCTTCTTCATATTTCCAAATATTTTTTTTCACATATTCTGGTGCCAGTCATTTATTTCAACATTTTAGTACTGAAAATAAATGACAGTTAAGTACTCATGCGGCTGCAAAACACATAGCATTGATCGAAAAACTTTAGGAAAGTATGTAGACGAACTTCAACATGATGAATAGAGTGAGATATGAAGCCCAAGTATGTGACAACTAGAGTTGTCAGGTCGAATCTCACAAAAAGTTGGACAAATAGACAAAAAAAGCGGGACAGTGGCTACTAAATCCGGACATAATAATGCATGAAATCCTATGAAAACGAAACCTGTCTCTAACGTAATACTGTCTTAAATGTTAAATTTTTATTTTCCTTGCAGTACAATTATACCTGCTCAGACAAAATCCTGTTTAAAACAAAATGTTTCTCCTCTGACTTGCGATTGCATCTAAACAGGTTTATTTAAGTATCATATTTTTAAAGATATGTTTTTATAATAATTAAAGAATGTAGCATAAAGTTATTTTATTTTTTTTTAACTGATTTTATTTCCCTTCACAAATATTTCAATATAAAACAAAGTGGGTCAAACCTCCCATATTGTGGGTCAACCTCCCATATGTGGAGAGCCTTAACCCATTATTTTCCAATGATTAAAATCCATCACTTTTCAAATTTCTTATGTATTGCACTTATGTAGCAATTTTATTTTGATAACTGATTGTATAACGAATAAAATGATATACAAAACTTTATTCCACATTCAATATTTAATAAATAAAAAATTATTTTGTAAAAAGTGGGTCAATCCTCCCTAGTCTCCCCTATATGTATACAGGTCCAAGTCAAAAAATTAGAATAATAGAAAAAAAGGATTTTAGAAAAAAGGTTTTTTATGTATCGCTTATACAAAAAGTAATACAATTTAAAACTTAATATTGTAAGAATCTACATAGTTTGTAGAATCTTCTAGCATAAAAATTAAAGGAAATAATAGAAAAATTAAAATAATTATTAACACTTGAAAAAAATCAAACTATTAGAATAGCCATTTACCTGGTTCAAAATATTAGAATAATGCATTGTAAATGATACGTGTTTAAAAAAAGGGGGGGGGATAGTTTTTCTTTAATATTTTGTAGCATCACCTTTACATTTTGTAACAGCACGAACTCGCTTTGCCAAGCTAGCTACAAGTGTTTCATAAAGTTTTCTGCTCAGACATGACTCTGTTGACTTTATGCTGGAAAGAAGCTCAACTTTGTTTTTTGGTGCAATATCTTGTAGGCTTTTCTTCATTATTCCCCACAACTTCTCTATTGGATTTAAATCCGGCGAATTAGCCGGCCAGGGAAGTACGTTAATTTGGTGTTGACTAAGTTAGTTCTTGGTGGACACTGACCTGTGTGAAGGTGATAAATCATGTTCGAGAATAAAATCGTCACCACACAGATCTTCCGACGATGGTATCGTTAAATGCTCAATGATTTCTTGGTATATCTCAGAATTAATCCTTTCGTTAACAATACATAGCCTTCTAGAACCATCTGAAGTCATGAGCCCATACCATTACACTTGCTGCAAATTTCACTGATGATTTCATGCAGTCCTTGTCATATGCTTCTTGCTTCATTCGCCATACACAAACACCTTTATCACCATATGTTACACAAAACACACTCTCATCACTAAACAATATCTTTTTCCAATTATCCAGACATCAATAAAAGCCCTTTTTTTTCACCACTTCACTCTCTCCCTTTTCTGTTTAAGACCAATGTCAGACGCGTTGTGAATGGATAATACTTAAGCAAAAATGATGCAAAAAAGACGCCTGTCTGACATTGGTCTAATAGTCATGAGAGGTTTTATCTTTGATACACAAGACTGAAATCCAAGTTTATGGAGACGTCTTAGTGTTGTAGATTTACTCACATCAACACCATATTCTTTCCACTTTCGATGCAAATATCTTACCCCTCTAAAATGCTTTTTTAGCAATACTGTTTAACTTTCTATCATCTCTCTGAGTAGTTTGACTTTAGGGCGCTATTCAGATCCTTGTTTTCAAAATGCCCGTCGTTAAAATACTGCTTTATTGCTCTACTAACACTTCACTTGGTTGTGAACATTTTAAGTAATGGCGATATATTGCTGATTACGACCTTCTTTATGCAAATAAATAATAAGATGCTTTGTAAACTCCATTTTGTCAGAAGAACGACCCATATGTTTCACACAAAATGAAAACAATGATGATGCAAAGCGTTTTTATAACTTAAGAATGCTTAATTTATGCAACCTTCTGAACCAATAAGGAAAATTCATAAGTATTCTAATTTTTTGATCCACCAATTTTAGTATTCTAATATTTTGAATAGTGAAAATAATTTTACAAAAATACAATATTCACACAAAATTTAATCTTTTATAGTTTTAATTTTCTTTAATAACATGCAAATTTATTAAAACATCAACCGTTGTTCTTTTTCAATTGTACTACACTGAAATAAAGCTAAATGCAATTCCAAATACAAATGAAATTAATTATTCTAATTTTTTGACTTGGATATATTTGATTCGAACTATTGATATATGTTGTGAATAGCATACAAAGGGCGGCGCTTTTTTTAAAAATGGACAAAAAACCAAAAACATTTTTGGACCTCTTCATATGATTAGGTAATAGAAGACAGGTAATAGAAGAGGTAATAGAATACAGTAAGGTAATAGAAGACAGTAGCCTCTGCGACTTTGATTAAACTGCATACCTCGCCAAGTTGGAACATGTTTATTAGCAGAGTTGGGCATATTTGTAATTCCAATTATCTGGAATGTAATTACAGTTTAATTGTATGTAATTAATTATAGTTAAAATTGCATGCCGTAAAAAATTCTTGCAGCACTGTAACCGGAACCATCCGCATCCCATTATTTGACAAAATTTCTGTGTTTGGAAGGTGTGTAATTATAATCAATTACATACAATTAACCTGTAATTACACTGCGGATAATTGAGATTACAAATTTGCACAACTCTGTTTATTAGTATATGCTCGATTATCAATACTTGAGGTCAGTGTAGACCACTTCAGTATTTTATTAAATCAATGAACGCTATTTAATTTTCCTGCGCTGTCTTCATTCATTGGACTTGAATTAGTTTAAGTGAGATAACTGCAATGTACAAATAAGTGTGCATTACACGAAATCCACAAATACTGGTATCACAAATTATTTAAAAAAGACTTAATGAACAGCTATATACAACCATAGTCAAGACAAAAAAGAAAACAAAAACTCAATGCGTAATACACATTTCTATGGTAAATGCAAATGTCGCAGAACAGATATCAATTTCAGGTGTGAAGATACTCCAATCTATATTTTATTAAATACTAGCTGATCAACCCGGAATTGCCCAGCCCCGGAAAAGTAATCTTAAATATACCTAAAATCAATGATGAATTCAGATATTTTTATCCGGGAGGTATTTCTGCAGCTCCTGGGCGGAGGGGGATATTTTGGAGATTGAACTTCTAACCCATTAATAACCAAAAAATCCTAAACATTCCGAGGGGAATATTTCAATTCTCCAGTCCCAGAAGGGGTACCGCTCCCAGGCCCTGAATTCAACACTATCAAAAACAACCTTACATTTCTCGGGATTACTTTAAATATATTTCATCTAGCTACGCTATTCGGTTTTTCCAAACTAACTTTACCTCTTTCCACACGTCCAATTAAAAAAAACTCTAACCGCGACGTCACTAGCATTGTAACGGCTTTTGGCGATAAAAAGTGTTACCTGGGAAATTAACGCTGGAATTTTTCCCTATTTTTCTTCGGTGTGTTTGGAAGAAAATATCTATGGAATTTGTTTCTTTAATAACTAATTTCAAAAAACTGTTTCATATTTTTTTAATCGATTCCCGAAAGTCTGCTCCATACAAGTGTATATAATATAAGATTGGATGGATGAGATATCAAATAGAAACAGGTTGATAAAAAACAAAATTGTCGTTTTCGGCGAAAATGGTACATTTAAAAATATCGCGAAAAGTTCAAAAATTGATGTATAAATTCCGAATAAACTTTATTGAACAAATAGACAGACACAGACAAGAACCTTTCTTTTATTAACACTAGCGTGGCTTCGATGGTTGATTTCTCCAAACGAACCTGGGGTCAGAGGCCCGCTGCCTTCAACAGCGTACACCGGTGTGGGCTTCGCTTACTCCAGTCTCGATTCAAGCAAAACTTTAATTATTGTGATTTTTTATTTCGAGCCAGATTAAAACCAAATTTTCAGCATCGCCGCCCACGTTGCTATAGGAACCGATTTGCCATTTCCCCCACTTGAATTTAATCACTGTAGTAGCAAAATTCGCACAGGAGAGTTCTTCGCATTTCAGAATTGAAATTGTCAAACAGTCGCCGTGGAACATGAAAAAACGTTAAAAATCGCAAAAACTCAAAAATTTCAAAAAACTAAATTTACTATATTCGGCTAAAAGATTGAAATCGGATTCCTTCAACGAATGTTAAAAAAATCGCCGCGAAACGCGAAAAAACGCTAACAATCGCATAAGAATTCTCTAAAAATTCAAAAATCGCAGAGAACAAAATTTACTATATTACGATCATTGAATTGATACCGAATTCCCTTACAAATGTCAAAAAATCGCCTCGAAATGCCAAAAAATTCTAAAGATCGCTAAGAATTCAAAAATCGCAGGGAACAAAATTAACTTATATTGGACTCATTGGATTGAAGCCGGATTCCTTTAAGAATGTCAAAAAATCGCCGCAGAACACGAAAAAAACTAAATATCGCCTAAAAAATCGCTAAAAATTACAAAATCGCAGAGGACAACAATTTATTATGACTGAAATCGGATTCCATTTACGCATGTCAAAAAATCGTCGCAAAACCCGAAAACACACTAAATCGCATAAAAACTCGCAAAAAAATCCAAAAATTGCTATACGAATTCCAAATAAACTTATTGAAAAGAGAACAAAATTTACTATATTGGGCTAAAATATTGAAACCGCATTCCTTTTACAAATGTGGAAAAATCGCCTCGAAAACAATTTTTAGCAGTTTTTCGCATGAAAAATTGCTAAAAAATCAAAATATTCCGGAGGTCAGAATTAACTACAGTGGGCAGAAACATCATTGGAACAGAGTTTCTTTTACGTATTTCAAAAAATCAGCGCGAAACGCGAAAAATACTAAAAATTTAATTAACAATATCTAAAAATTCAAAAATTGCGGAGGGCAAAATTTATGATATCAGGATAAATGATTGAAACTGAATTTGGTTTTACGAATGTCAAAACATTGCCGCGAAAAGCGAAAAGACGCTTAAAATAGTATAAAAAATTAATCCAAAAACTGGCTTCGAGGTGCATAACTTCAGACATGCAGGTACCTTCCAGCCAAATATAGTAGTTCTGCGTGCAGCAGTTTTTCAGAACACAGCATACACAGACAGACAGACAAACATCATCTTTATTATGACAGATTTTATTATTTTATTTATTTATGGTTGAAGTTTGAATTTCGTTATGTAATATTAGCCATTAACAAATCTGAGCTATTTATAATGTTTTAAGCGCAACCTGCTCAATCTTTAGTAATCGGTCTGCACACGATGTAAATTTTTAAAAAAAAAATCATGCTTGAAAATTATTTTAAAAGCCATAAAAGATCAGTAAATTGAGATACAACTTAAAAAAAAAAAAGAAGAAGAAGAAGTAAAAGTGAAATTTATTGCTCAATTCGTTACCACAGTCGAAATGTCGTCAGCTTTACTCACAGAAATGTTTTTGTTTTATAATATAGAAAGATATGCTTCGCTCTAGAAGCAATGGATATATATTACCAATTTTAGGGTGGGGGGGGGGGGGGCTATGAAAAATGGGAAATGAAAATGACATTTTGAACTTCGTTTTATTCCACATTATATAATTTCGGTCTAGACAATATTTCCTGTTCACCTCTATTGTCCCCTTTACAATTCACAAACATTTGGAGGCCTTCAAAATACTGCTTTCATTTATTTTCCTCCAATTTCATGATTGGCCATGACTATCATTATTAGTACCTTTATAAAACCAGTTATCAGAGTAGAACACGAAAAGCAGAAATTGATTACCTCAATGTACCGGTAAGTTAGCAAAATATATATATATATGTATCGATTTAACATCGAAAGAAAAATGAAATCAATACTTTGTAAAGGTTTTAACCCATAACCATTATATGACATTCAATTCTGAAAATGAAAATCCCTGTTAAAATTATAAATCCACTATTAAAGTATCATTCAACTTATTAAAATTCTATTTAACATCCATCTCGACTTAACGATTTTTTTTAAATTCTTATTTTAATGTGCATAAAAAATCTTATTTAGAGAAAAAAAAATGAAAAATGAATGTGAACTTTGGACAATATAAGACAGTTTTATAAATATTATGCCATGGAGGGAGGAAAAAGGAATTCGATAGATAAAAAATGGCTTTCATTTTACAACGGCTCTAACAAGACATAATTCATAATTTTCGAGCAGTAGTGTAGATCTTATTAACCCTAGATCTACCGGGAATTTTATTCAAGTTTTAATAAAACGTTCTACACCAGAATTTTTATTTAAAACTATTTAACTTATTTATTTACCTTATTTTTGTCTGGTTTATATACTTAGTTTATTTTAAAGAAATTTCTGGTTTGAATGAATATTTTGTATGTACCTGTCGGGTCCAATGGACCCGTCTGGTAGACGGAGGGTTAAAGAGGTGAAATAAAGTAAATCGGAAGAAAATTACATTTAAGACTTAGACCCATAGGACAAAATAATGAAGAATAAAAATCGTAGTATTAGAAATATATATATCAATACTATAGTTATTACCATATTTCCCCGGATGTAAGACTCCGGTTTTATATATTAATTTCTGATCCAAGAGGTGCATTAAGAGCATTGGTCACGCAAAGACACTCACAAGCTAATGTTAAAACAATGTTTGTTTGTTTTTTTTTCAAATTTCTCGTTTGAATTCCAATATTTTTGAATGATTTTTTTTTCATATAATGCCTGGTCCTTTAGGTCTATCTTTATCAAGTTACTTTTCGATTTTGGTTCCAGATATTTTTATACCTGTTCCGAAGGTGAAAGTAGCCTTTAAAAAATGCAACCAAAATCGGAAAAGTGAAAACATACTAGGTTAAAGATCGACCTTCGCTATCCTATGCAAAAAAATTCTTTAAAAATTAGTAAAATGCAAGCAAGAAATTTGAAAAGAACGCTTCCATTGGTTTAACATTACCCTCATAGCATGCATGGTCACGGTGACGTCACTGTGACGTCCCTGCAAGTCACTGTGGTCACGTCACATCTGTGACCGAAATGCCACCACTCAGTGATGTCACATTGTGACTGAAATGTGAACTTCTTAGAAAACTTTAAAAACCTACGAAAATTCTTCAAAACATGTTACTTTTTGTAAAATTATATTTTTCTGGCAATTAAAAAAAATTGTGACGTCTCTGTTATGTCACTGCTATGTAACTTACGCCACGTCACATATGTGACAAAAAAACCAGCATATTGTAAGTCACAGTGTGACAAAAAATATGAACTTCAAAAATCTTTGAAAATGAAGAGAAATATTTTAAACAGCCACGAGTTACAGCGGCATAAGGAATGAAAATATATTAGTGGATAGCAAATGGTAAATTCCGTCACTAAAGGGGAGGGGAGGGGGCATAATAAATAAAGTGCACGATACAAGCATTAATAAACTAAATTTTTAGGCTATATTTTATCAATTTGATATCTAAGACAGTGAATGTATACTTTTTCATGATTTCAATTTTATCTAGCATTTGGATAATATATTTACAATTACGAATATTAAATTTATACACTTTACATATTTAGTTTGCTGGGAGGAAATTTCACTCTTTCTTTCTTTTTTTACCGACCAGAATTATTCGAAACACTTCTGTGGTTTCAAACTAAAAATTTTCTATTACAGTTAAATCTGCACCTTTTAATGAGCATGTAGAAAGAGTCTTCAGAGTTTAGTCATCTATGCATTTCTTGCTTTAGAATATTTTTATAATTTGTATTCAAGTCATAAATTCTACTTCTTTCAGACTTTTAAAATAAAATTAGCATTTTCCGAAAATAAAGGAAAACAAACTTTACTTTAAAAAAATAGAAAAAAAGGGGGGGGGGTCGTTAATACATTAAATTTATTTTTACACCTTTTAAAAATTTAAACAATGTTTTATCTAATAAACTCTAATTATGAATATTATTATTATAATTATTTAGAAAAAAGGAACTTTACAATACATTTTAACTTGAATTATTTGGTACGGATAAAAAGAAAAGATTAAATACATTGGACATTTCTTCAAATACAAAATTTTAATGAATGATACTTTCAGAAAATTTCTGCGCGTTCAAATTCCATATTTCTTGTATACAAAAACAAACAATCTGTAACAAACCATCTGCTCGAAAATCGTCTGCCGACAGAAAAATAAATATGAGAATACGCGGGAAATAGTTCACTTGTTTTAGAACAACACGTCTACAACACTTAAAGATAAGGAAATGACCATTTTAGGATACACGGATATTAATGGAACGTGCATGTAAGTTTTATTTAATTTAAATATTTTATTCTTGGTTGTATATTATGAGTTAAATAGTTATTTTGTAAGAGACTGATCTTTAACTGTCAGAAGCGTTATTTTCCAATTTGATAACTGTGAAGAAAAATATTTTAATCTGCCATCGCTTGAAAAAAAAAAAAAAAAAAAAAAAAAAAAAACTGCGCAGAGACATTTATGCCTACATTCATACTGGAATTAATATAAACATTAATTTACTCTTACTTGAGATTAAAAATGTATGGAACGACAATGATTTGGAATTATTTTATCGGCTTCTTACTATTTTTTGATTACTGTTATTATTATTTTGGGGTTAAATATGATGTTCGATTATCATGAGATTACGAAACTGTTTCAGATTAGAAATTAACATTATACTGGGAAAATGTATTTTTAACATATTACAGTAGTGAAACATTTGAAAGAATTTTCTTTTAGTGCTAATAATATTTTAAATTATCTTTTAAAATCCTAAATCTTCAAACCAATGTTTTCAGATTTAACATTTGCCAAAATTATAAAATACTAGCAAACCCCGCGGCTTTGCTCGCGTAATATTTGAAATATGCCAAGTGATATTTATTTGTCTAATTTTTATTAAAAGGTACTAACTAAATTTTTATTTTATTAAAAGGTAATATTTTATTTTATTAAAAGGTTTTTTTTATTAAGAGGTACTTATTACTTTTAGGAATAATTCAAAAATTATTTTTTAAAACACAGTTTGATTAAACATCATTATTACACTGCATTAGGCAGAAATGAGACTTAAATTAATAAAATCAAATAAAACTAAATAAATGATAATTTAGAAAATATTTTGAAACTTTTATGCTCAATTAATACGTTCATTTCAGTATTCATTTGAAGTTTTGCATTTTTTAGAAACCATCTTCTTACATCTTAAAATTAAACATCATGTCAAATTCCAAGTCCTACCACCTCTCTCTACATAAAGGGCTATGTTGAAACAGGAACTGTCACCATTTTAATTTGCCAACATTAATTTTGAAATCGGTTTGTTATTTCCTAATATTCCACAGAAACGTAATTTAAAAAGCTTTTAAAGCCCTTTATTAGAACGTTTGTTGTTCCTGTTAACCCCGGGTGGTAGAATCACCGCCATAAAATATAGCTTTGTAGGATCAGAGACTGTTACCATTGATTCGCAACTATTACTTTTATAATCGGTTTATATTCCCTGAAATTGCATAGAATCGTAATTTAGAACTTTTTTAAAATGCTTTTCGCACCTCCCCTTAGCTTCACCCCTTTTTTATTCGAATTTATTTTCGACGTTTCTTCGAGGGCATTTATATTTTATAAGTAACTACCATGTCATATTTAAAGTTTCAAGCCTCTTCAGTATCACAGAATTGCAATTTAGAAAGTTTTCTGTTCCTGCAACCCCCTGGTGTTATTGGCACAGACATAAAATATAGCATATGTTTGAGCAGGTACTATCACAAAAATTTGTCATCATTATTTTTTTAATCGGCTTGGTATTTTTTAAGTTTGCTTAAAATTTGTAATTTATATCGCTTTTCACTTACTGCATCTTTTTAAATTTGGAATTTTCTTTCGACTGTTCTTAGAAAGCAGTTGCATCTTGTAAGTAAATACCATGCCATACTTCAAAGTGTTAGACCCCTCAGTTTTGCAAAAAACGCAAATTAGAACATGTTTTGCTTTTGAAACCCTCAGATAGTAGTGACAGCAACATAAAATATAACCTATGTTATAGCCGGGACTGTCTCCATTTATTTGCAACCATTACTTTTGAAATAGCTTTGGTATTTCCTTAGATTGAGTAGAAATCGCAATTTAGAACGTTTTTAGGACGCTTTTCGCGCATTTTCACACCTTTTTAAATTTCTAATTTTTTCGAAACTGTTCTTAAAGATCATTTATATCTATTAAATATGTACCTTGCCTAATTTTAAGTTGCTAGCCCCTACCGATCAGAAAAATCGAAATTTAGAACGCTTTTTTGCTCCTGCAACGTCTTGGTGATAGTGAAACCGACATAAAATAGCGTCTATGTTAGAACAGAGGTTGTCAGCATCAATTTCCTACCATTATGTTTGAAATCAGATTCATTCTTCCTGAAATATTGCCGACTTATCGGCATTTAGAACGTTTTTAAAACGCTTTTCGCTCACTTTGCTCCTGCATTTCCTCTGGGGAAACAGATATAAAATATAGCCTATCTTGGAGCAAGATCTGTCACCATCATTTTTACACCATTATATTTGAAATCGGTTCAGTACTTCCTGAGATTGCATAGAAATCGCAATTTAGAAAGTTTTTTACAACGCTTTTTGCGCATTTTGACCTCTTTTAAATTTCGATTTTTTTAGGAAATGTCCTTAGAGATCATTGATATCATATAGCTAACTACCATTCCAAATTTCACGATTCTAGGCCCTGCCGTAACGCAAAAGCCGCAATTTAGTACGTTTTTCTCCTGCATCCCCTTTGGGGTAGTGGCGCCGACATAAAATATAGCCTATATTCAAGCAAGGGTTGTCACCATCATTTTGACGCCATTATTTTTTAGATCGGTTTGGTATTTCCTGAGATTGTGTAGAAACCACCATTAGAATGTTTTTTAGAACGCTTTTCGCGCATTTTCACCCCTTTTAAATTTCGAATTGTTTAAGAACTGTTCTTAGAAACCCTTTATATCTAATAAGTAGCTAATATTTCAAATTTCTTATTTCTAGGCCCTTCGGTAACGCAAAAATCGCATTTTAGAACGTTTTTTGCTCCTGCACCCCTTTCGGGTAATGGCACCGACATAAAACATAGCCTATGTTGGAGCAAGGTTTGTCACCATCATTTTGTCACCCTTATTTTAACACCATTATTTTTTAAATCGGTTTGGTATTTCATGAGATTGTGTAGAAACCACCATTAGAACTTTTTTTAGAACGCTTTTCGCGCATTTTCACCCCTTTTAAATTTCGAATTGTTTGAACTTTTCTTAGAAATCCTTTATATCTAATAAGTAGCTAATATTTCAAATTTCATATTTCTAGGCTCTTCAGTAACAAATAAATCGCATTTTTAGAACGTTTTTTGCTCCTGCACCCCTTTTGGGGTAGAGACACCGACATAAAACACAGCCTATCTTGGAGCAAGCGTTGTCACCATCATTTTGACACCAATATATTTTAAATCGGTTTGGTATTTCCTGAGATTGTGTAGAAACTACCATTTAGAACGTTTTTTAGAACGCTTTTTGTGCATTTTCACCCCTTTTAAATTCCGAATTATTTAAGAACTGTTCTTAGACGTCATTTATGTCTTATAAATAACTAATATTGAAAATTTCATATTTCTAGGCCCTTCAGTAACGCTAAAGTCGCATTTTTAGAACGTTTTTTGCTCCTGCACCTGGGCTAGTGACACCGACATAAAACGCAGCCTATCTTGGAGCAAGCGTTGTCACCATCATTTTGACACCAATTTTTTTTAAATCGGTTTGGTATTTCCTGAGATTGTGTAGAAACTACCATTCAGAACGTTTTTTAGAACGCTTTTTGTGCATTTTCACCCCTTTTAAATTCCGAATTATTTAAGAACTGTTCTTAGACATCATTTATATCTTATAAGTAACTAATATTCAAAATTTCATATTTCTAGGCCCTTCAGTAACGCTAAAGTCGCATTTTTAGAACGTTTTTTGCTCCTGCACCCCCTTTGGGCTAGTGACACCGACATAAAACGCAGCCTATCTTGGAGCAAGCGTTGTCACCATCATTTTGACACCAATTTTTTTTAAATCGGTTTGGTTTTTCCTGAGATTGTGTAGAAACTACCATTTAGAACGTTTTTTAGAACGCTTTTTGTGCATTTTCACCCCTTTTAAATTTCGAATTATTTAAGAACTGTTCTTAGACATCATTTATATCTTATAAGTAACTAATATTCAAAATTTCATATTTCTAGGCCCTTCAGTAACGCTAAAATCGCATTTTTAGAACGTTTTTTGTTCCTGCACCCCCTTTGGTGTAGTGGCACCGACATAAAATATAGCCTATGTTCTATGTTGGACTAACACCATCATTTTGATACCATTACTTTTGGGATCTTTTTGGTAGTTCCAGAGCTTATCTGCGACAAATAAACAATTTTTTCCTCTTTATAATAGGAGTATAGAATAGGAATTCCTTATACCATATGGAAATATTTTTGAGATATTGTTAAATCTAATAATGCATTTAATTTATCTATTGTAGTTTGCTGTTGCTTAACAGTACAATTATAAATACTAATTATTATTTTTAGTGTTTTTCAAATTGGTATATTTATTTTTTTTAATTGTATGTAAGCATTTTTTCTGTTTGTGATTTTAATCAAACATTTAATTATAGACATTCTGAATGGGTTATTAAATTTTCTTCTATTGTAAATTAATTTTCTACGTGTATGATTCGGGTAATTATTGGCACTAAAAAGTAAAATATGATATTTAAGCATTGAAATAAAATATTTTTCATGCCTGATAAGAAGTTATAGATTAAACTGCTTTAGTATATATTTTTTTTTTTTTTTGAGTTCATATAATACAGCATACATAATGTAGGACACAAGTTGAAAAGTGCTTATGACTTCGGTTTGTCTCTCCGTCTGTCCGTCTAGCAGTCTGTGAGCACTCTAACTCTCGAAAATATACTCGGATTGCCCTGAAATTTTTGGATGGTATTGCCGTTTACCATCGCATGGTACCTATTTGTAATGAAGTTTGTAGCATGCTTTGTTTATTTACAGGGATAGCCAAAAGTTTTCCGTTACATTACGGCCTATGGGAAAAAGACGTTTCAAATGATTTTTTATGATTTTACGCACGCTTTCAAACAGAATAAAATTTATATGCATTTATGAAGTGCACTAAAATATGCATTCTGTTGACTATGCGATGCAAAGAATAATTATTGTTCATTTACAGGACTAAAAAAGGAATTCAAATACATAATGATATAGAGGTGGAGGGAATTGTTTGAGGCATACTTTAATTATGTTAATCTATTTCATATATAATGAAATTGATGTATGTCGCTGAGGTTTACATACTATAAATTATTTCATGTATAATAAGAATAATACGTATATAGCATTTACAGGGACACACAAAATCTTTCAGATACCATATTGTATCCGAAGTACTGTTCATTAGCGATGATTGCTGGAAATATATTTTTAATTATGATATGCACTTTTATGATTCACTATATTTATGCATAGTGTATGGTGTATATAAATGCTATAATTCCTATACAAGGCTACACAAAAGTATTCGTAAGGATTACTGGGTATGGGCGCAAATTGCTTAAAGGTGGTTTTTAAATGAGTTATGCTTTTTTTCGCTGAACTGCATTTAATTTACCAAGAAATATTTGTAGAATATAGATAAAATGATATACAGGGTCACGTAAAGAATTGGATACATGGCCGTCTATATATTATAATTTCTGGAAATGTGATTTCAGCAGTTTTAAGAGTGTCTTAGTTTGAATTAAATTTTAACTAAATAGTGGCGTGTAATAAAGATTTTAGGTAAACTACAGGGTTGTACAAAGGTATTCAAGTATGTTTCCATACATTAGTATAAATTGCTGAAAATTAATTTCAACCTGTTAGGCGTTTTCTTGCTAAACTAAATTTTCCCATTATATTGTATATATACACTTAAAAAAAATGGGTACTCAAAATTGAGTAAAAAGTACTCAATTTTAAATGCGTCACATGCACAAAATAGCTCCGATCCAAATGTACTCAAAGTTGAGAAACACATGTACTCATTTTTTATTCCATGGCTGTGATCAAATATGAATCGTTATGTACTGCCCCCCCCCCCCCAAAAAAAAAAAAAAAACAAACAAACCCTAAAATGTAAAGTAAAAATGTACTGACATTTATTTCCCGTCCAAAGTTCTTAACAAGAAATGTTTAATTGATTATTTATCAAGAAAAATAGCAAAATTCTTAACAAGATACTCAAATCGAATATTTCTATGACAAGAACATTATTTCCAAGCAATTATTTTTAAAATGCTGTGCATAATTTAATATTTACATTAATAAACATCATTTATGCCGCCATAAATGAAATGAACCATTACAGGGTACAAAACTATTTGTTTGTTTGGGTTTAATAACATGTGATGCTTCAAAATAGAGAAAGCATAGGTTCATTTTTGATCCAAAAATATTCAATTCAATATGAGTACGTCGGTTTGCTCATTTTTGAGTACTTCCTTTTTTTCAGTGTATCAACCTACAGATCAAATAAGGGCTGTTTAAAAGAATTGGAAAACATATTTGGCTATGGACGGTAACTGCTGAAATCAGTTTTTCAAATGTTTTATGCGTTTTCTAAAATGTTTACTTAGTTATCTTATTTACGTCATTTCCCTAAATTACGATGTCTTGTTAAAGCATTCAGAAAGTGTTGGAAAGTATATTTTAATCTATGCTTAACGCATGATTTTTCTTACTCTTTTTTTTTTTTCTATTTCCGAGATCAGTCTTTTCCTATAAAACATACCAAATCTATTTAGCTCATATTCACAAAGTACAATATACACGGGAATAAAAAATTTAAATAAATATCGCTTATCATGCCGCTCTATAAATAATAGTTGTATTAATATCCGTTAGTTTCCATGTTCGTATTTAATAAAGCAATGACAAATCAAAACAAATTAAAAAACTTACACATTCTAAATATCAAGCATAGAACTTAATAAAAAAATATGTCAGTTGATAAGCATTGTTTTTTAAGTGGAAAAATGTAAAATGTTTTAGAAGAATAGGACTCCAAAGTAGCGATATTTTGCTAAAAAGTACGGTAAAAAGATAAGATTTTATATTTACAGCAAAATTTTATTTTAAAATTCATCGCTGTATTAATACTTAGAAAATTTTCCGGAGAGAATCATTCGCCTTATATACAATATTTCAAACGAAAATCAAATGTCAAATTAATTGCTTAAAAGGCGCAAAGGCCAACATTGTGAAAAAGATTCCGCCGGGACTCGAACCCGGGCCATCAGTGTAGCACACTGGCATTCTACCGACTAAACCACATGGAACGACGCCCAGCCCGTAAAATTTTTCCCTATTACATGTTCGCAAGGCTACAAACGCAGCATAAGATGGAATATTTATCGTGAGCCACCGACATGGGGTAAACACGAAACTTAATTAAATCCAGCATCGATTGAAACTATATTAATAATTGGAAATTTTTCCAGGGAGAAACATTCGCCCTGCATACAACATTTCAAATTAAAATTGCCTTTTAAGCAATTAATTTGAAATTTGACTTTCATTTGAAATATTGTATGCAAGGCGAATGGTTCTCTCTGGAAAAATTTCCAAGTATTAATATAATTTCAATCAATGCTGGATTTAATTAAGTTTCGTGTTTGCATCATGTGGGTGGTTCACGCTAAATATTCCATCTTGTGCTGCGTTTGTAGCCTTGCCAACATGTAATAGTGAGAAATTTTCCAGCCTGGGTATCGTTCCATGAGATTTAGTCGGTAGAATGTCAGTGTGCTGTACTGATGGCCCGGGTTCGAGTCCCAGCATGGAATCTTTTTCACTATTTGCGTCTTTTAAGCAATTAATTTGAAATTTGATTTTCATTTGAAATCACAGTGTTTATGACAAGTTCGTCACAAATGACACATATTTCACAAATTGGTCACAATGTGACTTCAAAGCATTGTCGCTTTCGTCACAGGTTCGTCACAAAGTTAATGCCAAAATAGTCACAAATGACACACTTTTCACAAATTTGTCACACCGTGACTTCACAGAGTGGTCACAATGCGACGTCACAAACGTCCTCTAAAACGGCCATAACGACCTCGCACTCTAGTCACTGTGACGTCACATCGACGTCACGTGACGTCACATCGACGGTCACAAAATCAC
Organism: Maratus speciosus; assembly: GCA_963932465.1. Classification (NCBI taxonomy): domain Eukaryota; kingdom Metazoa; phylum Arthropoda; class Arachnida; order Araneae; family Salticidae; genus Maratus; species Maratus speciosus. Next base: position 310,479,807 of record OZ010796.1, read on the forward strand.
AGTGTGACTTCACAACGACGTCGCCGTGACGTCACCATGCCTTACGGGTAGTTTATGAGTTTCTTTGCGTGACTAGTATAAGCTCTTAAGGCTAATGTCTGGGGGATGTCCATACAACAGCAGCTGTACTGCAATATTTTTTTACTGTGTCTGCTTATAATTTAAAGATGATGTTAACTTGGTAATAGCTTTACTAGCTATGAATTTGTGCTTTAATAATGCTATGCTTTTATGGCTATGTGTTAACGTTTTAGTAATGTTTGTAATATGAAAGTGTTTTAAATCTAATTTGAAAACTTCAATACACTGTTTTTTGTTTCTTTTGAGCACTCTAAAAAAATCTGTGAATTGGCATGTATTTTTCCATATATTATACTTCGTTAATTCACAAAATTTTCCACTTTAAGGTGCCCATTTTCCCTTAAAAAACTGAAATTTCACCAATCTATCGTAAAAATTACTTGAAATCCTTCAATGTAAGGTGCATTTTGTTTCAAATCAAAGGGGGGATCTGGCAAGTCTGTGTCTAGCACAATTCCATTTTAGAAATGAGGTTTTTTACGTATGTTCTCTTTACGCTAAATCACAGAAACTTAGCGAACCTAACCTCGAAATTCCCTGAATTTCTCCAGTCAAAAAACGGAAATTTTGTTAAATAATAGAAAAATTTCTTCAAATTACAGTGGTGTTCTTTCAACTTGCTTTTGATGTTTATATTATTGATGAAATTTTTTTTAGAATGAAGTCTCTGCAGTAAAAATTTATTTTTCAGCAATTTTGTTTCAGCATGCTCAAGAAGATATTTCCAGTATAAGGTTCCCTCAATCTTCGTCACATAGGCACAGTTTTGTAACTCTGCTTATTTTAAGTCTGGAGGATTTTTTGTGTCTTGAGTATTCTAAGTAAAGGAACATCTTGAAAAATCATGGTACGGTTAAGGACTGTGCATATATAACGTTATCAACTTTTTGGTAATTTTCTACCCCTTCCTCCCCCTCTTACGTTAACATATATTATCATCCCTCGACCCCCCCCCCCCATATAATGATATCGTTACCAGTGTCTAAAAATTCTTTTAATTTTTGGATTTTTTTTCTTTTGTTTGGAGTCATATACAAATACCGTTACATTTATTTTTCGCATACTTTACTGATTCAAATGAAGAAAGTCAACAAAATATCAATTTATATATGAAATAAATTTATATCAAATAACACTTAACAGAAATAGTTGCTATTTAAAAGTATTTAATAATAGCTTTTTGTGACAGAATGCATTCAACATTAATAATGTCTTCTGGCCCTTGTCCTCGCACTAGGGAGAAGGAGGGGGGGGGGGGCAGACAGAATTTCTTATTAACCTTTAACTGATGTTACCGGTCTCTCAGACCGCGGCTTTTTTCAATTTTTATAGTTTAACTTGGAATTTTCGGTTTAACTACAAACACTATCGATACTTTGTTCCGTTTGGAACTTTAGTACTATCACCAGATACTTTTGAATAGGTGAATTTTAATTATAACAGTCCTGTACAAAAAGTTTAGTACAAAAACACCATCATATGAGTTAATCGTGCCTTTTATTCATTTTTCGGTGGAGCGGTCTCACAGACCGCTTCACACTAGTTTTGTGACAATTTCTGTGACATCATTTAAAGGTTAACAAAACGGGTGGACAACATTCTTTCTCTTTTATTTGCTAGTAAACACATTATCATTTTAAACATACTTCGCATATGGTTTCTCGAACAGCGGATTATATATGCATACACATATGACAGAAGAATAAGAATGACAAACGTTGGGGTATTCCATAATTTGGAATTAAATAATTTTATAATCATTTAATGATGTTATTAATAACTTTGTATTTTCATAAACATAGATAACATATTAAAACAAGTTGGAAATTGCACGTCAAACGCGGCAAATGAGGTGCGTTCGTACTATAACTAGTTTTATAAATATTTTTTGCACCGCATATTGCACTGAATGTATATTTTAGTGCACTTCCTAAGTGCATATCAATTTCATTCTCTTCGAAAGACTGTAACATCATTAAAATGCACTTGAGATATTTTTTTCCCATTGGCCGTAATTTAACGGAAGACTTTTGACTGTCCCTATAATTAAACTATGCATCCAATTTTCATAAAATTTGAAATGACTCAACATTTTTTTCAAAATTATATATTTAAAATAGCATGCCATTCGGTTGGGTAGTTTTTGCCTCTGTTATATGCGGACGGATGGACAGACAGACGGACGGAACGACGACTTTAGGTGCTACGTATTTACATAATTACGAACGCACCTAAAAAGGTAACACACTATTTTCATGTAAAGACCAAGTTACAAATAAAAAGTCTTTCCGGCCAGTGCCGGGAGGAAGATGTAGCTTTCATATTCCTTATTTTTAAAAAGCCAGCTTATATTATTCAAACACACGAAGCTCAATTTAGTGGAAACCGATTATAGGAGATTCAATACTAATTTTTACCAATACTAAATCATTATGAATGAGAATTTCGCGAAATTAGTCAGCTTTATCCAAGCTGCTTTTATTTAAAGTAACTTATATTTGGTTGCCAAATTCGGCGATATCTTGAAGTGCCTGCCATTTTAAACCAACATGGTGGATGAGGCTAACCAAAGAAGTTGGTCGAGACCTTAGTAATTCCTGTGCACTTTCTCACTCGGTTGATATATACGAGTGCTGTCGCAGGCAAAAAATCCTATTTTTCAAAATGTCACCCACATTAGAAATTCAAACTGCTATATCTCAGCCATTTTTTAAGATAAAGACAAAAAAATATGCTCCGGAATCCTTATATCAAGGTCCAATACTTAAGAAAGAAACATTTTTCAATTTCTAATTGTTTTGCACCTCACTTTAAATATATATTTTTTTTAATTTAATGGCCGCCATTTTGAAACAAGATGGCTAATGAAGCTGGCCAGCAAACTTCATCGAGACATTGCTATATACTATCCACATGCCTTCTTACATCGAAACAGGTTAATAAACACGCGTGTTATCGCGTGACAAATATCAGATCGTTTCAAAATGTCAGCCATGCTAGAAATTCAAACTGGAGAAATTCAAACTAGAAATTCAACCATTTTTTAAGATATAGACAAAACAAACACTGCTCCGGAATTTTTGTATCAAGGTCAAACAGGTAAAAAAATCTTTTTCATTTTCCAATTTTTTGATACCTCATTTTAAATTTTAAATTTAATTTTTTTTAAATAGCAGCCCTTTTGAAACAAGATGGCGAATGAAGCTGGCCAACGGACTCGATCGATACATTGGTATGTACTAGGTACACACCAAGTTACATCCAAATCGGTTCATAAATACGCCTGTTATCCTATATACGCCTGTTGTTGTTACACGCCCAAAAATCAGGTCGTTTCAAAATGCCAGCCACAATAGAAATTCAAAATGCTATAACTCAGCCATTTTTTTAGATACAGACGAAACAAAAACTGTTTCAGAATCTTTGTATTAAGTTCAAACACATACGAAAAAAATCTTTTTAAATTTTTAATTTTTTGGTACTCCATTTTAAATTTTTATTTTTTTTTAATTTTTTTAAATGGCCGCCATTTTGAAACAAGATGGCGGATGAAGCTGGCGAATAAACTTGGTCGAGACACTGGTTATGTACTATGTATACTGTAAGGTACATCCAAATCGGTTCATAAATACGCCTGTTATCGCGTGACAAAACTCAGGTTGTTTCAAAATGTCAGCCACGCTAGAAATTCAAAGTGCTATAACTCAGTCTTTTTTTAAAATATAGACAAAACAAAAGCTGCTCCGGAATCTTTGTATCAACGTCAAACACATAAGAAAAAAACATTTTACATTTTCCAATTTTTTGGTACCGCATTTCAAATTTTAAATAAAATAAAAAAAATTAAATGGCCGCCATTTTGAAACAAGATGGCGGATGAAGCTGGCCAACGAACTCGGTCGAGACATTGGTATGCACTATGTAAACCCCAAGTTACATCCAAATCGGTTCATAAATACGAGAGTTACAGTGTGACAAAGATCAGATATATATATATATATATATCAACAGTTGAACGGAGGGTGGTTTCGAGGTCTGGGGGTCATGATCGATGAAAATATACCAAAATTTTTTGAAATCGCTTTCCTCCGAACGACTGCAATAGGTAGCTTTTTGTAATGAAAGCTACCTAAAAGAGAAAAATTTGGCTGGATCAAAAATGATAACGATATTAAAAGACAAATCCCCCCGCCCTCCGCCCTAAAATGATAACGTTATATAGGCACAGCCCATTACTTTCTAATTAGGTCTGATTTTCGGGAAAACACGGAATATGGGCATCACTTCAGTACCAGTTGTGTGTTTATGAAAACCATCTGTTTTAAAAAAGTGTATTTAAGAAACGAAAAAAAAATGATAAATTACGGAGTTATTTTAGGGTTACAGATTATTTACAAAATAAAAACACCAAAAATAATGTAAACAACCATCAGTCGTATTGCTTTTAAAAGGGTGTAATTCGGATCTTATCACATTAAGTATTATTTAAATTTATTACTATGTCATATAGATGAACAAAACAATATTAAAGCACTACACAAAGTTAATTACCTATATCTTAGACTAGTTCATTCACGATATCTTGACTCATTTTTTTAACCCTTTCTCACGTTCATATTTTGTCTCTAACCCCACGAAAAATCAATTATATACAATAAGTTCGTCATATCTGCATAATATGAACATACTCAGTTTAAATCACAATTTGCTAAAACTTTAAACCAGTGTTTTACTATTTTATTATTATTATCATTGTCAAGGTATATTGAACCAATGGTCAGACTTTTGAGGCACGTTTAAATTAAGTTTAAAAAATAAAGAGATCATATATTTTTTCATACCTTCACAAACCATATACATCAAGACACGATATTAAAACAAAACAACACATAACAATACGATGAAGTAATAAAAAAATAACAATAGAAATTATTCTTTTAAAACTTATTTGTGCTTATCTATTATTTTGTTTATCATATTTTAAAATCAAACGAATTAGCTGAGCTTGAATTTTTTTTAATATCTTCTTTGTTGGGATGATTTTTGGTGTACATATTATCTTAAACTTTCTTCCAATGATGCTAACGGTGATGTATTTTAGGTAGCTTTCATTACAAAAAGCTACCTATTGCAGCCGTTCGGAGGAAAGCGATTTCAAAAAATTTTGGTATATTTTCATCGATCATTACCACCAGACCCCGAAACCACCCTCCGTTCAAAAGTTGATACATATATATATATATATATATATATATATATATATATATATATATATGTATATGTATATATACATATATATATATATATATCTGATCTTTGTCATACTGTAACTCTCGTATTTATGAACTGATTTGGATAAAACTCGGTGTGTACATAGTACATACCAATGTCTCGACCGAGTTCGTTGGCCAGCTTCATCCGCCATCTTGTTTCAAAATGGAGGCCATTTAAAAAATTTTTAAAAATTTAAAATTTGAAATGTGGTACCAAAAAATTAAAAATTGAAAAATATTTTTTTCTTATGTACTTGACATTGATACAAAGATTACGGAGCAGTTTTTGTTTTGTCTATATCTTAAACTAGTTGGATGCGCCAATCCCAAAACTTTCTTCTATCTTATCCATCTTAATATTTCAAAAACTAGTTACGCTTGTTAATACTTCAATATTATTAGTTGAATACTATACGAACTTTGATTTTCATCTTAAATTTCTGCTTCAGTCAATTAAACGAACAAAAAACGAGCTAATCTACATCATGATATTTGTTAAAATTAATAGTTTTTCCTTATTTTGTTGTTATCAGATGTTTGCGAATAGCCGGCTCAGCAGGAAGCGAGTTCCCGCCTTTGCACGAGCCGCCGATGGACAATAGAACTACGAAAACTCAAGAAAAGTATACAAAAATCGCTATCAATGAGCCCTTTTACCGCGCGATATTTCCAAATTCAAGGAGGACCTGTTGGCTAAAGCCAAAAACATGCACAAAAAATTTGGTTTAATTGTATGCATAATTTTATACACTTTTCGATTGTACAATAAAGAAAATGGCACAAACATCGCTATTACAGCGCCCCCCTTCGGGCAGATTTTTTTCAAATTCAGGGTGGACTTGTTTGCCATAGCCAGAAACGTACACAAAACATTTGGTTCAATTCTATGCATAAATTCATACACTTTTCGATTGTACAATAATGAAAATGGCACAGAGATCCAATTATAGCGCCCCCTTCTGGCAGAATTTTTTCAAGTTCAGGGAAGATTTGCTTGCCATAGCCAGAAACATACACAAAAAATTTGGTTCAATTCTATGCATAAATTCATACACTTTTCGATGGTACGATAATGAAAATGGTACAGACATCGCAATTATAGCGCCCCCTTCCGGCGGAATTTTTCTAAATCCAGGGAGGACCTTCGTGCCATGGCCAAAAACAAACACAAAAAATTTGGCTCAATTCTATGCGTAACTTCATACACTTTTCGATGGTAAAATTTTCAAAATCGCACAAAATTCACTATTACAGCGCCCCTAGCGGCGAATTTTTTTCCAAATTAAGGGAGGACCTGCTTGCCATAGCCAGAAACTTAAAATAAAAATTTGGTTCAATTCTATGCATAACTTCATACACTTTTGGATGGTACAATATTCAAAATCGCACAAAAATTGCTATTACAGCGTCCCCTACCGGCAAATTTTTTTCCAAATTCAGGGAGGATCTGCTTGCCATAGCCAAAAACTTAAAATAAAAGTTTAGTTCAATTCTATGCATAACTTCATACACTTTTTGATGGTACAATATTCAAAATCGCACAAAAATCGCTGATACAGCACCCCCTACCGGCGAATTTTTTCCAAATTCAGGGAGGACCTACTTGCCATATCCAAAAAACTTAAAATAAAAATTTGGTTCGATTCTATGCATAACTTCATACACTTTTGTATGGTACAATATTCAAAATCGCACAAAAATCGCTGTTACAGCGCCCCCTACCGGCGAATTTTTCCAAATTCAGGGAGGACCTACTTGCCATATCCAAAAACTTAAAATAAAAATTTAGTTCAATTCTATGCATAACTTCATACACTTTTGAATGGTACAATATTCAAAATCACTATTACAGCACCCCCTACGGGCGAATTTTTTCCAAATTCAGGAGGATCTGCTTGCCATAGCCAAAAACTTAAAATAAAAATTTGGTTCAATTCTATGCATAACGTCATACACTTTTTGATGGTGCAATGGCGACAGACAGACGGACAGACATTTTCCATAAACATGTTTTTTGGGGATCTCTGACCCCTAAAACGTATAAATCCGTCGAAAACCGGAAGTCGAAAAAAATTTCGATTACAATACTTTCTTCTATTGAAGATAGGAGAAAGCAAAAATGGCTGAGTTATAGCACTTTCAATTTCTAGCGTGGCTGACATTTTGAAACGACCTGATATTTGTCACGCGATAACAGGAGTATTTATGAACCGATTTAGATGAAACTCGGTGTGTACATAGTACATACCAAAGTCTCGACCGAGTTCATTGGCCAGCTTCATCCACCATCTTGTTTCAAAATGGTGGTCATTTAAATTTTTAAAAAAAAATTAAAATTTGAAATGTGATACCAAAAAATTGAAAAATATTATTTTCTTATGTGTTTGACATTGATACAAAGATTCTGGAGCAGTTTTTGTTTTGTCTATATCTTAAAAAAGGGCTGAGTTATAGCATTTTGAATTTCTATTGTGGCTGACATTTTGATACGACCTGATATTTGTCACGCGATAACAGGCGTATTTATGAACCGATTTATATGAAACTCGGTGTGTACATAGTACATACCAATGTCTCGACCGAGTTCGTTGGCCAGCTTTATCCGCCATCTTGTTTCAAAATGGCCGCCATTTACATTTTTTTATATAAAATTTGAAATATGATAACAAAAAATTGAAAATTGAAAAATATTTTTTTCTTATGTGTTTGACCTTGATACAAAGATTCCGGAGCAGTTTTTGTTTCGTGAATATCTTAATAAATGGCTGAATTATAGCACTTTGAATTTCTAGCGTGGCTGACATTTTGAAACGCCCCGATTTTTGTCACCCGATAACAGGCCTATTCATGAACCGATATGGATGTACCTTGGTGAGTACAAAGTACATACCAATGTCTCGACCGGGTTAGTTGGCCAGCTTCATCCGCCATCTTGTTTAAAAATGGCGACCATTTAAAAAAAATTTTAAATTTTAAAATTTAAAATGAGGTATCAAAAAATTGAAAAAGATTTTTTCCTTATGTGTTGGACCTTAATATAAAGATTCCGGAACAGTTTTTGTTTCGCCCATATCTAGAAAAATGGCTGAGTTATAGCCTTTTGAATTTCTATTGTGGCTGACATTTTGAAACGATCTGATTTGTGTCACGCGATAACAGGAGTATTTATGAACCGATTTGGATGTAACTTGGTGTGTACATAGTGCATACCAATGTCTCGACCGAGTTCGTAGTCAACCTTCATTCGCCATCTTGTTTCAAAAGGGAACATTTAAAAAAATTATTTAAAATTTAAAATGTGGTATGAAAAAATTAGAAAATGGAAAAGGTTTTTTTTATGTGCTTGACCTTGATACAAAGATTTCAGGGCAGTTTGTTTTTCGTCTACATCTTTAAAAAAGGGTTGAGTTATAGCACTTTGAAATTTCTAGCATGGCTGACATTTTGAAACGATCTGATATTTGTCACGCGATAACACACGTATTTATTAACTTATTTGGATGTAAGAAGGCATTTGAATAGTATACAGCAATGTCTCGACCAAATTCACTGGCCAGCTTCATCCGCCATCTTGAATCAAAATGGCGGCCATTAAATTAAAAAAATTATACTTAAAGTGAGGTGCAAAAAATTTAGAAATTGAAAGGGGTTTCTTTCTTAAGTATTTGACTTTGATATAAGGATTCCGGAGCATTTTTTGTTTTGTCTTTATCTTAAAAAATGGCTCAGATACAGCAGTTTGAATTTCATTATGTGGGTGACATTTTGAAAAATCTGATTTTTTGCCTGCGACAGCACTCATATATATCAACCGATTCCGATGTGAGTGAGCGTGTGCACAGGAATTACTAAGGTCTCGACCAAGTTCACTGGTTAGCCTCATCCACCATGTTGTCTTACAAGGGCAGGCACTTCAAGATATCGCCGAATTTTGAAACCAAATATAACTTTAAATGAAATCAGCTTGGATAAAGCTGACTAATTTCGCGAAATTCTCATTCATAAGGATTTAGTATTGATAAAATTTAATATTGAATCTTCTATAATCGGTTTCCACCAAATTGAGCTTTGTGTGTTTGAATAACATAAGCTAGCTTTTTAAAAATAAGGAATTTGAAAGCTACCTCTTCCTCCCGGCACTGGCCGGAAGGACTTTTTGTTTTTCCATTGCAGAAAAGCTCATTTCATACAAATATGACTTTGAGAATGGAACAAGAAATTACATTTTTTTTTTTCAATTTTTGGAAATTCTGTATTGTTAAATAATCAAAAGGTAATAAATTAAGTAACAATCATCAACCATTTTTCAGACATATATATGACTTAGAGGTCTGCACGGGCCGACATTTCCAGGCCCGGGCCCGGCCCGACTCATAGAAAAAAAGTTCCGCCCGGCCCGGTATAACAGCTAAAAGTTCGACCCTACCCCGGCCCGGCCAGAGTGAATTTCTACAAAATATTGATTTTTACGTCGATTTGGTTAAAAATTTGTCTCGTACGAGGAGTTCTGACCAAAAATATTTATTGTAACTTTTTTTTCGTATTTCTCATCTTCATATTTATAGAAGTGCCGCAGACTGCGATATTTATTTTTTTAATGAATCGCTATTTTTTGTATGTAAATGTTTCAGTTTTCATTAATATTTTTAATCCTTGTTTCATGTATTGAAGTGTTAAAAATCTGAAAAATGCTATACAGTAAAATCTTTTAAGACTCAATTACATAGAAAAGAAGAAAAAAATGTGTTATACACCAGTTCCCTTCTTAGCAAGTGTAAATGTATTATATGTTTTTTACTTACGTATTAGTATATTAATTTTGCATGGATCAACACGTTTTTCAGTTAAAAACAGGATTCCGTCATAGGCAGGTTCTTTTCACACATTTTACTATATTCTAATTTAGGTACATTTAATAAACGTAGAAATTTACTATTCGTTAAAAAAATAAATGTTAATGTTTAATTGTAGAATAATGGTGTTTTAAAAGTGTATGAACTTTTTGGAAAAATCTTTGGGCCAGGCTTAATTTTACTGACCTTTGAACAGATAGGCCACGACGAGACAATGATTTTCATACGGCTGGCTCAAAACTAGGACTGAAAATTTTTGGGGTGAAGACTAGGAAAGAAACCAGTCCCGACTCTGTACAGAAAAGGTAAGTTAGACCCGGCCCGGCCCGAGCCTTCAGAAAAAAAGTATGATCCAGGCCTGGCCCGGCTCGAGTGCCGTGAATGAAAATAGGCCCGAGTACGGGCCGGGCTTCGGGCCGGCCCGTGCAGATCTCTACTATGACCCTTTCACGGCACACCAGTGGGCGGAAGACAGCTGTTTAAAATCACTGCTTTAAGAAATGTCGTATTAGCTATATTTTGAATATACGTGTCCACTCTCAACGGTGTCCATTTGCTAATTCCTAAACCATTAGGCATCGACATATAGTTCCAATTACAAAAATGTTTCAAATAATGTAAAGAAGTAGTTTAAAAGCGATTTGGGTCGATAAAAACATTTTTTTTTAAATTACGAAATCTAAATTTTTGTACTGTCCCCCGGTCCTATAAGTTATAATTAGTAAAAATATCCTATTACACTATAAAGTAAAAAAAAGTGCCACTGTTCTACGATTAAAACTGACCGAGTAATAGTTGCTTAAAGTTGAAGCATCTTTTTTGCTGCTGAAATAGGGGTCATTCACAAATGTACTAGAAATATAAACAATCGTCAGATATAAAAAAAAAATAATAGTTGAGAGTAAAATTAACATTACAATATAAATTTGAAATCTATTTTCATTCTGACATATTAAAGAAAATATACAACTTGTACTAAAAATATAAGTTAAAAAATAGCAGAATTTTTGTTAAATGAAATGGTGAAAAGCAACAGTCGCAATTCTTTACAAAATTATACATAGTTTAAAATGCTATTAGATTATCTAATCTAAAACTTAATTAATAAAATTTAAAGTTACCTTAAAACTTGCTCGAAGTGTCTCCCTTCGGCTGCAACGCAGTAATGCACACGCGAAGTATATCCTTCTAATACTTTAAGCACTTTGTGTATCCCCCGAAGCATGGCCCAACTCATCTGTGTTCAGATGCAGAAAATTTGTATAAATCATGCAATTCAAAGTTTCATAACTCGGTCAATTTTAGGGTTACATGAATGAGACTTTTTTTTTTTTTTTTTTTGTCTTATTTGTTAGTGTAATAGGAAATTTTTACTAAATATCACTTATCACCAGATACCATATAAAAATTTAAATTTCGTAACTTTTTAAGAAATGCAAAATGACTTTTAAAATAATTATTTTCCTCATTTAAATCATTTTTGTAATTGGAACTATGCACCTATGACTAACGATTTAGAAATTAGCCATTGGACACCGTTGAAAGTGGACACCCTGTATTCCATTTAAGGTTGTTAAGTCAGCCAACTCTCCAATTTCCCTCGCTAATTTTAAGCATATGGGCGTGTGGAATGTATTCGTATATTTAAACTATTTCCTCAGGGAATTCATATTTTTAACTTCTTTTTTATGTGTCAAAGGATGTCTCTTTTTTTCTTAGTTGTCAAAATATTTCTATAATATATACTTAATTTTATTTGAAGTGTTAAAATCTTACTCACAGCTCGTCACATTTCAACATATAAAATATTAAATTAAGCATATATTTTAGAAATATTTTGAAAACTAAGAAAAAAAAGAGACATCCTTTAAGAAGAGTACACAGAAAAAAAGGTTACAAATATTAATTTCCTGGGGAGATATTTTTAAAACACAAATGCATCCCACAATCATAGGTTTAAGGTAGTCGGGATCCCTATACCTGCCATGTTAAATTAATGTACCTTTTCTCATAAACCACTTAAGATATGGACTTGAATTTTTTTTATGCATAAAATAAACAATTCTTAATAATCTGAAGTTAAATTTATAATTAAATAAAGCTTAGATATTTTTTTTAAAAATCTGAAGTAGAGACCACATTCAAATTTCAAAAAATATGCAATTTTTTCAAAGCTAATGATAATAATAAAAAAGGTTCTCATATGAGTTTAAACAATTCATCTCAGATTAAACAGGGATATGTATAGAATGTTCAAGCAAAATTTCAAAGTATAATGTATAACAGTTTTTTCAAAAAGGTACATCGAAGTTTAAAAAAAACAACATTTTGAGAAAATCAAGTTTAAAGTAAATAAACGCACTAGCAGTAAAGCAGATAAACAAACATAATTACTAAAAATTTTCCAACTTCTGATTGCCGTAGAAACAAAACTAATATATTAGTTAAAAGAGGAGGAATGGTAGATTCAAAATATTAAAAAATTGAAAATTCAATATATTTTAGGTTTTGACCTTCCAACTGCCCTTAACATTAGAAATTAGAGGTATTGACTAACAGCCTTAAGGGTATGTTCTTAAAGAACAAGTTTTAATTAAACTCAGTGCTAGATTTCTATTTTATAGGGTAGTGGGTCTAATAGATCTGCTGCCCTTTCATAATTTTTAAGACCAAAAATACAATGTAGAATATTAATAACGAAGCACACTAACTTAATTAAATTCATATTTTTGACATGAGAGAAGTTGTACTTGGATGAAAAAAAATATATATATCAAATGGTGAAAAATTGTTTTGAGTATTTCACTTTCTAAAGAATGAAATAAGTAACTGGTATTTCCTTTAATTAATCAGTAAATACTATAAAATAAATCCTATACAAATTTTCTTTTTTAAGGGTATGTCCTTAAAAAACAATCTTCTATTAAACTTAGTGCTAGATTTACAATTTATAGGTTCATGGCTCTTATCAGATCGCCACCCATCCATTCTCTTTCATCATTTTTATGACCAAAAATACACTGACGTCCAAAATTAAGGACTAGTCACAAAATGCTAATTTTCAAGTAAGCGAATACTCAAAAGGGAATAATATAATTCAAATAATTACTATCCCTACAGCACAGCTAGTTCATATAGCATCTCATTCATGTCACACATGATCATAAGTATCACTGTCACTATTGTGAAACAGAAAATAGGAAATTCCACACGTCTCATTACGAGCCTCAAATGATCACTATATGTGACTCCACTGAGACGTCAATATGACTGCTGCTTTGTGACAAATCACCAGATGACTTTACAATGTAGTTACATTGTGACTCTCATGTGACTGTCATTTTTAGACTCAATTTCAAAGTCATGGTGAACGTTGCATTATGATAAGTCACCAAATAATATCAGATTATAGTCACATGGTGACTTTTCACAAAAGAGTACAATGGTGACTTCACAGTAGTCTCTGTCACTTGAAAGTCATCATGTGACTGTAATGTGACATTATTTGGTAACTTATTCCAATGGGGCGTTCTCGATGACTTTGAAATTGAGTCTGCAGATGACGGTCACATGAGAGTCACAATGTAACTACATTGCAAAGTCACATGGTGACTCATCACAAAGCAGCAGTCACAGTGACGTCTCAGTGGAGTCACATATAGTGATCATTTGAGACTCATAATGAGATGTATGAAATTTCCTATTTTTCGCTTCACCATAGTGACTGTGACACGTGTGACCATGAGTGATATGAATGAGATGTTATAAGGACTAGCTGTGCTGTAGAGATAGTAATTATCCAAATTACATTACTTCCTTTTGAGTATTCGCGTACTTAAAAATTAGCATTTTTTGATCGGTCCTTAATTTTGGACACCAGTGTACAACGTAGAATATTAACAAAAAAGCAGACTAACTTCATTAAATTTATATTTACCGCATAAGAATAATTGTACTTGGATAAAAAAAAATTATAATAAATAAAAATAAGGACATATTAAACTACGAAAAATTGTTTTGAGTATTCCACTTTCTAAAGAATGGAATAAAGAACCGTCATTTCCTTTAATTAATCAGTAAATCCTATAAAATAAATCCTATTCAATTTTACTTTTTTAAAGGTATGTCCTTAAAAAACAAGCTTGAATTAAAATCGGTGCTAGATTTTCAATTTACAAGCTCATCTTAACTGGCCCTTATCAGATCTGCCACACATCCATTCTCTTTCATGATTTTTAAAATAAAAAATACAACGTAGAATATTAACACTAGATTTATGGAACCCGTCAATTTGACGGCTCCCAATTTTATGCTTAAAATCGTCCGAAAATATAACATATTTTTACAGCAATATAAATTTGAACGTATTTCTATGCGCATATGTGCCTAGCCCATTTTCTCCACCATTGTCTAAACTTCGTGTATTTGTTTAAAATAAACTAAAATTATTACAAAAAATATGCATTTTAATGTAGTCGAATTCCCGTAAATCAGTGTTAATAACGAGAAGCACACTAATTCCATTAAATTCATATTTACAGCATGAGAATACTTGGATGAAAAAAAAAGTAAATAAATATTAAATGACAAAAAATTGTTTTAAGTATTTCAGTTTCTAAAAAATGGAATAAATAACTGGTCTTTCTTTTAATTTATCAGTAAATCCCATAAAATAAATCCTATTTCAATTTTTCCTTTTTTGAACTTACAAATTTTTCAAACTTAACCCTCTAATTCAGATGGTAGAATGCGTTCCAGAAATTGCGTAATTCAGAGAATAGGAATTCATACCAGAAAATTTAAATAGTGTCTGTTATTAAATAAAGCAAAAATTTCTATTTTAAATTTCTTATGTGAATACGGAATATGTAAATAAAAAAATCCACTAAATCGGGAACACTGATGGTAGCATAAATGCTACCATGGGCACTGGAGGGTTAAACAAGCAATGGCAAATATCTTCATTTGGCAGACCCAAAATTTTGTCACCCTATGTCCGGACGCATATTGCCTATGCCTAAATTTAGTCCGGCAACATACAGGGTGGAATATGTTATCTATCGCCGATCTTTAATTTCTCAACCGGTGGTCGTAAACATATAATTCCAATTACAAAAACGTTTCAAATAAAGTAAATATTCCTGTTGTGGCTCTATTTAAAGTAAAAAAAAAAAAAAATCAATTTTATAAAAATTACGAAATCTAACTTTTTATACGGTCCCCCAGTCCCTGTAGTTATATTTAGTAAAAGTTTGCACATATCATAACACATATAACACAAAAAGTTTGACATGTGTACTACAAAAATTGACAGAGTTATTAAATTTGAAATTTTGAAATTTTTGCACACGATTTTGTCTTTTATTGAGGGATCAGTTAAAAGATGAATTAAGGTAATTCGAGGTCAAAATCAGGTCCTTTTTACGGCAAAACCACCTTTAGCCGGTATTACCAAAGAGGGTTATTTCATCTAAAAAGTGTGAGCTGACTTTTAGGGGTCGTATACAAAGCGAAGAATGAAATATTGAAATTAAACAGAAAAATAAATATCAATTGCTTATAATATCGAAAACGGTCTACTATATATAAAAAAAAAAAAAAAATGAATACATAAAACGCCGGAAACTACTAGAGATATTGCTCAAAATGTTCTCCATTCATGGCAATGCACAACAGAATGCGTGACAGTACTGAGTCCTGGACACGTTAGAGCATAGCAGGTGTGCAAACTGTGCGACACAACCAAGGATGATGCGCTGCTTAAGACAAACCAATAGAAGTTTACACACTTGCTATGCTCTAACGTGTCCAGGACTCAGTACTGTCACGCATTCCATTGTGCATTGCCACCAATGGAGAAAACTTTGAGCAGTATCTCTAGTAGTTTCCGGCGTTTTATGCATTTTTATAGTAGACCGTTTTCGATATTATAATAAATTGATATTTATTTTTCTGTTTAATTTCAATATTTCATTTTTCGCTTTGTATACGACCCCTAAAAGTCAGCTCAATTTTTTAGATGAAATAACCCGCTTTGGTTTTACCCCGATTTGGCGATACCGGCTAAAGGTGGGTTAGCCATAAAAAGGACATAAAAAACTGATTTTGATCTCGAATTACTTTAATTCGTCTTTTAACTGATCCTTCAATAAAAGACAAAATCATGTGCAAAAATCTCAAAATTTGAAATTTAATAACTCTGTCAATTTTTGTAGTACAGATGTCAAACTTTTTGTGTTATATGTGTTACGATATGTGTAAACTTTTACTAAATATAACTATGGGGACAGGGGATCGTATAAAAAGTTAGATTTCGTATTTTTTATAAAATTGATTTTTAACTTTAAATAATGCCTAAGCGTGAATATTTACTTCATTTGAAACGTTTTTGTAATTGGAACTATATGTCTACGACCAACGGTTGAGAAATTAAAGGTCGGCGATAGATAACATATTGCACCCTGTATACTAAAAATGTAGAAATTGAATCGAAACAAATTCAAACGAAAAGCATCTTTAAATATTTTAGAGTTCTATAACCTCAAATAGTGAAAATAAATTTACAAATCTGGCATTTTTAATATTCCTTTTATTTCCTCTTTTCATCAAATAACGAATATTTATTCATCGAAAACTAAATGTCAGAAAATAATTTTGAAAAAAGAAAGAAAAAGAGTTATAATTCTCTACTTTCATTTCTACTTAAATAAATCTTAAATATTACGCGCAAAAATTTATGGAAATCCATATCACCAGAGACCAATTCCTGAAGTAATAAAGAACTTTCAAGCGAAATAATAATCTATGTGAGAAAGTGGGCGCGGCTAAATGCTCTTTAAAAAGGTCGTGAAAAGGTTTAAAAACACAGTTTTTTTAATTTCAAAAAGTATTTAACATTAAGTAATAAATTTCAGAATTTTTTTATTAAACAAACTTCAGATGTTTCGCTAAGGTGTGCAACTACGTTTAACCTTTGGAAGGGCGGTGGGATATTATTTATACCACTTAATTTGAATACCTAAATGCGACAATCATACCGGAATTTTGGGATAAAACTTTGATTGAATAATGTATCTGAAGTAATGCTTTTACTTATTTGGAAATGTTCGTAAATTATGTTGCCATTCAATCATTTCAATAATTTTCGCAACCGTAACTTACCATGCCCTTGAAAGAGTTGCATGACTAATTTGTGAATATACTTTTATTTGAAAGACTATATATATATAGTTACCTATCCCAAAAGAGTTCTTATTTTCTTCTTACTATCATTTGAAGTGCTATTACGACTGTTTACATTTCAGCTCTCAAACCCTAAGTGTGTAGTATTTAAGTAACAGTAAATTGCTGTTTACTACATGGGGTGAAAAGTCCCGGGACTCGCAATGAAAAAAAAAATTGTCAAAAATGGATTTTCTTCTTCAACATAGCTTCCTTCAAGAGCGATATACTTATCCTAATGATCCTGCAACATTCGGATACATTTAATATAGTACGATTTTAGAGGGTTACAAAATATGCACCAGTTTTGCATTCGACATCCCCATTTGATTCAAATTTCATTCCCTGAATCTATCTCGTCAAATTAAGAAATTAATAATAGTCGTTGGGGCACGAATCTAGAGAATATGAGAATTTGTAGAGAAATTCGCAGTTCAATTAGTGTAATTTTGCCATAGCTTTCTTGGATGTGTGTCTTGGAGAAACAGAACTTTTTTCTTTGCCAAATGCGGCATTTTTATTTTGATTTATTTGTTTGAATGATCCAATAATGCTGCATAATACTCTCTTGGATATGTTTCTTTTCTCAAGATAGTAGATAAATATTATGCCACGTGAATCACAAACCATTCTTGGCTAAGACCTTTGCAGCTGATAGCTGCATCTTTGGTCGCTTTTTACCCGGTTCCAACCACTCACGTGACGGCCTTTTGGGCTCTCCCCCTCCCCCCCCCCCCCCCCACGTGTGTAGTAACGGATTCATGTTTCATCCAGCATTACAAATCGGCAAAAACTCATATGCATTATGCTGAAATATCACCAAATTGCGCTCTGAATAATGTGAACTATGTCATAATAAATGTTTTCCTAACATAGTTATCCATCTGTTTGCCGATTCATCCGCTCCTTACTTACATTTATCTCATACCGTAAGAGTTTTTCTTTTTTTTCTGTTTTTTAATGTGTGTTAATGAATGATCCACGGTGACAAAAAAAAACTCTAAAGCAGATCATACTTCGATATCACTAAAAACAAATGTAGCAAATAAATTATGATTGCCGAAAGCAAAAATCCTGCGCACCGAAATAGTGAAACTTCGGAGCATTTTTATGAGCGTTAGAACCCGAATGAACAGGAAAAAGAGCAGACAGGCAATCAATGGATCAAGATAAAATTTACGCAAGACCATGGGGGCACTCGTGGAGGGAGGGGAATATAGATACCACTATTTTCGAAAAGAAAGCTCGCCCTTTTTTAAACTCAGAATCCTGCTATTAAATAAGGCAAAAGTTCAGACAGAGTCATTCATAAATAGTGATATCTCTCCTTCCCAACCTCTAAGTACGCTAATACACTGGACCATCGGGAAAAGGTATCTTTTCAATCAAATATATGTATATATATATATATATATATCAAAATGACACATGATAAAATCATGTACTGGCATATACAAAAGATACATTCAGGTCCTTTTATATTAATAAATTTTTACGTAGTAAAAAAATTATTGAAAATTAAGTTTCAAATTCCAAAACAAATTTTTTAAGAAGAGGGATTAGTTATTGCTATTACTAATCGAGATATTAAACGATAATTTAATAAGAAAATTTTAATTTTTATCTATGCCGTATCATAGATGAAGTTGCACTGTAACAAAGCCAAAATACTGCTCATGTCATAAAGTAACTCGGTTTTATATAGCCCGTTATATATATTATAAATGTTTTTATATATTATTTATTGGTTTTATAAATTAATGTCATAAGCCAGACTATCAAGCGCGAAAATTAGTACACATAACAGAGGTGAATGTACAATCCTGTCATCCCCCCCCCCCCCAACTAATTCTTTTGTAAATAAAATTATTAAAAAGATATGGTTACCAATTGACTAGAAATAATTTCTACTACTTAATGTTAAGAATAAATCATTATTCGGGGAGGGGGGGGGAGGAGGAGAGGCATATACATATTTATAATTGTCCTAACTTTCATTTTTTCAAATGGTAACAAACTACTTTTGACACTTTGGGTTCCTTGGATCAAAGCAGCCGGAAAAGACGTAGATTATACACTTTCTCTTAATTTTCCATAGAGTTATTAAAGAAATTGCACTAGAGGTTTAACCTTAAATTTAGAAAAATAAAATTAAGATCTCATAGGTAAAAGTACAGGGAACAATTAAAAAGTAACCAGGAAATTTTTAAAGATAAAGTAAAAATCATCTAAACTAAAAATATATATATGTGTATATATTGAAAAATGATTGTTTCATAAATGAAATGAAGCAGCTAAATAAACAATTTAAATAAACACATAATTTAGTAAAAATCCATATTCAGCAATTGCAGTCCCTATGCGGTAATGTCTGCGAATTCTGTGATGCAACCCTGTATACGATCTATAGAATTTATACACACCATATAATACACTAAAAATTAGATAATTTTAAAAATGCGTACCACAGCGGAAAATGCACATTACTAATATCGATCATAGTCAGTCCAAAAACCGAATTATTTTGTGCGTCTCTGTAAATTAACTATAAGTAATGCTGTGTTCTAAATTTAAAGAAAGCATGTTGTAGCCACCTCAGTGCTTCTTCTTAATTTCATTATGTTTGAGGTACCATAAAATTATTAAAATAGTCTGCAATTCAATTTTTTCCTGTAGAAGATAATGTAATGGAATTCTATTGTTTGTCCCTGTAAGCGAACTATAAATGTTACTTAATCTCTACTCCTGAGAAAGCATATTGTAATCCACTTCAGTGATGCACATCAATCTCTTTATGTCTAAAATATCGCAACATCTATAAAATGCACCATAAAAAAAATCCCCTGTATACAATAATGTAAAGGGGGTTCTTTTGCATGTCCCTGTAAACGAGCTACAAATGCTACACTTCCTTTTCAATACCGAACATTCTATACTAAACCTCAATAACATATCAAAATTACATGCCAACCCTATATTTGCGATAATTACAGTCTGCTGGACAGACAGACAAACAAACCGAATTCATCAACACTTTTCAACTTTGTTTGAAAGTGTTTTGTTCATATAAAAAAAAAAGCCTTTTAATAATATTATCACTAGTACATATATGCCCGCTTTTATCCTTTTTTGTTACCACTAAAATTTAATAGAATTTGCCTTATTTAGTCGCAGATTCCAACTATTAAATTAGTCAAAATTTACTCTTAAATTTCAGCGGTAAGAAAAAAGCGCAAAAGTTGATACCTACGCTTATTATCAGATTAAAGTAATAGCTCGATAAATTCCGATCGAAGCATGCCTACGTGACGATTCACTAAGAGCTATGAAATATTTTACTTCGATACATCTTGCATAATATGTATATGTATGTGTTTGTGTAACAGCATTCTTGACACCTGGCTTCTTGCCTAGATCTTTATTCCAACTTATGCTATAATAGAATTCCCAATTTATACTAAAATAGATTTTTCAGAGTTTTAAAAAATCCTTTAAAATTTGTTTAAGCTAAATTTCTCAGACGAAAAAAGTTCCGCACGCAGTTTTTTCGATACTCTGAATAAGCTATTTTCGGAAATTCTCATCAGGGCCATATCAAACGGGTGGTCAGGTCGGGCTTAACCCGATCTAAAAAGAACAGAGCCCGACCTATTGATTTCAATTTGTAGAGTTACCCATTTTTGACAAATTTACTGCAGTACATTTCTTCTGGAAATCTGCCAATGTAATGTTTAAGCCCGACATAAAAAATGATTCTAAATAACATAACTGTACCTGTCTGTTAATACAGTAAAATATTACGAACCAGATTAAATCGAAGTATCGGATTCATCGAACTTTTTTTAATTCCTCTTTTTAAATCACAACATCCCCAACACCACCTTTTTTTTAACCTTCTTATAAGGAATAGTGCAAAATCTCCTTATCACGTATAACGAAGTTATGCAATAAATATATATTGCTAAAAAGAACGCGGTTATTTGCAGTTTGATAAATCACTCTTAATTGAACAGTGCTTCATACAGCAGTACCAAAATAATCGATAAAGTAAAAAATCAAAATGCAATTGATTTTTTACTCGATCTGCTAACCATGAAAATAATATTGTGAAAAAAGAAAGTTTTGAATGACATCACGATTGAAAGTTTGAACAAAATTAAAATGTAGATTATTACATCAGGAACTCTTATGACAACAGCTTTAACTCATACTAAAATTTTTTTTTTTAATCTACTCCATAATAAATTCTAAAAAAAAAGGAAACAAGAGATGAGTACAGATAAAACTCTTTTGGCTCCTGCACCCTCCTCTGATATTGTGCTCTCCTCCCTTAAAATGTTTTAATTGTTTTAGCATAATTTAGGATCTATACATACTGTCCCTCTGATAAATTTTGTTTGGAGATTGTTTAAATGTGTTGTACAATATAAAATATATATATATGCTTATTTAGCAAATTTTAATGACCTTTTTATACAAATGTGATTTTTTTTTTTTAATTCTATAAAAAGCGTTTTATAACACCAGCCTGTTTTCTTTTTTTTATGTGTATTATTCAAACATTATACTCTAAATACATTATTTAAATTTTAATATATGTAAAAACTATGACGGTGTTATGAGAGTTTCTTAAGGAAAAAAAATTATTTTTTTTAAATGTCAAAATACATTAAAATTTGTTGTACAATTTAAGTTTCATATCATCTACGGAGCAGTGTCTTTACAGACCAGGAATGGATTTTATATATATATATATTTTTTTTTTAACTAAAATTTTAAAGGGTATGAAATGGGGTAAATTATCTACTAAAACACATCTGAAAATCTCGTTTCATCAAATGTTTCTCTAGAAGTACTTGGGCTATAATTTTTTAAATTTGTATGTAGATTACTTGTAATATGAAATATTTGAAAGGCTTTTAAAATGGTCTAAACGTTTTATTCAACTTTCTAGAATCACGATTTCTGTGAGAATATTCGAACATGAAGCATTCAAATAATGCTAAGTCGTCCTTAAAGTAACATGCACTCCTGGTTACTTTTAGGGCGTACGTGCTGGCTAAAAACGCCTTTAAAAAAATTAGAATTTTAAAAAGGTGAAACGAGTGATAAATCTTCAAATATCACCTCGTCATCACGATTTCCTTGAAACTGCTTTTACAAGAAGCTTGATATTCAATATGATGGTAGCTATTAATCTCATTAAAAGCATGTCATGTAAAAAATGTAGCCATGTCTCGTGACTCTTTAACCATAAAAAGTTCTGAGATCATGTGGAGCCAAGTCTAGCTCTCTTATTAACTCTGACATTTACAATCACAAATCATTCCTATACATCTTTGGATAAACAATATTTTGTGGTTTGGCAATTACTCAGCACGAAAATGTGACGGCTGTAGCTTACATTTTAATAATCACATTTATTAATAAAGTATTGCATAAAATAGTATTTATATGAGCACTGAACGTATATGAATTTTTAGCATGAACTTAATTTTCCATAACATTGTAAGCCCGGGTGCTAAACCTCTCTCGCGGTCGAGCTGGAAGTCCGGAGTTTTGGGTGGTTTTCTTGAGATGTGACGGGAATACGAAACAGAACCCCTCCCATTCTTTTTAGAAAGGCCTCCACTCAAGTCATCCTTTAGACTTATATCCGGCACGTTCACAATCGGCCTCCATTAAATAAGCCCATCCCATAACATAGTACGGTGTAATAACTTACCTGTGCTGCGTAATTGCCAAATTACAAAATATTCTTTAGCTAAAGATGTAGAAACTAGGTATGATTTGTTTTTACGGTTAAAGAGTCACGAGACTTACCTTACATACTTTACATATGATGTTTTTGATGGGATTTCATTTATTTTTGTAAATAGTCCTCCTTTTCTTGACTTCAGTGTGTAACCTTATGGTCGTTATCCTTAATATCTTATGAATTAGAAAAGATAGAAACGAGAAATTTGGAGGTTTAGTTCCGTTCGCAAAGCCCTCTATATAATAAACAATTAAATTTAAAAAATCAAAAAACCCGACTGCGTAAAAAGCGAACTAATTAATTATTTCTCATCAATGTGAAACTATTTTTTTTTCAATTCCTACTATTAGCTCACACTCTCGCTATATATCTTGTTCAAATTTTCAATCGTTAATAAAATACTTATTATTCATCCAATCAAGCTCAAATAAATTTATTTTAAACTTGTAGTGGATGACACTTGATGTTAATCCAGTTTTTTTTCAAATATTAATTCATTAATTAAATTAACTTAATTTTCAATAATCGAGAGAGCCCTCTTCTTGATCAAGGTATTTTAAGACCGAGAGAGTCCTCTTCTTGATCAAGGCATTTTAAGAGGCACTCAAAAGGAAAGAAGAATGGGAGAAAAAAATTCTCTTATTGACCTAAGTAGGAATTGACTTAAAATATATATTTTTTTATATTATATTACTTGTTTATATTACTTACCTATTTTTTTATTTACTTGTATTGATGACTTTTAATTTGTGTTTAATTGTTAGTTCCTACCTACTATAAACAGTGTTTTGATGAGGTTTATAGATGGCTATGATGGTTAGAGTTGCAGTAAAGCTAGAGATCCTACATACACAACTTCCAGGTCGTATAATATTTTAACGAAGCTTCTGACTGTAAATAGTCAATGAAACATTGTCTTCATTTTGAAAGACCTATCCAATGGTATGCCACTCAATAGGGTGCGCAAATTTTTTTTGTCGTCTCTACCGCCATTTTGAATTTATAAATACAAAACCTAGCTTATAACCATCGGGCAGTTAAGACGAATTGATAGAGACCTCATTCATTAAAATCCATCCAGCCGTTGGGATGTTTCGAGGGTATAAAGAAAACCACATACACAGATACGCGTGAAACACATAACCTTTCTTTTCAGTCGGGTAAAAAGAAGTATCGCGTTTCTGGGCAACTCTAGCACAAAGATATAGAGATGTGCCTAGGCTAACGAAAAAAGACAGGCTGCCGCGGTGCATCCCACGTGTCTTTTTTTACAGACCGCTAGAGTGACGTGATGCTCTTTTCGCACACCTTCATTGGTGCATTCGAGCATCACGTGACTCCAGTGGCCTGTAAAAAAAAGATACGTGGAATGCAACGCGGAAGCCAGTCTTTCTCGTTAGCCTCGAGATGTGCAAGGTGACATCACGAATAGGTTTTTGCTGCTGTTGTAGGACAACTATCGGTACCTTTATCAATGCTCTTTTTACTTGTGCAGCTTATTCAACGTTTTACGGTAAAAGTCACGTGATGTAAACTGCTCTATAGAAGAGGGGGGAGCAAAAGTATCCCGAGTTGCTTCCAGGAAAAGGTGCTAGCTATGGTTGTGCGTGCTCGAATATATTACTTAATATTTGGCATAAGGGTAGTGTTTAGGATACAAAGAAAGACAAAATTAATTATCCGTAAATTTCCAAAAAATCTATTTTCAATTTTTCGTTCGAATTTTTTAATTTTTTCTTTCTTTGTATGCTAAACACTAGCTCTATGCCAAATTTATATTTCTAGAGCTACGGTACCTGGGATTTTTGATGGTCTGTCTGTCGCTGCGTGAGTCAGTCAGTCATTCAGTGTCTAAAAATCGAAACTGGGTTCATATATCTTCTCAACTAGAAGAGATAGAAACGTATTCTCGACTTGGCGGATTCCTGCGCCTCCAGATATACAGATGCTCACTAAGAACATTTTTTTTAAAAAAATGCTACTTTTAAAGATTTATAGACTTGCCGCAATAAAATTTAGTTTTCAAGAAATAAAGGTATGCAATTTTTAATAGTTGAATAATTTTTACAAATTTTTATGTGCATAACTTGGTGATTCAAATTACTATAAAATTTGGTTCTTCTCTGTTAACAGAAATTTTCATACATGCAGTGTTTACAGGTAATTAATATAATTAGGATATGTATAAAAATATAATTAAGGACACCTATTTATTATTAAAAACCATTACGGAAATTAAGTAATTCTTTTCATTTTCACATTTTTCTGCTATGCATTATTATTTGAAACTCTGTATGTATGACTAGTGTGAATGCGATGTGACAAAATTATTATATTATGAGATTTCGGAGCATTCCGTTACTAAAAAATCGTCTGAACGTTTTTAGTGCCGGATAGCTCCAAAATTGCATAAATTTTCAAGTATCATAACTCGCAGTTTTGGCCACAGAAGAATGGAATCGTTCGGCTGTAATTGTCAGAGCACAAAGAAAAAATTTCTAAATATAACTTATACCCAGGGACAGTATAAAAATTTAAAACTGCAAACTTTGAATGGCAGGGTACTATTTAAACCACATAATCTTAAGTCCCACCTTATTTTGAACAATTCTGCAATTTACGTTGCCTATATATCTCTAACAAGTAGAAAATTAAAGCGCGTTTCATATATATATATATAATACATTTGAAAATCAAAAGACAATTAAATATCTATTTGATTAGCTTTTTGCATATATAATTGAAACAGCTATAAACACCAATTACCTCAAAAGTTCATGAATTCAATTATACACTAATATTAAACCCTTAAATGCAGAGTGTAAAGAGTTGCATGTTTTTTTTTGTTGTTGTTGTTGTTATTTGGCGCTTTCTATTTGGTCTTTTGGTAAACTATTATGTGTTACTTACGTGCGATAACATGCATTTAAAGTCGTGAAGTCTGTTTTCGTTCTCATTTGTATCACGGGAAAGTTATAACATCTTTTGTTGATACTGATTGCAATCTGCTCGACTGGCGTTTTTTCTCTATTTTTATAAGGTGGTCATTATTCATTCTGCAAACTATTTAAAGCATTATAAAAATTATTATATCGTTTAACAGTTGTTATTGTGTAGTGTAAACACTTTAAAGTAAATATATAATTTAAAATTATTAGCAATTTTTGTTATGTAACTCAGGAGTGACATTATGTCCAACAGAAACATAAATATTTTTTTTCACTATTTTTCTAGCGAATAATTAACAAAAAGGCTCAAATATAATTTTTTCCAAACGAAATAAAAAATCATGCATTAAAAGAGTTAAATAGTGCTGTTTGTCATTTTTATTACAAAAATAATGGTTGCTAGTTTGGGTAGATACTAAATTAGGGAGGATTTGGGTGTGGTGTTTGGCTATAGAAAAAAAAAATGTTCGTTGAAAGTGTCTACTATGACATACTTCAAGTGTTGGTTAATTTCTCATCCTAATGAAAGTTCATTTCGTAAGTCAGAACACACACACACACAAAAAAAAAAAAAAACTTTGCGATTTTGTACAAATTATTATACTCTTCCAATTGTTACTCTCTTTTCGTCATATTTCTAAGATTGTTGATATGAGTTATGTATTCTCTTCTTCCAGCTTTAAAGTATTATTTATTGATTCCATTTGATCAATATTCTTGTAATTTTGACATATAATATTTCTGTTAAGTTGGGGGGGGGGGGGGGGGATGAGATTAAAATTAGGCTAAAACAGCTTAGAAACATCTTGTTATCTTTGTTACGTTACGGGAATCACTCCCAGACATTTCTCAAGATTTATCCCATATTCATTTATCAGTTAGTTGTTGACTCCTTTTGTTTCTGTTCCTGTTGGAATTATATACGTATCGCCTCTGTTTTGCAATAAAGGCGTGAAGCAAATATTTTTCAAAATTGTGTTACGTGTATACAGGGTGCAATATGTTATCTATCGCCGACCTTTAATTTCTCAACCGTTGGTCGTAGACATATAGTTGCAATTACAAAAACGTTTCAAATGAGGTAAATATTCATGTTGTGGCATTATTTAAAGTACAAAATCAATTTTACAAAAATTACGAAATCTAACTTTTTATACGGTCCCCCAGTCCTTATAGTTATATTTAGTAAAAGTTTACACATATAACACAAAAAGTTTGACATCTGTACTACAAAAATTGACAGAGTTATTAAATTTCAAAGTTTGAGAATTTTTCGCATGATTTTGTCTTTCAATGAGGGATTAGTTAAAAGATTAATTAAAGTAATTCGAGATCAAAATCACGGTGCAATGTCCTTTTTACGGCGAAACCACCTTTAGCCGGTATCGCCAAATTGGGGTATCACCAAAGAGTATCAACCATTACATTAAAAAATTTTAGCTGACTTTTAGGGGTCGTATACAAAGCGAAGAATGAAATATTGAAATTAAACTGAAAAATAAATATCAATTTATTATAATATCAAAAAACGGTCTACTATAAAAAATGAATATGTCAAATGACGGAATTTACTATAGATACTGCTCAAAGTGTTGTTTAACTCTTTTATGGGTCGAACAACCTTCGAACGTCAAAGTAGGTAGAATCGACAACCGGAAAATAAAACATACTCCCTAAGGACTAGATAATTGGCAGCGGAATAAAAACGACCAGCCGAGCTATAGCGAGCATGAAAATTGGGATTATGCAAATTACAATAGTACAGCAGCGCCACACGTTCGGGATAAAACACGAGCCATCTAGCAGTGGACATGCTAGCCAGCGCTGAGATCGTGATGGCAAGCTACGCATGCATGCAATATGCCGAAATGATACTTATTTATGGTGAATGTCAAAGGAATGCCAGAGAGGCTGTGAGTGTTTATTCAGAACGTTTCCCTAAGAATCTACATCCAACGCATGAAACTATAACTAATGCATTGCACCATATTAGAGAGACAGGCTTTGTTTCACCACGACCCAGAACAAGTAGACAATCAAGGTGTAATGTTCAAGTGACACTGGAGGAGGTGCTGGGATTCGCCCTTTTAATTCCACAATTGAGCTCGGCGTAAATAAGCGAGGCATCCGGTCAGCATGTCTGGCATTTGTTACATGCACTTGATGAGCATCCATACCATATTCGACACTGGTGCAAGCATTGATGCTGGGTGACCACACACGACGATTTTTTTATTGTTATTTCATGCTCAACACCTTAAAGGAAAATCCGTCGTTCCTTTGTGAAATTCTGTGTGACAGATTAGTCATTGTTTATACGGGGTGGCATTGTGAACATGCACAGTGTGGATTACTGGTCTCTGGAAAACCTCCACATTGCCCGCGCAGTATGACACATGTGGTGCGGTATATAGGGAACCCAGATTGTTGGACCCATCTTCTACGATGGGACCTTAACGGGCGATCGTCACCTGCATCTGCCACAAACACGATACGTGATTGGTATGAAGATCTGCCTCTCCGACATGCATGCCGAGTGTGGTTTCAGCATGATGGAGCCCTCTCCACACAAAACATCAAACGTCCGGGCGTATCTGGCCACCGAATTCCGTCAACAGATCCTTGGATATGGTGGTCCGGTAGAGTGGCCACCGCTTTCACCAGACTTGACACCCATGGATTTCTACCTCTAGGGTTACATCAAGGGATGGGTGTATGTGACTGGGACCACTTCTCTGGTTTATCTGAAGCAGCGCATCATCCTTGATTGTCGCACAGTTTACACACCTGCTGAGCTGTAACGTGTCCAGGACTCAGTACTGTCACGCATTCAATTGTGCATTGCCACCAATGGAGAACACTATGAGCAGTATCTCTAGTAGATTCCGTCATTTGACATATTCATTTTTTATGGTAGACCGTTTTCTAATATTATAATAAATTGATTTTTATTTTCCAATTTAATTTCAATATTTCATTCTTCGCTTTGTATACGACCCCTAAATGCCAGTTAAAAATTTTTAATGAAATAACCCTCTTTGGTGATACCCTAATTTGGCGATACCGGCTAAAGGTGGTTTCGCCGTAAAAAGAACATTGCACCCTGATTTTGATCTCGAATTACTTTAATTAATCTTTTAACTGATCCCTCATTGAAAGACAAAATCATGCGAAAAAATCTCAAACTTTGAAATGTAATAACTCTGTCATTTTTTGTAGTACAGATGTCAAACTTTTTGTGTTATATCTGTTATGATATGTGTAAACTTTTACTAAATATAACAATAGGGACTGGGGGACCGTATAAAAAGTTAGATTTTGTAATTTTTGTAAAATTGATTTTTTACTTTAAATAATGCCACAACATGAATATTTACCTCATTTGACACGTTTTTGTAACTGGAACTATATGTCTACGACCAGCGGTTGAGAAATTAAAGGTCGGCAATAGATAACATATTGCACCCTGTATATAGAGTCAGGAAGCAATATTTTATAATATCTAATAAGGGCGCACGTGTATCTCTGTTAATGAGAGAGTTGAGCAGCGCTTAAGGCACAGGTACTATCTGTATATGTAAGAAATTAAGGGCTTAAGGAGCCACTTATCTCTTATTACCAATCATAAATTTTTGCAGGAAAAAACTGGATGTGAAATATACCTAAAAATTAAAACTTTATTCCCAAGGGTGCTTACACAGTAAGCAATTACAGGGTGATGGATTCTTTGTTTGGGCTCTCATGAACAATTAATCATTTGTACCTTACACCCTTATTGCAAAACATAGGTGATATATGTACTTATATACAGAGTGGTCTAAAAGGTTAAAACACACTTTGATTTTTACGTGCTTGAGATAAGTAGGCAATGGAAATAGCCAAAGTGCTCAAAATAAGATAAGAAATAAGGTTATGTTCATGAAATTAATAGTCCTTCAATTAATTTTTAAAAAGTTATGTTTTTTAAATTTTCATATCACTACACCAGACAAAATGTGTTAATTAGAAAAATTTGTCTTTATCTCTGACACGATCATTATACTGAATTATGATAAATAAAAAAAGATGACCTATGCTATGCCACATATTTTTACTATTTGAAAGGTTAGTTCATCAGTTAAAGAAGGGACAATTGACATGTTGATGATGGTGTACTTTAGATCCAAAAATATGTTAATAAATGCATTGTATCACAATACACCTAAATAAAACACAGAGGTAAAGCATGTCTAGCAGCAAATGCAGTTTAAAAACCTAAAAACATGATTCATGAAAGTAAATCACAAAAAAAAATTAATATTTTCTCTCAGTTCCGATAGATAGCTTGTCTAATAATGCTTAATTTCGAGTTTTCCGCGACTATTGTCGCAAGCATCGATTGTCTTTTGTTTAAGGTCAACTGATTATGTAAGCAGTTCATTTACAGATCCTTGCATATCTTACAGGCTTTCTTGCATATCTTACAGATTTGCATTTCTAATTTCATTTATGGTCCTCATTCACAAAAGGTCAGTTTTTAATTAAGCATAATTCATTGAATTTTAAAGATACAGATTTCAGTGGAGGGGAGGGGCGGTATAACTGTTAATGTAAAAGGGAAAATCTTATATCATTATCATAACAATTACTTTTATGAAAAGTTAACACTATTACTATTTATAATTTTATGACAGTGTTAATATTTTCTTAAATATATAATTAAAAAAAACATATAACTCAGCAAAATCCAGTCTGCATTTTGTTTACACAAATGATGTACCATAATTTAGGGTTACTTAGACCCTGGGGTGCTACTTTAAATTTACTTAAGACAAACAATGTTTTAAATCAGTCCTGGCTCTGCTATGCTACTAGCTAGTGCAGTTACTAGTTAGAGTATTGGTGAATCAAGTATCAATACTCTCAACACAGTAGACATAGAAGTGATTGAAAACATTTTTTACGTTGGGTCCAAGTAGCAGCCCAAGCTATCCCTTACTTGAGGATACCCCCACCAGGGTACAAGAGCCCTGACCCTGAGTTATGGCATTATAATGAATAACTTCTGAAGGTAGAATGTGGAAATAATAATGAGAATGTGTTTATAAAGTCTACTTTTTTAAAATAATTAAAAGTTGGCTAATTGGTTGCAAGCACAACAGTCATTTTTTGCACACAAGGGCTAAACAGACTGGGACCTCCGTTTAATGTGGTATCACACCCCTACAAATATCCATGCGTGAGTCAGGATTCGAACCCTGCACCTTCTGTCTAGTAGCCACAGCCAGTGTCCTAACCTCTAGACAAGCAGGTGGGCTTAGGAAAATTTAAATCCAGCTTCATTTTAATATTTGAACACATGGCATAACAACATTAAAATGTTATGTATATATATATGAACAACAATTTCTCTTTCAGGAACTCTTTTTTTCCTCCTTTCTCTTTCACACAATCAAAAAATAAATAAGCAAAGAAAATTTTTCTAATATTTTCCCTTTTTATTAGTTTTATGAATTTGTGCATTTGCCTTAGAGTTTTTGGCTTAATTAACCAACTTTCAATTTTTGGTCTACATTCACATCTTATACATGGAGTAATGAAAAGCTTGTCAGGTCTTTCTGTAAATTCTAACTATGATGTTTGTTGGTTTGGCTTTAAATGAAAAGGATTCTGAGTGAGATGTTTAGCAGTCAAGAACATGCTATGTAAGGCATTCATATCAGTAATGATAATGAGCATTTAGTGTGAGGCTTAATTAAGATATCATATTCTAAAGAAAATAGTGACTGTGCATTTAATTTGGATTCTGGGGGGGGGGGGGGTAGCTCCCTCCTCCTAGTAGTAGTAAAACAACATTCGGTATATTGGGGCTCAATATTGCACTCATTAGAAATACTTACAATAAAATACAAAAATATTAGTTAAATATCAGCTTTAAATTGAAAGTGTCTTTGCAATGAAATGGCCCTACTACAGCAATATTTAAAATGAAATGTCAATATTGCAGAAATAGTGACAATAAATTGGCAAAATATTTCTTGCCAATACTGATGGATAATGAAATATTGGCAAAATGTAAATACCCCAATGTTAGGGGCAATATTTCATGCAATTGTTGAAAGTATTGGCCCAATATCGTTTTTCTACTATGGGCATGTGTTAAGTCTACAAAATTCATTATACAGGCAATTAAATTCAACAAAAAAAGAAAGATTACTAGCATGTATAGGGTGTTCAGTTAATGTGACAACAAACCCAGAGGGTTATAAGAAAACATGAAGAGGATCAAAAATTGCAAAGAAGCATGTTGTCTCAAATCGTTTCTTAGTCGCAAATACAGGGTGTTCCACCTTAACCAAATTTGGGTCCCAACTAATAACTTTTGAGAGAAAAAATATATTATGATGAAAATTTGAAGATACTTACGGTTTTTTGTATGAAATGCGATAACATAATAAAAAGTGCTGGAAAAATAAAGTATTGTAATCAATGATACTGTATGAATTGGTAATCACAGTTCAAAATATGAAATTATTATCAATTCATACAGTATCATAGTATGATTTTGTTGAACACGATATGTACCAACATACTGGTAATTTTTTTTTACTTAAATTATCTACCAAAATTTTCCAAAAGAAAATCTCTCTTTATTTAATGACAGGCATTTCACAATAAAAAAAGGAAAGATCACTTCACAAAAATTCTGGTAGATGTTTCGAATAAACAAATGTTCTAAATTAGTGATAAGTATGTAGGGAGAGTGGGATACAGTGGACCTAAGGACATAGTGGACCACCCCTAATATATATTTTTTTTTTAACTTTTCTTTTAATCTAATTAATTACAACACTTGATTGATTACTTATAGCCTTCAGAACACATAGCTCAGAATGAACCATTTTATCCCGACTGCTGATTTTGAGCATCTAAAAGTAAAATTTTTCACATCATACTTTTCTTTATTTAGTAATTAAAGGTTATAGATAAATAAGATAAAAAAGATTTTTTGTAAAGGTAAGATACCTGTTTTTGTTTAATTTTAAAGTCAATATGCTTAAAAGAGAGCCTTAAATAATATTTTTATGAGAATGTATTAAACTTCAAAATGGGGCATGGTGGATCACCAACTGCTGGGGTACAGTGGTCCACAATCCCCTCTGCTCCAGTAATGCAGGATTTTCAAAATATTTAATAATTGCTCATTCTACATAAAGAAAAATTGTTTAAAAGTAATTATTTAACAGCAAAATAAAGTAAACAAAGAAAAATGGCAATTTATTTAACATAGTAAGAAATATTTTAATTTGTACTCACTGCTTTTGAAAAATATAAAATTAGCCTATTAACTGTAGTTTGTTATTACTAAATGAATTTCTGACAGGTTCTGAAATTTTATATTACTCATTTTAGATATAACATAAAACAAATTTGGAATCAACTTTATGATTATTAATCTGTTGTTTATATCAGTGTTATTGTAATGTCGCCCTCAAACCCAAAATTATTTCAGGAAAATTTCAGACGTCATAAGTATTTTGGAGTTTCATTTACAAATTTTAATGACAATGACTTTATTTTAATAACTTCACTTTATTTACAATTGTTCCTGTATCTTAATCTGTTATTAATTAAAAAATGTAATATTTTTAAATAATTTTTCTGTTTTGTTTTATATGTGTTTTGTTTGAAAATGTTACTTGCAAATTTATATTATTATGTTATTTTGGAAGTAAAGGGGAAATAAAGAGGAATTAAATTAACAAAAAATAAATTTATGCTGTATTTCAAATAATATACTTACAAGGGAACCGCTTTTGGTGTTGCTCGCACCCAGCATTTAGACCTAGTGCATTTTAAAGCTCTATATTATAATCGATAAAATTTTTCTGTTAAAAGAATATTTCTTGATTTTACTGCAGCATAACTTTCTGAAAATGCAATAAAAATTAATGAGTAATATAAAATTTCTGACAGGTTCTGAAATTTTATATTACTCATTTTAGATATAACATAAAACAAATTTGGAATCAACTATGATTATTAATCTGTTGTTTATATCAGTGTTATTGTAATGTCGCCCTCAGACCCAAAATTATTTCAGGAAAATTTCAGACGTCATAAGTATTTTGGAGTTTCATTTACAAATTTTAATGACAATGACTTTATTTTAATAACTTCACTTTATTTGCAATTGTTCCTGTATCTTAATCTGTTATTAGTTAAAAAATGTAATATTTTTAAATAATTTTTCTGTTTTGTTTGAAAATGTTACTTGCAAATTTGCATTATTATGTTATTTTGGAAGTAAAGGGGAAATAAAGAGGAATTAAATTAACAAAAAATAAATTTATGCTGTATTTCAAATAATACTTACAAGGGAACCACTTTTGGTGTTGCTCGCACCTAGCATTGAGACCTGGTGCATTTTAAAGCTCTATATTATAAAATTTGAGAATCAATAAAATTTTTCTGTTAAAATAATATTTCTTGATTTTACCGCAGCATAACTTTCTGAAAATGCAATTTTCAAGACCACTTATTGGACTATTAACATTGAAGTTTTTTAAAGAAAAGCATTTAAAACTAAAAATTTAATAATAAGTATAAAATATTGAAAAAAGTTTAAAAATTCCATCAAGAACCCATGAATTTGATTTTGAAAAATTGCAACATTTATATTTGCATTTTTGGCGGGGAAACAGTTGGCTTTTTTTTTTTTCAAAAGTAGAGCTTTCCGGCAACCCTAGCCAAATGTCATAGCTGTTTGTCTTGTGTGAGGAGTGGTTTGGACTTCAGTAGAAATTGTAATATCTGACCTAATTAGCCACAGTAATTTTTCTAAATTGTGTAAAAATATTAATTTACTTTATAATTACTTTTACCAAAGGACCATTTAATACAGTAACATTTCATTTTAAATATTCAAAACTTTATTATAATCCATTTCAAATGAAAATAGTTTGCTTATTTTGTATTTCACTAAAAAATAGTTTTCAATGATCTTGGAAGCTTTTATAGAATTATATTTACTATTTATAATATTTATCGTCTGCATAGAAAAAAAAAAGAAAAACCTAATACTATTTGTTTCTTATGCTATCAATTATTTTTAAAAATTCGCAATCTGATATAATTGTAGTAATATGTACTGTACATTTACTCTTCGGATAAAGCGGGCAGAAAAATTGTAGCGCCATATTTGGCAACCTAACACACTTTTGGCACGATATAAATAAATAAAAACAAAAATGCAATAATAAAAAATTAAAAGTATAAAAAACTATATAAAATATTATTTTAACAGAGAAATTTTATTGGTTCTCTAACTTTTATGTATAGGGCTACAAAATGCACCAGGTCTCGTTGCTAGATGCAAGCAACACTAAAAGTGGTTACCTTGTTAGTAGTGGACCAGTGTGCCCTGTTTCTGGGGCACACTGGTTCACTTTATAAATAAATTAATTATTGTAATAGGAATTGATGATGATTTGTAATTATATTATGGCTATACAAATATATATATTTTTTTTTTATGTAGGGGAGAGTGGTAATGAATGGGACATTAACAAAATATGAAAAAGTATTTGCATAAAATTGTTTTAGATGCCACCAATAGATGGACCTATTTGTTCTACCAAACTCATCAAATTTTCCATTGTTTGGGAGAAGCCATTTTCCCACTAGAGTAGGATGGTCAAGAATCTGATTGAACAGTAATTTTTTTCCCTTTTCAGTAAAGTAAATAAGCTAAAGAGTATCTATTACTTCATTGCAGATATGTGTATTAGCAAGTCTTTGCATATCTGTAAACTAATTTTAGGATGTATTTAGATGTTATTTGAATTTAATGTACTAAAAAAACATGAATATATTCGAGAAGTATAGGTGAGGCTGAATGGGCCACTACAGCATGGTAGAGGTCTGCACGGGGCCGGGCCGGCGGAATGAAGGCGAATTTTCAAACGGGCCGGGCCGGCAGAATTAGGACATTTTTTTCAACGGGCCGGGCCGACAGACAAAATAAACGGGCCGGGCCGACAAAAAAATTAATCGGGCCTATCGGCCTGATATAAGAATTTAAGCGAAGCAGATAAAATACGAGCCATTTTCAATGAATATGATTTTCTCGAGAAGAATAAATGTGCGTCACGAGCCGATGCGAGTTTAACAACATCAATACAGAAATGTAACGTGTCCATCGTAGAGATCGGCATCGTACAGTTACAAGATGTCTGATTCCGAGTTTAATTTTTTTTCAGCAGACTCGTGCCGGGAAGGAAGTGGTCTTAATCGATCTCAGGATGTGTAGAACAGTCATTTTGTTTTGTAATATTAATAGTGATAATGAACTTCTCTTAACGGTATCTTTGGAAATATACCTTAAAGTGGTTCTCATATTCACTGTTCAACAATCCAAAGCTTTCAGACACATGTTTCTGACAAAAACTTTAACTATAAAGGCATAAAATTGACAGGCCTGCCTATTGAAGGCATTTGGAAACGAATAGCTTTTTTCATATTTAATAAATTACTTACAGAGATAACAGCGATTCCTGTCACGTGACTGTACGTTTTTCTCCTTTACTGTGCTATCGCTTCCGGAAATTTGATTCAAAACGCTAACTTTGACAGTATTTTCAGAAAGATATATTGCTTTTATCTATGAAAAAAACGACATTTACATAGCTTTTGAATAAGAATACCTGCCAATCTTACGCGTTTCCGAAAAGAAAAGACTTCATAAATGTGTCGAAATGTAGCTCCTTTGGATTTGAGAAAAGTCTTAAAAATGAGAGAAATATTTTCACAAATCTACTTTTTATTATACAGCTTCAAATGTTATCTTGTTTTTAATCCTTTATTCTGAACTACATTAATCTTTTAATGAATCCTTATTTCCATTTTGAAATGTCTGTAGACACGATGACTGTAAGTAATCGTTAATGTTTATTATTGTGCGTTTTCTGTTTTGCGAACATCATAGTAATATAAAATATACTGTAAAATGTTCCCATAAATATATATGTAGTATTCATTAAAAGAATCTTAATTGTATGTTGAGAAAAAACGGATTTTTTTTTTTTTTTTTTTTGTAGAAATTGTATCTGACTGGACCCGTTTTCATTCATTTTTGTACGGGCCGGGCCGAGAACTGTAATAATGCAAACGGGCCGGGCCGGGCTCGGGCCGAACTTCCAATTTTTACAACGGGCCGGGCCGGGCTCGGGCCGAACTTCCAACTTTTACACCGGGCCGGGCCAAGATAGCTTTCGTACGGGCCGGGCCGGGCCCGGGCCTGGAAATTCCGGCCCGTGCAGACCTCTACAGCATGGTCATGAATGGGCCACCTTTGCCCTGATCATGAAAAAATGGTTTTTCTTTCTTTTTTTCTGATTTTCTCTTTAATATGAAACATAACTGGCTGTCATGGATTTAGATGAAATTACTGTCTAGTTAAAATAGGTTTATAGTGATGTCTAAAAAATAATTTGCACATTTTCACCCTAAGAAAAATATTAGTTATTTATCAAAAACACAAGTTAAATTATATAAATGATTAAGGTGGATTGTCCAGTTGTTGACCACACCTACCATTATTTTCCCATTTGATATAAAACTAGAATAATTGTTTACATTCTGAATATGATGGGTAGAATATAAAGATGAAAATAAGCACTCGCCAGTCGCCACTCGGCGACTAAACGTGAGAAACTGGCGACTAAAAATATGGAAAGTACCGGCCAAATGCAGGATTTTCAGAAAGGGATTTCGTCACAGAATCGCGGAAAAAAACCCCGCGAATTTCGTCGAAAGATTACGGAAAAACGCACATTTCGTCAAAAGATTGCGAACAAAAACGTAAATTTAGTCGAAGGATCGCGAAAAAACCCAAACATCGTCAACAGATCGTGAAAAAAAAAAACGCGTATTTCGTCAATCTTGAAAAAAAAACTTTTGTCAAAAGATCGCGAAAAAACCGCACATT
This sequence comes from Maratus speciosus, assembly GCA_963932465.1. Lineage (NCBI taxonomy): Eukaryota > Metazoa > Arthropoda > Arachnida > Araneae > Salticidae > Maratus > Maratus speciosus. The sequence continues at coordinate 310,517,909 of OZ010796.1, forward strand.
TCGTCAAAGGATCCCTAAAAAACACGAATTTCGTCAATAAATCGCGAAAAAAGCGTGAATTTCGTCAAAGAATCGCGAAAAAAGCGTGAATTTCGTCAAAGAATCGCGAAAAAAGCGCGAATTTCGTCAAAGAATCGTGAAAAAAGCGCGCATTTCGTCAAAAGATCGCGAAAAAAACCGCACATTTCGTCAAAGGATCGCGGAAAAACCCGAATTTCGTCAAAGGATCGCTAAGAAGCCCAAATTTCGTCAAACAATCGCGGAAAAAACGCAAATATCATCAATGGATCGCGAAAAAACGAGAAATTTCGTCATAAGATCGCGAAAACACGAGAAATTTCGTCATAAGATAGTGAAAAAACGACAAATTTCGCCATAAAACCGCGAAAAAAACGGCAAATTTCGCCAAAAGATCGCGAAAACCCACAAATATCGTCAAAAGATCGCGAAAAAACGACAAATTTCGTCAAAAGATCGCGAAAAAAACCACAAATTTCGTCAAAAGATCGCAAAAAAACCCACAAATTTCGTGAAAGTGGCGTGAAACAAAACATAGTTCGGGCCGGGAGTGGATTTCCCTCTCTCCTCTCCCCCCCACCTCTGTTTGCTGTGAATTTCAGATTTTTTTTTTTCTTTTTCTCAGAATCACCCTTGTTTATTAAAACAATATGAATTAAAATATTTTTATTTAGTACATAAATTACTTATTTACTCTAAACTCATATTTTTAAATTAAATATTCAGTGATATAAATGTACTTACTGGCTACTAAAGAAATTATTCCTAGTAGCCAATAACTGGCTACTAAAAAAAATCAACCTACCGGCCAGTGGCTACTAAGCAAAATTCCTTATTTTCATCTTTAGTAGAATAAATAATACTAGAAATTTTCACTAAATAGTTAATAAGCAGTTCATCTGAATGAAATTTTACCACTTGAAATTTAATTTTAATTAAATAAAGTTTTTCGTTTAGATAGGCCGTGTTTTTAAGCCAAAGATATAAATTTCATTTAAATAATAATGTGTATTATCTATTATTTTTATGCTTATTTGATGTTCTTTCTTTCTTATAATCTCATTATTTTGTCATTTTTCTGCTACAATTGTGTGATTTAATAATATCACTTTTGATGTTCATAAATTTTGATAAGCATTGTGTATTATTATTTCAGTATGCTTTGATCATATCATGTTAAGTACCATTCATTTTGTCATATTTGGTGAATAAAAGAAAAATTCCACATTTTTTCTAAGAATTCATTTAGTGACCCATTCAGCCCCATGGGTGGGAATGAATAGGCCAAATTTCTATATTTTTATTTTCTATTATCATTCATTATAGACATTTTCTAATCCAATTTTATGACTTTTTTATATAACCAAATAAGTAAAGTAACTGAAGAGCCAATTCTAAGCCAAAAAAAATTATTAGAAAAAATTACAAAAATTAAAAACCAAAAATTGACCCATTTGTTACCACTCTCTCCTAATTGAAACTATGTTCTGAAAAAAATCTGAGGCATGTAAAAATGTTTAAGGAATGATCAAAAATATTTTCAGGCAGATTGGACTATCCATTAAAGAGAAAAAAAATGTAAACTGCATAAGTGGTCCACTGTGCCCCGATCTCCCCTACTCATAAATGGTTAACAAATTGTCAATTTCACCAAATTCCTTTTTCTGGAAAATATTGTAAATAAAAATAAATAATTTTAGATAAAAAGTCATGAAATTACACACCTCTTTCGACTCAGAGAAAATAATGTATTAAACTAGAAGAGTAGGGTCAGGTGGGGGAAAATGGGTCTATATTAAAAAAATGGTCCTTTTCACCACATAAATTTACTTGTTTTAGAATTTTTTTTTTTCTGTAGAAGCATTCTCTGAGATTATGCCAAGTATTTCTAATCAAATTTTAGGATCTGGAAACAAATTTATAGATACTTAAATTTTGTTGTTTACATTCACTGAATTGTCTAATTGCAATTTGTTGTGAAAAACTTTCTTATTTCTTCTTTAGATAGTGAAAATACTGTTTTATTTTGATACAGACTATTAGAGGACCCTTTTAGGAAGATAATTGTATAAAAAGGCAAGAATAACTTTATCATTTAATTTTTTTTTTCTGAAGTGGGGTAAAATAGGTCTATAGTTAGGCTTAGCTAAAAGCTGTATGATGCAACACATTCTAACTCTATGTTTACTTTTGAAGTATTAAAAAATAAAATAACAATTATTTCATCATTAGTTCTTGTTTTATTAACCTAGTTTACAATTTTTTACCTATTAAAAACTATTTTCCATTTATTTGCATCACATATTTTGAAAAAAAAAAAAAAAAATGCAATCAAAAGAGAAAGAAAGGTCATTCAAACATCAAGTAAAATAAGAATTTTTTTTAAAAAAAAGGAAAAATGAAGCTGGTGAACTTGAAAGTAAAATTGGTCCTAATTTAAAAGTAGCAGCACCACTCTCAGAAATAAAGCAAGGTTCTTGGGTAGGAGTTAAATACTACAATGACTTAAGAAATAAAGTCAAACGTTCATAGACCAAGTGAAAGAAATCAATGAATTTTATCGCATAAAATAAAAGTTTTATTTTCTGAAATTTATCGCATAGTCTAAATCTAAATTAGGGGAATGTTAGTTTTCCTGATATTGATGACGAAGATGATGTGGAGCTCAGTCAGATTTGCCGCATAGTAAAGGAACCAAAATTTGACAACCGTGGACACTATTTCTTTAATTGAATATTTAAAATAAAATAAAAAACACATTTTTCAATAATATGTTTCTATTTAAATATGTACTTGATACAATAAAATAAGTGTTCTGTAGATTAAACATTGTATTAGCCTCTTTTTATTCAAATATTCACTTAATTTAATACTAGGCCCATTTCCCCCCCCACCTGACCCTATTGATAAATTCTAAATCAAAATGACTCGAATGGTATTTTAAAATAGTGAAAACTTTACACAAGTAACGCATTAAAAATGTAATTGACAATACTGATTTCTAAACAATCAATTTCCAAAATATAAATATATCAATATTACTGCAATAATGTAAAAACTAGCTAAATACTGCACCAAGAGGTTTTTTGTTACTAGATATATTCAGCTGGCATGAAGACCAAAGTAACACCGAAAATAACATACTTTTTTTAAATAGACACATTCCAACTGTGTTACAAAATTTCAACTTCATGGAGCTTTTTGAACACTTGTAATCAGTTTTTAACAAAGATGTGATTTTAAAATGGCTTGTGGATAATAATTTTACCTCAGAAAGTAGACGTCTATACACGAAGTTGTAACAGTTGTACTCTGTAATCTAAAAAAATCATTTTATGATTGCGACCATATTAGCTCAATTTGATAAAAATTTTAAAACATTATTATAATGATCAAACATCATAGCCTTAACATACAGATTAAACTAATTCAGACGACAAAACAAAGTACCTATAGATTAACATTTTAAAACTTAAAGAAGCAACTGATTTAAATAGATATGAAATAAGCTGACAATTACAACAAGCATTCAATTATTAAATGTTTGCAAGCAGTATCTATAAATTGTGTATTAATTTAGGGGAAAATTAAATAGGACTAAATCTTATCAAATGATGAATAATAGATAATAGTAGTAATGCAATAAAATTCCAGAGTAGGAAATATTTTGTAGCTGTTTTTGAACAATAGTGTGACATCAAGAGCAACTTATTAGCAAAGTATATTTTTCTACAGAACAATAATGCACAAAAATTTCCCCACCCAACATTGAAAAAATTACATTACTTAGAATATAACAAGCTAAACTTACATTATTAACTAAGCTACAACTACAGTATATTATAATTAGAAACAACATTTGACATTATTTACATAAAATACTTTAGAATTTTATAAACTTCTCTTACTCATCCTTCTGGAATTCTAACAAATCATATTTTTACAACTTTTTTATTTTTCAAATGAATGTGCAAAATAAAGGTGAATATTTCTAAAAAAAAAATTTCTTTAAAGTATATAAATTAAATACTCTATTGGTACCCACGGTTATATAAATGTTATATATAGGGGAGACTCGGGTACAGTGGACCACTTTTGCAGTTTGCATTTTTTTTTTTTCTCTTTAATGGAAAGTTCAATCCACATAAAAATATTCTTGAAACTTTTTTACATGCCTCAGAATTTTTTCAAAGCATAGTTTCAAATACATTAAAATATATATATATATATGTTCATAAAGTGAACCAGTGTGCCCTAGAAATGGAGTACACTGGTCTGATCCCTGGGGCACAGTCAGGGTCGGACTGGGTCAGTGTAAAGGGCGCAGACCTTGGATTTTCAAAGGGCGCAAAAATTTTAACCAACTCAAGTCAATTTTATTTGCTTGTGTTGCATATGGTTTGACAAGCTTTGACACACTCTCATAGAACCAAGTAATAATAATGGCTTTGCTATAGTCTCCGTGCATGTTTAAAGTTCCACCAGACCTACTGAATACTACGCAATTTTTAAAACAAATCATGTATATATCTAAAAGCTCCAGTAAGTTGAACACAGATTACCTTGTAGTAGATGAGTGATATTAAGACTACGGCTTTTTTGTTTTCTTCTTTTATCGATAGATATCTTGGAAAAACAAAAAGTGATCACCCCTACCAATTTCCATAAAAATGACTGTGTAAAAAAGACAAGGTAACTACTGATTTGGGATAATGTTTACTATTAATTGCTTTTTATAAATTTTGCTTTGGATGCTGTCTACATATTAAAAAAATATACGAATGTTGATTTTTCAAATTGTAACATCCACTTTTGAGACCCTATTTGAGTTTCTAGCTAGCCAGGAAATTTATAAAATGTTTATGCTTTTCTTAAATCTTAATGCAGTTATAAAACAAATGTGTTAGGTGTTTATCCCTAAATTTCGGAAAATAAATTGAAGATCTTAGAAGAAAAAGTACCGAAAGCACTCAAATAGTCACCAGTAAAATTGTACAAGAATTATATATTTATTAAAAATTTATTTTTGATCAAAGAAAATCCTACAAAATATTTCTGGTACATTTCTAAGATTTTTTCTGTGGCTCGTTTGATTACAGGTAATGCCCCACCTTATGTTATGGAGACGAAAAGTTTCTCTACATCTTGAAAACTAGTTATTCAAATGACTTCTACACATCGGTGTTTTTAACAATTATGGTTTGTTCCTAATATATTTTTTTAATATAACTAAATTAATAGTTTTCTTAATTAAAAATAGTTTTTGAATAGAAAAAATGTCTGGAATAAGTTTGGGTCTATTCAGTATATCTCTTTAATAAATTAATAAAAAATGAATCAGATAAGTTTTATAAAGATACAAATTAAGTGTCTCAAATAGATTTAACTTAAAAATCCTCAAATTTAAATGCTTCTAACCCTTTCAAGATTTAAAATGAGGCATATAAACAATGCCTTTTCCAGGCTGTCTCGATACAAGAAACTCAAATAAGATGTAAAAAATGGGTGTTATTGTTTGAAAATTCAAAGTTGGTACTATTTTAATAAGTAGATGACTTCAGAAACCTAATTTATACATAGCAATAATTAGTACATATTATTTTTAGTCGATTGGTACCTACATATTTTTTTTACGATTATTATTAGGGTAATTAGTAAGGAGTAACCAGATTTTTTTTTCCACTTATCACCATTGATGCATTGATGATCTTTAGAAAAGCTAACCACCAGCACCAAAAAGAGTTGCTTGCGGTGCTGCTAAGGGCTTTAACCTATTTCTTAAAATATTCCTTTAACGTAATATGAATTAGTTATCAAATCAGTTAAAAATGTCATTATTTCAATTTCTGTTGCAATCTGACAATTGCTTTTTATGTACTACGGGTTTTTTTTATTATTTATATTATTAACAAAGTAGCATTTTTAAATGTGGAATCTGCAGGTGTCTCCCTCACCACACACAAAAAAAATTCAGTATGGAAACTTCGTTTAAAAAATATTTATGTTTAGAACAAAAATGTACTTTCTGAATGGAAATAAAAATTTTCAGAACTAAATCTCATCTTTCATTCGTTCTTTTATAAAATGTACCATATATTACAGTGTATTGGAATGCTGAAATATAATGCTATTTGAATATGAAAATAATACAACTTGTTTGTGAAAATAATAGTTATTTTGTATCCTTAAAAAATGATTTTATGCATCCATAAAGTGATTTATTGATATTGCACTATAAAAAAGTTTGTACATAAAAAATATACTCTAAAAAATTCGTTTTGTTAGTCGAAAATTGCTAAAATAATTAAGCAAATTTACTATTCTCAGCACACTCTTCCCATGATTAGGAAAACTGTTGTCATTGTTAGAAATCAAGGGAAATATATTTAAGTTTCATAATTGAGAGAAGTGCACCAAGTATTGTATTCAAGCAAACTGCAGAATCCCGTAGCCAGTATTAAACCGATTTTTTAAAAAAAAGGAGGAGGTTTTTATTTCGACGCATAAGTATTTTCTGTTTTTATGTATGTTCACCGATTATTCCGAAACTATGCGACCGATTCAGATTTCTCAAAATTAGGCCAGTACATTTTTAGAAATTAAACACAAATCTAAATAAATAAATATTTTAAGTAAACATTTTAAAAAAGATTTTTAATAAAACATTTTAATATTCATTTAAGTCTTTTTTGTAAAAAAAAATTATTTTAATCAAAAAGCCCAGTATAGTTTCTAAATAGCAGTCACTGCTTTATTTAATGACTGGCTTTTCGATTGATTAAATTAAACATTCTTTTTTTTTAATGTACATACTATTAATATCCTCACAGTTATTTAACCGTGGAAAATCTGTCATTAAATAAAACAAGAATTACTATCGAAAACGACGATAGATTTTATGAATGAGAAAACGCTGTCCGCGAGATCCCACAGCTTGCAGGATTGTAAATCCAAAAGTATCATAGGGCTACCACAGATTATTTTTATAATCTGTTCGCACCAGTATTTTTCGAATATAAATTTTGAAGTATATTTCTCTTGCAAATGTTGCCAAAGTGTCTGTTAAGGATTTCTGTTTTAAGAAAGTGGTGCTGGTTAGAATTAAAAAATAGTCGCTGTAGCAGCCCTGGTATTATCAACTTTGTATTCTCCGAAAAGAAAGATCATGTTTTTCCAATCAACAACAAAATGCATACAAAAAGTTTTTTGCCTTCTGATACTTTTCTCCTTTTTTTCACAAGTTGCTTTTCAAAAAGCACGATTATAGACGTGCATTCAGGGACGGCTTTAAGGGAGAAGGGCGGGAGAGGTACTAAAAGGAAAGGTCTGAAAATATGCGAAATATTTGGTTAAAATCTGAAAGATATCAATCAAAGAGGAGGTGAAAAACATTTCGTTCAGGGCGCCATGACTACTAAAGCTCTCATTGGGTGCATGTTTTCTCTTTGAATTGCATGCAAAGATGTCCACTTTGGTTTCCAATCCTGATATTGTTCGACACATTTCAAATTTCTTTGGGATAATAAAAAAATACCTTTGATGTGCTGTCTGTCTATTAATGGATGATTATCCCTAAACAAATTCTCGAAATATAGTACACTCGTCAGAATGTATGTGCACAAAGATTGAAAATATATTGGGGCGGCTTAGGTACTTAGGGGCGCAAACTTTTACCTGGACGAGGGTGCACCGGCCCTTGGGCCGATGGGCCAGGCCGAGCCTGGACACAGTGGTCCACTATTAAGTATTATTTGAAATACAATACAAATTCATTTTTTATTAATTTAATTCTTCTTTATTTCCCCTTTACCTCCAAAATAACATAATAATGCAAATTTGCAAGTAACATTTTCAAACAAAACAGAAAAATTATAAAAAAAATTATTCTATTCTTTAAATAATAGATTAAGATACAGGAACAATTGCAAATAAAGTGACATTATTAAAATAAAGTCATTGTCATTAAAATTTGAATATGAAACGCCAAAATACTTATGAGCCTGAAATTTTCTGGAAATACTTTTCTTTTGGATCTGAGGGCAATTTTATGATAACACTGATATAAACAACAGATTAATAACCATAAAGTTTTGATTCCAAATTTGTTTTATGCTACACCTAAAATAAGTAATAAAATTTCAGAACTTGCCAGAAATTTTGTTAGTAACAACATCATACTGTCAATAGCATAGTTTTATATTTTTTAAAAGGAGTAGAAACCAAAATATTTCTTACTATGTTAAATAAATTGACATTTTTCCTTTGTTTACTTTATTGTTTTGTTTATTTTTCCTTTGTTTACAGTTAAATAATAACTTTAAAACAACATTTTTTTTTTCTTTTTGTAGAGAATAAGCAATTATTAAATATTTCGAAAATTCTGCATTACAGTAACAGAGAGGATTGTGGACCACTGTACCTCAGCAGTGGATGATCCACTGTACCTCATGTTGAAGTTCAATACATTCTCATAAAAATGTTATTTAAAGCTTTTTTTTAAGCATATTAACTTTAAAATTAAATAAAAACAATTATCTTACCTTTACAAAAAAAGCTGTTTTATCTTACTTATCTATAGCCTTTAATTACTAAATAAAGAAAAGTATAATGTTAAAAGAGTTTTCTTTTAGAAGCTCAAAACAACCAGTCAGAATGGTATAATGGGGTCAGGGTAAAATGGTTCATTCTGAGCTAGCGATGTGTTTTGAATGCTATAAGTAATCATTTCAGTGCTGTAATCAACTAGCCGAAAAGAAAAGCTTTAAAAATAAATAAAATATAAGGGGTGGTCCACTGTACCCCACTCTCCCCTACATCATAAAATTTTATGGTGTTATTAAGATTTTTCTTTTTTTTTACTTTACTATATCACACCAGTTTGTTAAATATTTTAATACATATATTTTAGCTTAATTTATATACACCCATCATACAATGGGCAAAAAGATAGGGACAGGAAACGGAGGGATGGGGTTATTGATGTAATTTCATTGCTACAGACTTCTAAGATAAAATATTAATCTTGTAGGCCTCAAATACTTTAATTTTATTAATGCAATGCAAGATCAAAATGAAGAAAAGTGAAGAGAGATAAATGCAGAGAAAGTACACAAAATTCGAGGGGTGGGGGAAGTGGATCGAAGTAGTAAACAAAGCCGAAACACAAATGCAGAAAACACACAAATATTATACACAACGCCAGAAATAGAAATATTATCAAAACTATTACGTTGCAATAATTTCAAATGTCCACTTTTGAGAATCGTTTTACTAAATAACTAGATTAATACGTCCATAGCGATTCTTCTATAGAATTTATAACAGCGCATTATTAAAATTAATAAATAAATTACGGTAAAGTAAGGCATCTGAATACATGTTGTTTTTGTCAGTGAAATATGAAAAGCATTTAAGAAGTAATACTGTTCTAACGCAATACTCGTAACTTGCATATTTCTTTCTTAAATTTCTTGTTCATGTCTAGATTGTTTACTATATTGTTTAAAGTGCTAGAAAATGCAAAATTTTTCTACAAAAATTCGCTCAATTCAATTTTTAAACACTTTTTCAGTTATTTTTCGTGCACAATTCCAACTCGCGCGACAAAAAGTAAATATAAACAAAGGAAGAGTAAAGTTTAGTAAACACATAATTCTGCCAACGCGATCAGAATAACCGCAAATAATCAATAACGTATTCATGTGATCCTGTACGCTTTTAGAAGAAAATTCCACGAAATTTTCTATTTGTTTGCTTTGAACAGTTGACTAGTAACTGAAACTTAGAAATAAGAAAAGCCATGCAATTTAATTATTACTTTATTAAAATTGTTTCAATGAAGATACTGCACAAATAATCCTGTTGATACATCGTTATTACTAAAGCTTAGTCGCTTACATAATATAGATTACCTGTTATAAAAGAGTAACGATAAAATATTTGCTTGGGTCCTATGAGAGTAGTGCATAGAGAGCATGCTCAAACTTTGTCCAAACTATGGCAACCAACATTCAAAAACATGACGATAATTGCCTAGACAAATTCGATTAAACGAATAATGCTGCGTTTACACTATGTGGCCTGTCAGGTCTGTTGGGTCTTTCAGGTCCAAGAATCGAAAAAATTGCGTCCACACTACGGCATAAGAACTTGGCTTGCGCATGCGTATATTTGCAGGTTGGGGGAAGGGAGGGACAGTCGTGTTTGTTTGTTTACGTTCGTATTCGTATCGAAATGAACGTGTCAGAATTGTTTGCGCCGTAATTTCTTTTGCACAGACATTAATTACGTGTAAATTAATAAAAATTACGCGTTTTTCTAAGCTCATTGCCACAAGGAAAGCAAGAAAATGCAATTGCCCCCTAATTTTCTTTTTCTCTGACTCTGAAAAAAATAAAATTTATTCTTTTCAAACAGTTTAAAATAATGAAACACGGAGAGAAAATGAATCTTTTTTTTTTGTTAATGTCTGGGAAAGGGGTACGATCCCTCCTTTCCACAAAATAAAAATTACATTTATTTTTCCCTTTGATTTAAGGGGGCAGTTTACCTTAAAATTGGTCAAAAAATTGATTTTTCTTTTTTAATATTAAATGAAAGCCTGTTTAATTGTGAATATTTTGATACCTCATTTTTATCCATACCGTAAATATATCGCGAGGTATTGTAAATGTTGTTAAAACACTCAGCGCAATTACTACACAAATTAAAACTTTAAATGCTTTTTCTCCATTTTCATATTTTCTTCACTTTCATGTTTTAAGGCTTTTTCTGTATTTAAGATAGAGATTTTTAAGCTTTTTTTTTGGTGCATGTTCTTTATTACATATGTGATAAATCTGCGCATGGAATTAGCATTTAGGTTTTTTGTTATTAAAAAAAAAAAAAAAAGTATATGAAGATGTGTTAGATTTCATCGTTTTGCACTATATATGTATATCAGTAAAAAAATCATAATAAATGTATTATTAGATATGTCTAAAAATCCATGTGCAAGTTTGTGTAGTACACATTTGAAAATCTAAAAAAAAAAAAAAAAAAAAAAAAAGGGCAAAAATATCAATTTTTTTAAAAAGTAGTAGAGATTTAAAAAAATTCAAATTTTTATAAAATTTTTTCAAAATGTACTTTTAGTTGAACATTGAAATTCAGTGAGTTCATCATTTGAATCATATTTAAAATAAAGAAAATTGTTGAAAAGGGAAACTGTCCCTTAAGTGTTCAGAAATTACCTTAAATAGGGGTCCAGGAGGGCAGGGACGACCCCCTGACAAAAGAGATAACTGCTTCAATTCTTCATTTAAAAAATGACAGTAGGAGCTTACTTTTGTTTTCTTAATTGTTATATGTATGGTTTGGCTTTAATGTTGACATTATGTTGCTACAATGTGAAATGAATACCAACACTGATGGAAAACCTAATCGAAGACATCACCAGTAATCAGGTTACCACTCATTTCACATTGCAGCAGAGCGTATGATGTTGCTACGGCAACACCACTCTCTGGTGCAACAGTTAACTGCCTGTCTCATGATTTATATTATTATCATCTGTGACACTACCTTCTGAGCAATAAATCTTTAAAACGACAATGAGGAAAAAATTAATTACTTTGACACAATAATAATAAATTCCCGCTGTTTTATAAGGGAGAATACAGAATTTCTTTGGCACATGTAACTGGAAAAAAAAGGAACTAAATGTAACATTTCGCGAAATTTTACTTTTGGACAGTTTGAAAATAAAGCTTTTACTTTATAGATAATGGACATTAATTTCAGAAGAGAAATTATTGTCCTCACCTGATGATAAAACAATATTTTTAAATAGAAACTTGCATTATCGCTTGTGAAAATTAAATCTACAATGATTACATGAAAATGACGCCATTTTCTATATACTTTTAGTCGTGATGTTACATTTAAATAAAGGTACTATGGTAACACTTATAGTAAAGGCTTAAAAATTTATATATGAAAAATATGCATTATCTGTTCAAAATGATGCCATTTTTGCATGTGAAAATACAGTGAGTCTGATTTTTAATTGATTTATAAAAATAATGCTCATACCCATTTTTTTTTGTGGCAATATAAAAGAAAAAGTTGCATTAGAAAATTAAATAACATTTTTTAAAAATTATAAACTATAGCAGATGGTTGAAAATAGGGCTGAGAAATCTGATAATTGTTTTAAATTTGCAATAATTTTACTCCCATTCTAAAACTATTGTATGGTGTTGTACATATATAATGTTATCAACATTTAGGTAATTTTAGTCCCCACCCCATCACTTACAATATCATACGTTATCATTCCTTGACACCCCACCCCCCCCCCCCCCATACACACACACACACCTTAATGAAATCATCATCAATGTTTAAAAATCCTTTTTATTTTTATATGTTTGCGTTTGCATAAAGATATGATTTTACATTTAAACAACTGTATATCAATTAACATCTAACTACACTTACTATTTAAAAAGGTATAAGACTATTTTGATGTAAAGAAAAAATTAAAGCACTAAAACAAAAAATATTGTTTGGATTTAAAAAAAAAAAAACTTTCCCCAAAAATATCTTATGACAATCAAACGTCAGGTCCCCCCCCCCCTCCCACACACATTAAAATGATAATTTTATATATGCACAGCCCTTAATTTGTATAAACACTGCAGCAGCAAAAGAAGGTGACATTTCAAAATTCCTCCCACAGTATTTAAAAAACTAATAAGTTGTATTGAAAATACCTTATATTATAAAGAAGCTTTTCTATGAAACCTTTAAACACATAAATGCTAAACGTATTATGTTTGCTTTTCATTACATTGGTTTTTATTTGTCACATATTGTATCCCACAAGGAGTAATAATTCTCCAAAACCCCTTACAAATAAGGATACTGGCTGCACCACTGGTATAAGGAATATACACAAATTATGAAAAATTAGGCATAGATTATGAAATACTCTCCAACAGTAGCTATTAAGAAATTTAATATTTTCATACAATGAAATGAAATATCTAAATGTGCCATTTAAAAACACGTAACTCAGTAAAAATGCATTTTCAGCACTTGTTGTCCCCATAACACTTTTTGATGCATTATATTTATTGAATTTCACATTTAAATAGCACCCTCTATAGCGAACATCATTAGCATTTAATAATTACAATGCAATCACAGTATATTTACAAGTGTGACAAGCTGAATTCATAAATACTTTTCAACCATGTTGAAAGTGTTTTTCTCATTTTATATCTTAGCCATTTTTTTTTTATAAAAAATAAATAGATAATTAAAAAAAATTCTTAAATCAAGGTTTACATGATAGACAAAACAAGCAAATACCTGAAATACCATTTATAATAAAAATATATAGTCAAATAAAAGACAACAAATCTTTAATAAATTTCTTTTATTTGAAAGTACAAGTTACAGAAACAAAATAAAATTTCTTTATATTATAAATATTATTGAATATAATGATTACTACGTATAATAAATGAAACAATATTAATATGTATCATAATGGTCTATGATAATGACAATGTTTTGCAGAAAACTTTATTGATCTGAAGAAAAAGGTATGTGTCAGATTGAAATGTATTTCAATCTGAAAGGAAGATAATGCATTAGTTAAAATTGAGTAAAAATAAACTGTGTAACTAGCTAAATTGTGAACTATTAAGACAGTTTTTTGGAAAGAAGCGAGATAATCATTTAACAACTTTCAGTTGGTATAATAATTAAGAAGTAATAAATAGTGCATCAAAACCAAAAAGCATGTTCTTGACATACCTAAAAAAAAGAAGGTAATATGGAAATAATAGGATTCCATCTTAAATATGACGTAATCAACATGGCAACCTAGAATCATTACATGTCATGGGATATCACTGAATTAATTATGTACGATAGGATTTAATAGAATGAAGAAAACTTTTATTAATATCTTTTTAAGTTTTGATTTGATTTTCTTAAAATTTGAAATGACTTGACAAAATTCTGCAACGATTATATATATATATTAAATTTCAAACCAAGGTATTGGGTATTTTTTGCGCTGTTATATGCAGACAGATGGACAAACCTGTAAAGACTATAGGTGCTTCGTATTTATATAGTTACAAACACATCTAAAAAGAGCTTAAAAAACACTATTTCTGTTTCCCTTTCATTCTGATAAAAATAACATTAAAATGACTTGAAACGGAATAAGTAATTTTCAAGGGAAAAAAGTTGTTTTATTTTTTTCTGTATGAGAATAAATAAAATTGTTAATTTCAGAATGAATGAGTTCGGGCCCACCCAAGCTCGAAGAATGGTACAAAAATCGAGCCCAAGGCCATATCTCTCATCTCTAGTAGTAACACAAGAACACTAAAACTAAATGTTAAACCAATGGCAATGTTCTTTTCAAAATTCTTATTTGCATTTCAATACTTTTTTTTTTTTGGCCTGGGCAACCTGAACCTGATGTCTAACCAAATATGTTTACTTTTTATTTCTTTGGTTGCAGTTTTTTTTTCTTCTGAGGGCACTTTTAATTTTGAAACAAGTTCTGAAACTGAAATTTTCCTCTGAAAAACTGCACCTGAAATCAAGGGCAAAAAGATACCCAATTAGACATGTCCCACGCAAAACAGAAAAAATTATTTAAAAATATTCAAAAGCAAATGATAAATTTGTAAAGTTACCATTGGTTTAATATTAGTTTGCAAGCATCTTTCCATGAGAGTTAACATAGTATAATTAATAAATAAACTTAAAATTTCGAACCCAGAATCAAAATAACATTAATTATTAATAACATTAAAACTCTTCATTTCAAGATTTGCATAGTAATATAAAAAATAATTTAAAAATATGGTACTTTTCTGTTAGTCGGCACAGGCGATAAATCAACAAATATTTTTCCTTTGTCATCATTTGCATTGCATTCACTTAATTTTAAATATAAACCATTCACTCATTTCATTCTAATACATATGTCGCATTTAAATACATGCCTTTCACTCATTTTGATTCAATTGCAGAAAAAAAATATATCAAAATATTGTTTCTAATTTTCATGTGTGTAAAAAAAAAAAGTGTTATTGGAAAGATTTGTACACGAGTGACATAAAAGTACCAAAAATACTCAGAAGTTAAATATAAGTATTAAATAGCTTAACCAGCATGAGTAATAGTCAGTGTAGAATAATTTAAATAGAAAAAATAAGAGAATATGCTTTCCACACGTAGAAGAATTCAATAAAACACACTTATTTATATTACGCACTATACATAAAGGTTATTTTTCCAAAAAAAGCAGGGGGGGACAACCAAACGCAACTAATGCGCAATATGTTTTACTAATAAACATCATTACTTTCCATATGTTATATTTATAAACTGCATTAATTACAACTAAATAAAATAACCAAACCATACAAGTGATAAATTTTATACCTATGGTCATTTAAATTTCTCAAAACGCTTTTGAACTAAATTCTGATTCAGCAGCTATGAATATTATCATTAACATCTCAAAACTAATTTTTTGAGCTAAAAAAAAAAAAACATTTAAAAAACTTTTACTTGCTATGCTCACAATTTCTTAGTTAATTCATATTTAAAATAAAGTATGAAGCTGCAGCTTACTTACAAAATATATTATAGGAAAAATGTAAATTTTGTGAGCGAAATCTAAAAGTGTAAAAATCATAAAAGCATGGCTTTATATATATATATTTTTTTTTTTTTTTTTGTTTAATGAATTTTGACCCAAAAATTTAGAAGACTTATTTCAAATTATAGCATTTTATGACACCGGATACGTATTAATTCCAATTTTGATTGTCGTTGAATACTAAGGTCATTCCATGGTAACTTACGTTATAATTTAAAACAATTTACAGCAGTAATTTCAGTAATATAACACCAAAAAATTTTCAAATGTTAAGTTGACATGATTTGTTAATTAAACCTATCCAAAGGCCAATTTGGATAAAAATTACCTAGAAAATGAAAATTACATTTTTTATGGCAACTTACATTACTTTTTCAGTAATGTCAGTCACCATAATAAATATAACTGGCAGAGTTCAAGAAAAAACACTAAAATTAGGCCATTATCATCTAAATTTATCTTTGAATAGGTTTAATTAACAAATCATGTCAACTTTGCATTGTTAATATTTTTTTTTCTTTTGTCTTTTATTACTAAAATTACTGAAGTAAACTGTTCTAAATGTAACGTAAGTTACCATCGAATGACCCAGTGAATTATAAACATTGATTGAGCGAAACAAACAATATCACTTATTTTATTTTGAAGCTCAGAGCTTTATAAAAATTAATTACAATGTTGACACATTTTAATTAAATTCTAAAATACACCATATGCTCCTGATAATTTCAATAACTTTTACTAATGAAATAAATAATTCATATCACTTCAAAGAATTGTAAATAAACAACCCAAATCACAACAACAACAAAAAAAACAAAACAAACAACAACATTAATAATAATACATTTTAGATTAGTTCAACATTAACAAATATTAAATCAAATACATTAGATTATTACATATGCAGCTTAATAATTATTAAACAAATAAAAACCATGATACTATCACAGATAATACATTTTATATTATTTCAATATTAAATAAAATATATTAATAATTAATATATTAATAATTATTAAGCTGATATTAAATTAAAATTATCCAGGTGTACCAAATGGAAGAAAAAGGAATTAGAAATGGAAGAGATATCATTTGATCATAGTTCACAGCTACGAAGCAATATACATAACCATATTCTCAAATATATACATTATTACTAATTAATTACTGTGCTTAAATTGCTTATTTAACACTGTGATCTTATTTTAGACAAATCTGATAAGTTATTCTAGCTTTCGTGTAATTTCAGAATTTTTTTAAGTCTGAGCGACACATTTTTTGCAATATCAAATCCTTGAAAAGTGTGTATAGGGAGGGAGGTAGAGGTTAACTGCTTCCCACTAACAGAATACTCATATACTCGATGTTTATATAAAACATAGTTTACATATTTACATAAACTACATTTTTTTAATTGATCATTTAACACCATTTTATAAATTAAAAAAACTAATGCGAAGAAAACATTGATTAAAGAATAAAAGGAATTAAATAATAAATATTGTATTGAGAATAAAGTTTTCTTAGATACAGATTGATTTTGTGAGAAAAATGACGTTATATATAAAAGATAAAACAATGATAAATAAAATACAGAACATGTACTTTTGAGAAAAATGACTTACTTACAATCATCATACACGAATATTATTGAAGATTCATATCTTCAAAAAAAGCATGCAAATCTCATGTAAAAGTCGGGTCAACAGGCAATCGACAAACATTCACATAACTGTTGAAAATGTCCCATTGAAAACATCCTGCAATGTAAATGAATAGAAAAAAAAGAGTATAATAAACTAATAAAAACAACAAAAACAATGTAGAATGCATTTCAAAATCTCTCGTTCTAAGCAACAGAAAATAAATATATAAAAAAACTACATACTTACAGTCAGTCATACAAGTTAGTAATACTTTATTTATACGAGAGTTCCTGATTGATAAATTTTAAGTAGAAAGCAACAAAACAGCACATAGTCCAAGAGCATCAGACAATCCACTTTCTTGCAGAAGATCACAAATGGTAGTCACTTATTTTAGAAGACTACACACCTGCGATATCCTGAGAGCAAACTTGGTAAAATATGTATTTATCTTGGCACCAGCAGATTCTAATCTCTACTTCAAGTATAACTTTTATAGGTTTGAAAGTTTTTTAAACTCTTTCTGAAAAAAAATAATAATTTACGAACTTTTCAATCGTAAATCATCTCTTGTGGGGAAGTGGAGAGAAAAAATTCATGTTCTAGATTTTACAGTTTTAATATACTACTACTGATTAATTATTAAAGAAAACTACAGAAAGATAAACATATTTAAGATAAAATTTTAAAAAGAATAAGGGATGGTTTATAAATTATTAATAATAATTACAAGTAAAAACTTTATTTAAAAACAAGTTTGTTCAATTTAAAAAAAGTTAAATTTTATATGTCATTAGAATTTTTTTAGGGGGAGGATAAGAAGCTAAATACAATTCAAAGTCTTCATATTACTTTTTAGATAGTACCGTATCATTGTAAAAATTAACACATTTAAAACTGATTAATAATAATGTAAATCATGTATGCAGAGTTTGCTATGATCAGTCAATTATATAAAAATAATAGAAAAAACTTTGGAGTTAATTCAAAATTAATTCTATGGTTAAAAATTTGTTGCTAGTTTTAGGATAAATTAAAAAATTGTCAGTACTAATAATGCATTGAAATAGAATATCAAATAGATTCCTGAAGGAAATGAAACTATTCACAAAAAAGGGATTACCGTACATTATAATAGAATGACAACCGTATTATATTAATTTGTATTCATATACTATCAAATTTGTTTTAAATTCATGCATATGAAACCAGGTTAATTTTAAAGAATTTGGAAATGAGGAACATAATTATCTATTAACAAATGCATAGGCAGTGTTGTATGTAAGTACAGGAAGATGCAAATTAAAGAATTTACGAATACATAGTTTTATAGAGTTTGGTAATATTAAAAAGTAACATAGTTAACAAATTAATTTTAGTAGCGTAGTATGTAAATACATGAAAATAGTAACTTACGACTGTATAGCTTTATAAAAGAAACTTCTACAGTTATGAAACAATGTAAAGAAATGTTAAAAAACATCTGAAAAACCATTACGTACCTTTAATTTGTAAATCCCTTATTAATTTCAAATAATCTTTAAAATCATAAGCTGTCGTCTGCTTCTTCAATCTTTTAAAATGGCGGAATACAGAAAAATGAAGCACGCTGATTGGTTGGGTCTAGTATTTTAAAGCCAAGGCCTAGACCACAGAGACCAAGCCTCGCAGACCACGCAGACCCTCCTAAACCAGGCTAAACCCACGCCTGGCAGACCTCGCAGACCTTGTAGACCTGATAAGCCATAGTGTAAACGCAGCATTAGACACACCAATAAACGTTAGTTTTGCAATAACGGCGAGCTTGGCAAAGTTCTTGGCGATTTGTTTTCGTTCAAAATCGCCAACGCCAATCAAATTTTATTTCCCTCATGTCACAATGCTCAGTTTCGAAGATTTTGTCCAATAGACAATAGTACCTTTATAAGAAAGTGGTGACAGTCGCTATGCATGTAATTATCTCTAGGGGAGCCTAGACATGAGCATAGATTAAGGACCAAGATGGGAAATGTAAGGCAAAATCAGTAATGGCAACAGTACTAGCGTCTCTACCGACAAGGGGGAAGAATTAACAAGCCTCCGAAATTAACCTATGTTGGAGAAATATGTTTACCCTCTATGCCTTGAATATCTAATCTTTCCTAAAACGAAGCAGGTGTCAGACGATATTCTATTCATGCTTGCTTTATTTATTTAGCTGCCTTTTTTTTCCGTACTTGTATTGGTCGTCTTTAAAGTACAAAATGATAATTAGAGTAATAATATAAAAGAAAAACCCTAGAAAATTCTGTTAATAAAGTAAATATGTAAGTTTATGAGATTAAATTGTACAAAATCAAATTCAGGTATTGTGTTAGTTTATTCATATCGAGTAAAACTACAAACAAAGATATGAAAACAGGAAGGACTGAGAGCAGGAAAACACAATGATAAACCTACGAGTCAACCACTAGTGGTAATAATTTCTGGCTTATGCACCACTTCACTTCCGGCAGACACGGATCATTAGATTCCCCTACTTCTACTCTTCCATAAAATAAAGGTTTTTTCTTGTGCTTGATAACATACACTGTTAAAAATATCGTGAAAAATTACCTCTGTTTTTCAAGGCTATCTATTTTCTGACCAATGAGAATGCTTCATAGGTGTTTATGTAGCGTTCTCATTGGTCAGAAAATAGAGAGCCTTTAAAAACAGAGTTAATTCTTCACGATATTTTTAACAGTGTAGGTTTTTGTGCTGCCGGCTCTTGGACTAATAGGACAGTTACACCAAAATCTGTATGATGCCGTTAACACTCATTAACCCCTTCGGGAGTACTGATGCAAATATGCACCATCAAAACGTGCATGCGGAATTTGTTTTCGATACCATTAATAAATAAAAGAAATTTTTGTCTTTTCTAATGGAGGATATTCCAAATATGGGTTCGAGACTGAAAGAAGTCACGTGATACCGGTAATTTACCCAAGGAACTTCTAACTGATAAGAAGGGAAGATACTACTGCTTTGCCTCATGAACTGTTTCAGTGGCTAGCGGGGATTTACATTACACGTCTACGGAGCCTTCCCTTCTTTACGCTAGAAGTTTTTACCTTGACCACGTGATCAAAACGGAGATGGAATATCCTCCATTAGAACATTTTCGTTATTTCATAATAGTGCAAGAGCCAGCAGCACAAAACCTATGTTATCAAGCACAAGAAAAAAAACCTTTATTTTATGGAAGAGTAGAATTAGAGAATCTAATTGTCCATGTCTGCCGGAAGTGAAGTGGTGCATGAGCCAAAAATTAATACCACCAGTGCTTGACTCGTAGGTTTATCATTGTGTTTGTCCTACAAAGGTATGAAAACATGGAGAACTGGGAGCAGGAAAACATAATGATAAACCTACGAATCAACAACTGGAGATATTAATTTTTGCCTTATGCACCACTTCACTTCCGGCAGACATGGATCATTAGATTCCCCTACTTCTACTCTTCCATAAAATAAAGGGTTTTTTCTTGTGCTTGATAACATAGGTTTTTGTGCTGTCGGCTCTTGGACTGTAACTAAAGGTAACTGTTTTTAAAAAATGCGGTGACAGTCGAATAGGGTTTGTGTAAGCGATGGCCATCCTGAAAGGATTACCTTCACTCTGAATATGTCGGATGACCGCAGCCGGCTTCGAGCTTAAGCCTTGCAGGACGGGCATCTCTTGCACAAATTTTACTCGATTGGCACCGCTTTATTTTAAACAGTTACCTTTAGTTTTGAAATATGGAAAATGCTCTAAAGGACTTTACCTATGTGACGTCAGCCGCGGGTAAACAGAAGAAAAACACCAATAGGCGTGACGAACATTTTAACACTGCTCCCCCTTCGTCCAATAAACAGTCTTTTTGGAGGATTTTTCCCCGCAGAGGCGTGACTATTGCCATTCGTGGGTAAAGTTCATTAGGAAAGACAAATAGTCCTATTATTTATTAATGATACCAAAAACAAATTCCGTATGCATGTTTTGATTGTGCATATATGCATCAGTAGTCCGGAAGAGGTTAATGTTCAAGGACATATCAAGGCATGTATTTCCAGCACAGATAAATAAACTGCATCGTGAACATAATCCGTGAAGGGTCACCATTACACTTAATATGTCGGACGACCGTCGCGGCTTCGAGCTTAATGCATATATGCCAACTCTTACGCTTTATTGTACCAGAAAAATGTAATAGAAATTTTTGGCTTATTTAATTGGCAGGTTACGTCTATTTAAAAAAGGTAAGATTTACTATTTAATTTTTATGGTGCAAAAAAGCGTAAGAGTTGGAAGCTATGGTAATGTTCAAAGACACATCAAGGCATGTCTTTCTAGCACAGATAAATAAACCGCATCGTGAACATAATCCGTGAATCTTTTACCAAATCACTCAATCTTAATCCTTCCAAATCTCGAACGACCGTAGCGGCTTCGAGCTTAATGTTCAAGGCATGTCTTTTGAGCACAGATAAATAAACTGCATCGTGAACGCAATCCGTGGAACTTTTACCAAATAACTCAATCTTAACTCTTCCAAATCTACATATTCTTCATCATTTTGACATCTTCTTCCAAATACTTGTGTCCAGCCTTCTAACCAATAGCTAGGGGTGCACAACCTTTTTAAGAGAAGGGCCACTTACAAAAATGCCTGCGTTGTCGAGGGCCAAATGGTAACATGGGGATAATTCTATTTCGAGGAGGTGATCTGTGGCATATAATGAGATAAAAATATGGTTTCAGAGGGTTGAGGGAGGGTTCTCTAGGTTCCCCTACCCAAGTCAACATATCCAATTCAGTTGGTAAGAATATATCAACAATGTTTACTTTTGTATATATAACATATATAGCAAGGATTGTTTTCAAGAAGTGATAAAATTCCTTTTCTTTATTCGGGAGAGTAAATTTTGTTTTATTAAAAGTGCTAAAATACAAACACAGGCATGACGGTGGCTGTGCCAAAAAAAAATATGTGAGCTTTATGAACGAAAGGGGGGAAATGAGCCAATCAACGAAATTTGAGATTTTTTCGTACTTTGATCGACAAAATTCGCAATTTTTCCGAAACCGATAGACAAAATTCGCGATTTTTCCGAAGCCGATCGAAAAAATTCGCTATTTTCCGCACCTGATCGACAAAATGCGCTATTTTTTCGCGTCCGATCGACGAAATTTTCGATTTTTAAGCGCTTGATAGATGAAATTCGCAATATTTTCGTGCTAGACCAACGAATTTTACTATTTTTTGGAGCCCGATCGACAAAACTCGTAATTTTTTTTCGTGTTCCGCCGATGAAATTTACGATTTTTCCGCCCTTGACGAAAGAAATTTGCGATTTTTCCGTGCCCGACCAACGAAATTCGCGATTTTTAACTGAATGGCAAAATTTGCTATTTTTCCCGCGGCAAATTGACGAAATTCGCGATTTTTTCTCGCTATAAACTGACGAAACTCACGATTGTTCCGCAACTGTCCAACAAAATTTTCAATTTTTCCGCGCATCATCGACAAAATTCGCGATTTTTCCGTTCTCGGCCAACAAAATTTGCGGTTTTTTCCACACCTAATCGGCAAAATTTGCGATTTTTCTGCGTCTGATCGACAAAATTCGTGATTTTTCCGTTCACGATCAACAAAATTCGCGATTTTTCCGAGCCTCATAATCAAAATTCGCTATTCTTATCTTACCGACGAAAATTTCGAGGCAAATTGATAAAATTCAAGACTTTATCCTGCGACCTATGGAAAAAAATTGAAATTTTTTTCCAGTTTTAAATTGACGAAATTCGCGAGCCACTCGTTAACCCTTCGAAGGCCACTTTTGACCCGCGGGCCACAGGTTGTGCATCCCTACAATAGACTATAAAAAAGAAAGTGAGAAAAGCTAACAAGCTTCAGAAATTTACCTATGTATATGAAATTTGTGTATGCTCTATGCTTTTAATATCTATTCTTTGAATCTATTGTATTCTTTACCAGGCAGACGATTCTCTTTAAATGAACCTTAGGCAGATGACGTCAGACGCCAGAGCTGGTGGTATGTTGATCTATTATTCTAGCCACTGCACCGTGAGAATGCTAGTATGCGCAGGCACAAACACCACTAGCAGACGACTTTAGCCTTGATCCAGGTTGAGTGCATACATTTTAAGAGAAATTTTGCAAACTTAGGGAATTTTCCCTCATACAGAACAACAATTTGAATTTATAATTCAATATATCAAGTAGATGCTGCTACAATAAAGAATTTTTTTGCTATATTTTTAACAAACAAGCACCAATAACTCACACTCCATAGACTGCTATGCTGAACACCGCCAGTAAATACTGCCAGCAGACGAATTTTAGCCTCAACCTCAGGTCGCGTGCATAAGGTCCGTTTAATGTTGGAACGTTGTTTAAATGCCTTTTCATTATTATAATTTTTTAATATTAAGGAAGTAACAGTTCTTTTCAAAACTTTTTTTAATGTTAAAATATGTGAGGTGGAATCTTATCTGCATATGAATTTGAATTCTAAACTTTCTTTTTTCGCTTTTCCTACTGATAACACAAAAGTGTAAGTACTTTGCTAAATTTCATAGCCAAATGTTACTTATATGCTTTATATTAATGCAATATAATAATTTATGTAGCAGCCTTTCAATACTTTTCCATGAAAATATAATAATATTACATCTAACCATGGTAAATTACGTACATTAAAATATTAAATTCAAATTTTACGATGAAAATTAGCAAAGAACGTTAAAAATGTTATAATACATTTGTAGAGTATATTACTTTATATATTTTAATAGTGCATTTGTGCCATTGCTTTATATGCGTTTTTTCCAATTATATCGTATTTACTTGATTAATAATATTAAAGACGATTGTTTAGCTTACTTTTTTACTAATAACGTTAACTAATTATTTACACACACGAACAAAAAGCTTTTCTTCGAAGCGTAAGCATGTAACATTTAAAAAAACAAAGATCAAATTAAGGTAGACGCTCAATAGAAGAAATATTCCGTGGATGAAAAGTTTCTCTCGAAAACCTGTCCGTTCTTTATGACTCCTACCTGTACGCATGAGCTAAGGAAATTTGATTGGTCTACATTTAACACGTCTCTGATATGATTAACCTACGTCGCCAAGACTATTCCTGCAATGATCTTTATGGCAAAAATATAGCTGGTAGATTGGTTGACGGAAGTGTTTGTTTGTAAACATGCCCTTTCCTTATACAGTTGTTCTTGGCCTTTAGACGAAGGAGGCTGTCCAGCCAAACAGTCCGAAATAGGCTTCATCAGGGTGTTCTCTATGCACGTCAGCCAATGGTCTGTATTACGTTGATCTCAAGCAACTGTGCGGCCCAAAGAAGGTGGACAACTGAACATCGAGTTTGCAGGCAACGTCGTTGAAGTCAAATTCTATTACAGACGAGTCCCGATTCAGTCTAGATGTGACATCTGATGTGTTTTGACATGGAGAGAAAGAGGCACTCAAAATAATACCCACATTCGTTCGTGAAAGATCACATAACAGACGAAGTGGGTTGATGCTATGGGCTGGAATCAGCATAGGTGGACGTACGGGCCTGCATATCATTCGGAATGGCACTTTGACGGTCCGAAGTTATACAGACGAGATACTGAGACCTCATGTCGTATTTTATGTTGCAGAAATTAGCGATTTCTTTTTTTTCCATGCATGATAATGCCAGACTTCATACAGTTCGTCTTGTGGAAAACATGCTTGAAGCTAAAACAATACAGCTTATGGAATGACCAGCATGCTCTCCTGACCTAAATCCGATTGAGCATGTTTGGGACATACTCAGACGACGCATTTCTGCGAGACCAAGGCCTCCTTTTACTGTCCGGGACCTGGAGATTGCAATTCTTAAGCAGTGGAACAGTATGGACTTTACCCACGAATGGCAACAGCCACGCTTCTCCGGGTAGATACCCTCCGATAGAGACTGCTTATTGGACGAAGGGGAAGCAATGTTAAAATGTTCTTCGCGCCTATTGGTGTTTTTCTTCTGTATACCCGCGGCTGACGTCACAAAGTCCATTCCCCAAAGTCTTGTCGACAACCTCATCGCTTCTATGGAAAACAGGTGTGCAGCAGTCTTAGCTGTTCGATGAGACCACACCCATATTAAAAATCTTGCATTATTTCTAAAAAATACTTCTTTTTTATCATTTACATGAAACCAAATTGTTGCCATACACCCTCTTTTCATGTTCTTTCCATCTTTTCAAAGAATAAAGTTCCCTTACAATTTTTTTTGCGTCTTTTTTTCTGTATTGCGCATTTATACACATGTACTATCCATGTTATGCCCATACATGGCTGTCTTGCGCTGTTCTCTTCACTTTTTTGCTTGCTTCCCTAATTTTTTTAGCAGTGTATTTAAGATTCAGAAAACATTTAAATCATTCACTTTTTGCTTTATATCACGTTTAACACATTTTAATATAAAGGCATACAGTTTTCTCTTTCAATTTTAATTTAGATAAACTACGGTATAACCGTCGAATTTGTTGAATGATGAATTTGTTATTAAAAGTTTCTAAAGTTTTCTATAAGAAGTTAACCTGCGAAACTTTTAAAACTTACCTCACGTGTTTAAAACGTAATACTCAACTGTCACAGTTCCATTATTTCCCACTTTACATTTACATAGTTGTTGAACTTCGTGACATCAATAGTATTCTCAGAGTGTTGAGATTACAAATGTGCAGTCTCAATGGACTTTATTCCAAATCTGTGTTCGAGGCTGAAAAAAGTCACGTGATACCGGTAATTTACCCAAAGAACTTCTAACTGATAAGAAGGGAAGCTACTACTGCTTTCCGCATGAACTGTTTCACTGGGTTTTTCATTACATCTACGAAGCCTTCCCTTCTTTATGCTAGAAGTTTTTACCATGACCACGTGATCAAAACGTAGATGAAATATAATATCCTCTATTAATAACAAAAAAAAGAATGGTTGGAACAGATTGGTTTTTATTCATGCTACTTGCAACCCGGCTGGCAAGGAACTTACCGAGAGTTACTCAGAAATATAAACAAATCGGTATTTGCCGGTAGAACTATCTCTCAACCAAACACAAAGTTGGACGAATACAATGAAGATTATATAACTGTACTTATATTTCAGCATTGTCCGTTCTCATTAACTTTAATCACTAACAATTCCAGGAAAGAAAAAAAATAATCGATAGTCTTGCAATATTAGTCTTTTAGGTTATCGGTTGTCGGAGTGATAAATTGTTTGGATGTTTTAAACTGTCACTCACTTGCAATCGGTAAATTGACTTGCGGAGACAGGCCTAAAGTATGGAGGATATTCCATGTACGTCATGGTCACGTGGTCAAAGCAAAAACATCTAGCGTAAAGAAGGTAAAGCTCAATAGACGCAATGTAAATCCTCGCCAGCCAGTGAAATAGATCATGGGAAAGCAGTAATAGCTTCCCTTCTTATCAATTATAAGCTCTTTGGGTAAATGGACTATATTCGAAA
The DNA here is from genome assembly GCA_963932465.1 of Maratus speciosus. Classification (NCBI taxonomy): domain Eukaryota; kingdom Metazoa; phylum Arthropoda; class Arachnida; order Araneae; family Salticidae; genus Maratus; species Maratus speciosus. The sequence goes on from OZ010796.1 coordinate 310,544,803, forward strand.
TCTGGGTTCGAGGCTGAAAAAGTCACGTGATACCGGTAATTTACCCACCGAATTTCGAATTGATAAGAAGGGAGGCTATTTCCGCATGAACTGTTTCACTGGCTGGCGGGGATTTACATTACGTCTACGGAGCCTTCCCTTCTTTACGCTAGAAGTTTTTGCCTTGACCACATGATCATGGAATCATGAGATGGAATATCCTCCATTACCTATACCACGCAACTTTTTTCAGCCTCGAAACCAGATTTGGAATATAGTCCATTGGAAATGGACCTTATGCAAGCAACTTGGGTTTGAGGCTAAATTTCGTCTGCTGCCGGTATTTACTTTTGAATATTAAGATAGTGCTCTATGGAATATGCGATATTAATGTTTATTTTTTAAAAATATTGCAAAAGAATTCATTCTTGTAGACGTAGATACTTAATGTACTGTAATATGAATTCAAAATGTTTCTCTGTATCCGAGAATGTTCATTAAATTTGGAAAAATTCGGTTAGACTTTATATACTGAACCTGGGTCAAGGTTAAAAAGTCGTATGTTGGCGGTAGTTGCGGCTGCGCATTTTGACATGCTGGCGGTACAGTGGATAGAACAATGGATCGAAATACCACCAGTTCTAGAGTGTGACGCCATGTGAATAAGGTCCATTGATTCGGAAAAATCTAGAGAGCAGCGTGCGTGACTTTTATCGTAGAACAATGAAAAAGCTGTAGGACACACAAATAAAAAAAAGCATTGATAAAGGTAGCGATAGTTATCTTACAGCAGCAGCAAAAACCTGTTCGTGACGTCACCTTGCGCATCTCTGGTCTTGGAATCTAACAGCTCCTCTGACTCATTTAAAAGATTCGATGGAATGTCTGCATATAGTGTGACAGGAACAACTGATGATTGAATTTTACCAAATGCATCATCATCGTGCAAACGATGAGGAAATTGAGCTATATGCCAAGACCAAGTGCCCCATGGAGTTTGCATTTTAAACATTATATCACCTATTGGAGATATACCTTTTCCTCTAATCCGCTTAGGACAATGGCCAAAATTTCGAGCCCAGACAGTTTCTAAAACTTTAAATAAAGCCTGATATCTCGCTTTCCCTAGGGATCGTATCGAAACTTTTCAGCAGGTCTGAACGAGAACGCAGAGAGCGATAAAACACGCAAGGTAGTGGAAAAGACCCTGACGCTGCCATAGGAGTGTTCTTGTATTTAACAAAAATCTAACTAAGCTTTCTGCAAACGTTTCATTTTTAAGAGCTTATTTTATAGTTCGTATAGTTCAACCAAACCATTCGAAACTGGGTGATATGAGGCTGTTCTATTACAGGTAATACTTTTACGGTGAAATAAGTTAGAAAATTCTGTGTTGCAAAAGTTAATTCCGTTATAGTTTAACAGGTTTTTCTGTAAGCAAAAACGGAGGAATAAATTCCGCAAAGCCTTTTATGGTAGCCTTTGAATTGATACTTGGAACTGGTAAAACTTCCAACAATTTTGGTTTAACATCTACAACTGCGAATAACATTTTACCCTCGTCTGGGCCCACGTGATCGATGTAAATAAGTTCCCACAATTGGTCTGGAACAGTCCATGAAACTTTCTCTGCAGAAAGGACTAAAGCATTCTGCTGACAAATAGCACACCTCTTTACTTTAATTTCTAAGTTCTTATCAATTCCTGTGTACCAAACGTAAGACCGTGCTAATACCTTTATGAGTAAAATGAAGCTCTTTAAAACACATTTTCTGAACTTTAGGGAATAAAAACTCGTGAGCTTCTAAAAATTATATATCCATTAATTGAGAACTCGTGTCTAACCTGAGAATAGGGACACAAGTTCTGCATCCCTTTTCATGACCAACTATTCATTTAATAATGTGGGATCGAAGAAAGTTAAGCAGAGCCATTTCTCAAGCTCATTGGCAATTAAGTGCTTTGTAATTTGGTTATCATCCATTTGTCTTGCCAAATTGTCGGAACTTGGTCAGATAGGTGTCAGGAGTACAGATTTAGTTGAAAAGTGTGGGTCTGTATACTTGACATCCAGGGTCAACCGGCTGCATGCATCATCATTCCCATGAAGATTTCTTTTCAGAAACTTTGTCTAGTAGGCGTAAACTGAGAACGTTAGGGACCAGCGCTGAATACGTGTTACGCCCACTGAAGGGGCAGGTTTGTCCTCCAAAAACAAACTGACTTGATGACCTGTGAGCGCTGTGAAGGTACGAACTAGCAAATAATTGCGGAACTTTGTTATTCCAAATACCAATGCTAAGGGTAGGGCTCCTTTTTCAATGTGGCTGTACGATGTTCTTTTCAACGGAGTGAGTTCTTTCGTCAGTGGGATATTCATTTCAGCTTTCCATACAGCGAGATGCGAAATCTATGGGACGATCACCTTCAGGAATTTCGCAAGACAACACGTGTTGTGGACTTGGAGCAGTACTTCTCCAAGTCCATAAAGCTGGACATCACAGGCAAGTACATCATTTTTACTATTATAAAAATTCACCAATAGTGAAGAATTTTGTAGTATTTGCATTACCTTTGAGAATTTTTTCCCTTGAGATTCCCATTTGCATGCTTGTTTATTTTCAAGTAGTTTGTATAACAGAGCTAAGAGTGTAGCCATATTTGGGGGAGAATTTCGCAATGTATGTGATCAAAAATAAGGATGAGCGTAGCATTTTTGAGATCCGGTGCACTGATAATTGTTTCAATTTTAGATTCAACAGAGAGTTTAAATAATGTTTATCAAAACGATGTTCCAAATACTCCACTGATTCGTTCAGAAATTCACACTTTTCAGGATACAATTTAATGCCTGATAATTGTTTCAATTTTAGATTCAACAGAGAGTTTAAATAATGTTTATCAAAACGATGTTCCAAATACTCCACTGATTCGTTCAGAAATTCACACTTTTCAGGATACAATTTAATGCCAGCTTCCTGTAACCGAGTAAACACTTCATTCACGTTTTTCAAATATTCTTTATCATTCTTACCCGTGATAAGCATGCCACTTAATAAATGTACGCGTTCAGTCCTTGTAAAATTTTCTAAATTTCACGCTGAAAAAAGGCAGGAGCGGAGACTACTCCGAAATCCAAAAGGTACAGCTTAATAATCATTTAAGTGTGCTTATGACAACAAGAACTTTGGATTGCTAATCTAATTCTGATTGACAATAAGCATCACACAAATATGACTTAGTGAAGGAATTGCGTCCAGATAACTGAGCAAAAAAATCTCCAATTATAGGGAAAGGATACTATTGTAAGTCAGTGGCTTTATTTGTTGTTAATTTGAAGGCATCGCAAATTCTATTTCAGCCGTCTTGCTTCAAAACAGCACAATAGGGGCAGCAAATCCTTATGGACACTGGCTCCAGAATTCCTTCCTCCATAAGACAAAGACTATCTTCCTCAACTTTTTTCCATAGTGCGTGTGGAACAGGCCGATAAAAACTTGGGAGCTACATCTGGTTTTCTTGTCAAATGTATTTTCAGGCTAAATTTGGGGAAAATAAATCTTTTAATTTATGCAAAAGATCTGGAATGAACATTTTCATACACTTAGATGGTACTCTAGTCCATAGAAGTACCAATAACGAGAAGGAAGACAAGACACCGGATTAGCTCTGAAGCGCGCAGGGGCTGATGGGATTTAATGAAGACGAACTGCTTGCAACCCCCCTAACGCTTCACCTTACTATCCAATGGGCTTTGTTGCTTTCATCCCTTTTGCCGCAAGTGCTCATGGGGATTAACGAAAGAGAAATTATCCGGTGGTAAACAGCAGGTAGGGAAGATGCAATGCAAAGATATGCTTGCCTTCCTTCTCGTTATTGGTACTTCTATGCTCTAGTCAAACTGCACGATGAAACATTTTGAGCGTCCTTGTTCGGATACAATTTATGAAATACAGACATTAGCTTTAGCGGATAAATACAGTTTCGTCCAGATAAATTTATTGAAACTTATTTCACTATGAGAACAGGAAGGCTGCAAGAATTGCTTTTAGAAGTGATATCTGCTGACTGGTACCTAAGATATTTATAGAATGTTCAGTATGGGATTGCAATTTAATGTCCATGGGTTCAATGGAGGTGAGTACTTTTTGATTTTATTAAATGAGCTCAATGGCATTAGGATATAAAGTTCCCCAAAATCCCCTTCAAAACTGATCGGCTTACCCTGAGCTGTGCAGAATACAAGTTTAGCTGCAGTCAAAGTTTACCAATCTCCTTGTCTTTATAAAGGATGTATAGTTCTGTGTTTGAATCTTCAGGTATTTGCAAATTATACAGCTTCGCATCATTTTTAATTTTCGGTTTTGACATACGAACTTTTGCAATATGGTCGATTTTTCCGAATGAATGACAAATGGAGTTTTTAAATCTACATTCTTTTGACTGATGACTCCTATCACCACAGCGATTGCAATTTCTGGTCGGTCTAAGTTCTGTTAATCGCGATTTCTCTTGTTTCGCACTGATTTCTCCATTCCTTTGTGGCAGTATTTTGTTTACTTCCAATGTTACTGGACTGCTTAAATTACTAGTTTCCCTAGCTGCTGTTTGCATCGCTAGCGCAATCTTCGTAGCTCTCTTAAATGTCAGTTTATTCTCTGGCAGTGGCTTCCTCTGTATTGCTTTATTATGGATTCCGTAAATATACTCAGGAACATTGAAAATAGCGCGCCAAGAAGGGAGCATCGGACTGAAATGAAATTGGACACACATAATGATAGAGATAAGATATTAACTTGATCCCAAAATCAAGACAATTAAACAAATGCAGTGATGTGTACAATAGACAAATACAGTGTAACTTCAATGGCGCGTCAGACCGCCGCCTGCTGCGAGACATACCGCAACACGGTCCGGCATTCAGTTGATTAGACGTATGATGTTGTCCTGAGGCAGATAAGTGGCCCACATGTCTTGAACAGTCACATCCAAATCATGTACAGAGTGACACGGCGGCATTTGGCGTTTCAGCTGGTCCCACACATGCTCTATAGGGGAAAAGTCCGGGGAGAGGGCCGGCCATGGAAGAGTCTGAACATCACGTAGGAAGTCTTCAGCAACTCGATGGGTATGCGGACGAGCATTATCTTGCTGGAAAATTGCCCCTAGAAGACCTTTTAAGAAATGTCCTACGTGAGGTCGAAGAATGTCACCAACATAACTCTGGCCCGTTGAGGTTCGACGTACTTCAATTAGAGGGGACCGACTATCATAGGCTATGGCTCTCAAACCATTACGCCTAATGTGTGGGCAGCGTGTCGCGCGACAGCGTTGATAGACTTGTACCGTTCACCAGGGCACCTACACACCTGTACGCGGTTATCATCTGCCCCCAAAACGACGTGGGATGCCACTAATTGGCAAAACGTGGTGTTTAGTGATGTAAGCCGGTTTGTTTTGGAGACAGGGCTCTGTAGAAGCTTAACATTCGGATCTTTTTCCGAAGGAACCTATTAACCCTTGCCTGTGGAATATATTTGAGAAAAACGTGCCAAAAAGGGAAAAAAATTCTCTTTAATTTTGTTTGTAACTGAAAAATTACAAAAATCCGACAAATGGCGCGAACTGGGGAAATGGTAAATTACATATTATGCATTGGACGAACTGAATTCGGGCTTCACGGAATTGAAACCCCTATTTTAATCTTGCCCCAACTCAGATCGGGCATTTCAAAATTGGCGCATTTGCATTGCGCGAACTGAGTTCGGGCTTACAGGCAAGGAGTTAAAGTAATTTCCTTCTGTCCAAGTTACTTTTCGTTTCGCCCCGAGAGATATTCGGCCTATCTTAAACTTCAGTTCAAGATGATACCTTCCAAGTTGCAATTTTTCTGAAATAACTCTACAGGAGATGTGCGGCGATAAGGATCGAACCGGAGAACCCACGGTGAGAAAGCGAGATCTTACGTGCCGAGCAAAAGGCTAGCTCTATCGCTTCCTGCGAAATACTCGTTTTACTGACCACGCAAGATGGCGTCGCCACAGTACTCCACCCCCAGTGAGAAGAAAATCTCGTTGATGTTGTACGAGCAATGTGCACTCGTGTTGCTGTGGCGGTTGCCAGAGTGATGCTGTCGTGCTGCCGTGCGCATGTGTGTGCCCCCGGAGATGCGCGGTGTGACAGGCTTTGTGCTATGAGAGTTGTCATAGGCTTTGCGTGCTGTGAGCGTTTCACAGGCTTTGGTTGCTGCTTGCGTGCTGTGATAGTTTCACAGGCTTTGATTGCTGGTTGCGTACTGTGAGGGTTTCACAGGCTACGCTTGCTGGGGGTGTTTTCAGTGCTGCCATCTGTTGGTGTCGAGCGGTGATGGTGAAGTGCATGTTCGTTTATCCAAGGTCACCAGTGCAGGAGATGTGCGCCGATAAGGATCGAACCGGAGAACCCACGGTCAGAAAGCGAGATCTTACGTGCCGAGCAAAAGGCTAGCTCTATCACTTCCTGCGAGATACTCGTTTTACTGACCGCGCAAGATGGCGTCGCCACAACTCGTTTAAACTTATCACTTTTTTAACTTGCTTTTGGTTATAGCACCTCATAGTCCAAGAGCCGGCAGCACAAAAACCTATGTTATCAAGCACAAGAAAAAAACCTTTTTTTTATGGGAGAGTAGAAGTAGGGGAATCTAATGATCCATGTATGCCGGAAGTGAAGTGGTGCAAAAGCCAGAAATTATTACCATTAGTGGTTGACTCGTAGGTTTATGATTGTATTTGTCCTAGAAACAAAGATATGAAAACATCAAGGACTGAGAGCAGGATAACACAATAATAGACCTACGAGTCAACCACTAGTGGTAATAATTTCTGGCTTATGCACCACTTCACTTCCGATAGACATGGATCATTAGATTTCCCTACTTCTACTCTCCCATAAAATAAAGGTTTTTTTCTTGTGCTTGATAACATAGGTTTTTGTGCTGCCGGCTCTTGGACTATCAATAGAGTTTACCAATGTCACATCAGCTGAAGGTATATGTAATTAACACCAATAAGAGTGAAGGCTATTTTAATTCTGCTTTTCTGATTTCCAATAAACAATGTTTTTCTGTGTGCATATACCTGTAGTGCCACTTGTAATGTCCATTATTCGCTATTCAAGCACTTGAATAAGCCATTTGGTGACCAATAAGTTAAACTCGTCACTGTGAGAACGCGATATCAAGAAGAATTAAATGTATTTATAACTTGTTCATAATGATTATGTTTTCACAATTTTGTTTTTCATTCAGGGCCTGATTACCGAAAAGACAAGGAAAGCGCTGGCTCCCCTCCACAATTTAAAAGGACGCCCAAAATGTCTGAAAAATTGAGCTTCCAGTTCCCACTTTTTTGCTTTACATGAAAAATAAAACGTGGGATCTTTGTTAAAAACCACTGGGATAGCTAAAGATATAAAAACTATGTATACAAATATAGTCTATAATACTTTTATGGAAGAAATGTAAAAAGTCAAATCTGTTTAATAAAATTGCGTATTCTGTTAAGCCATTCCCGGGAACAATATTCATAACAGTCCAAGAGCAGGTAGCACAAAAACCTATGGTATCAAGCACAAGAAAAAAAACCTTTATTTTATGGGAGAGTAGAAGTAGGGGAATCTAATGATCCATGTCTGCCGGAAGTGAAGTGGTGCAAAAGCCAGAAATTATTACCACTAGTGGTTGACTCGTAGGTTTATGATTGTGTTTGTCCTGCAAACAAAAATATGAAAACATGAAGAACTGAGAGCAGGATAACACAATGATAGACCTACGAGTCAACCACTAGTGATAATAATTTCTGGCGGTAGTTTTCGGTTAGCCGGGCGCCAGTGTTATATTTACATTCATATATACATATATATGTACATATATATATACATATATATTTATGTGTGCGCGTGTACATATATATGTGTACATATATGTGCGTATATATGTATATATGAATGTAAATATATAACTGGCGCCCGGCTAACTGAAAAGTACCTTTCTGGCTTATGCACCACTTCACTTCCGGATATGGATCATTAGATTCCCATACCTCTACTCTCCCATAAAATGAAGGTTTTTTTGTGCTTGATAATATAGGTTTTTGTTATTACGACTAGAATACACAGTGTGGAAATCGGCTATCCCTGTAATACTTAAAAAAATGCTAAAATATTGTATTCCTTAAATGTGCAATGATGCTGCTGCAATATGCAGATCGCAGCGACATCTGGAAAATATTTTTTACAACTGCAAGAAATTGCTAGTCTATACAATGTAATAGTAGTAATACGAAAATCCCGCAGATGTCGCTGCGATCGACACTTGGGATTTTAGCAGTATCGTCGCACATTTAAGGGATACAAATTTTTAGCACTGTTTAGATAGCATATTTCCACATTAGGTATTCTAGACGCTGTATTTTTGTGCTGCCGGCTCTTGGACTATAACACTTATGAATTTCCCTGCATATAGAATTTAAATATCTTTTCAAATCCTGAGAATGAGACGAGGTTTGGAAATGATACTATGCATCCCTAACATCAAAGGTTAGTCGGGACCTGCTTTCATGCGACAGTAGTAAGTCATGCGTTAGATGATGAGCTAAAAACGATCCGAATTTAAATATCTATAGCTTTTGAACGAGTGTATGATAAATAATAATTGCAATAGCACTTTATCATTAGTTAAAAGAATGATTTATCGACATCGAAGTACTGCGTCGCAGCAACGTGGCATCGATTCAATGAACGGTTGTAGATTGTCAATGTTACGCTTTTTCCACGGTTCTTGCAATTTTTGTGAAAATGCTGCTGAATTGGAATATTTATAATTCCACACACATTTTCAAGTTAGTTTCAAAGATTTTCTATTAGATTCAGATCGGGTGATTGGGCTGTCCATTTCAAAAGCGGAATTTTTTGCTAAAACCCCTGCTTGACGAGCTTGCATGCATGCTTTTCGTCGTTATCATGATGAAACAAATTGTTGCGACCACAATTTTTCCTCAAATAAGTTAGCAAATGATCTTGCAAGATATCCTTATGTATTGCTCTCGAAGCTGGTAGACGGGAAGTGCTGGGTTCGAACCCAATCACGCCCGTCGGCCTAATCGTTCGGAGTTTTCGTGGTTTTCTTCGAACCTTGGATTTCCAAGCGTTAATACGGGTTAGGTTCCCTTAGAAAGACCCCCACGAAGGGCGCTCCTCCCCTTTAGGGCCTATATCCCTCGTGTTGATAATTGGCCAACACAAACCAAACCAAAACCTTATGTATTGCACTATTCATCTTGCCGTGGATTTCAAATAACGGACAGGCACATTTTCCAGAAAATGCTCCCCACAGCATAACGTGTCCTCTGCCATGCTTCATTGTAGGAATAACATATTTCGAATCTTATCTTTTGTTTTTAGGTCGTCGGTTGTAGTGTCTGTTATCAATCCCAAAAAGATTGAACGTCGATTCATCGGAAAATAGTACTTTTTTCAGTTTTCACTTGACCAGTCTTTGTATTCCTTGGCAAACGCCAGTTGGGCCCTCTGATTTTTTTTGCTTATGAAAGGTTTTTTAACACCGACTGTTCCATAAAGTTCTACGTCACGTAAACGTTGTGACACAGAATTATTTCAGCAGTATTTTAACACCGCAAGTCTCGGGGAATTGCAGCGGCATTTTTATGCGGATCATGAACTGCTTTTCTCCTGATAATTCTGTCTACAAGAATAGCCATTTTTAGGTGTCCCCCGGACCGTGGCAAGTTCCGAAAGTCATGACCATCTTAATATATTTTTTTAAAATATCGTTCAAAGCAAATTTTCCGATCCACAACTTTGCCGCAATCTCACGAGAGGATTGTCCCTTTAGAGACAAACAAATTACTCGTTTAGGAACAATAAATTGTTCAACTTTTCATTTTTAATTTCAAATACGTTATTCACATTGATTAATTATCAAACAAGGCCAAAAAAACACTTTACTGATAGAAAAAACTAACTGATGACGAATGGCCGGATACTTCTGCACTCAGGAATTTCGAATTCCTCCCGTTTGCATCAAATATCTTCAGTATCCAATCAAATTTATCACGTGGTCAGAGATAATTTCCTTATTCATAACTTTTGGAGCAACTGTGCTTCTTCTTCGCTGAAACTTTCTGTCAAAGAAATCAAAGAAACTAACTGGCCGGAAATTTATGACCGCCACTGTATGACTGTATGCATTTGCATAGCTGCTAACACTTCCACTTTTTTGAAAGACAAAAATTTAACAGAAAATTTTGTCTTTTTTAATCGGCAGATTACGAGGATTTAAAAAGGTAAAATGTACTAAAAAAATTTTGGTAGTACAAAAAAGTGTAAGAAATTGGAAGCTATGCCTTTGGTCACATTATATACGAGATTTCACTGTTATGCTGGTTCCGGATTTGGTACCAGAGTCCTGCGCGGGTCGGGCTATAGTTGTACCCGACCCTAACTTGAAAATTCTAATGAAAGTCATCCCGAAACCTGACACGTTTCTATCCAAACCCGAACCGAAAGCAAAATGGAAGAAAATCCATAATTTATATAATTATGGAAAAAGAGTTTACAATTATATCTATAATATTAATTTTATCTTTTATGTTGAAACATGAACACATATATAGTCATTAAAGTTCAAATATATAGTGTTTTCATTCGATAAAATATTCTAAAATTTTTTGAAAAATCGTTTAATCCGAACCCTACCCGCAAGAGTTAAATCCCAACCCAAAACCTACCCGAAATAGAAACAATTAAAGTCAACCGGATTAAACGGGCTCTAGTAAAATCGGGTTGCCCGCGACCAACGACATACAAGGCCAGTTTATGACTTTTAAAACGCCACACAGAGTGGATCATTTTTACACGGCGATTGGCACAAAACGATGGGCGCGCAGTTTTGTACCAATGACCGTGTAAAAATGATCCACTCCGTGTGACGTTTTATATGTCATAAACTGGCCTTTAAGGCTCCTATAATACGGGCTGACTCACGCCGCCATTTAATTGCCGGTAGGAGAAAAACGATTGGCCACGCCGCGTGGGCAACAATCGCTCATTGGTCAAAGTGGGAAACAAAATGCTTGACGATTCAGCCTGTATTATAGGAGTCCTACTGGTCTTGTATGTCGTTGGTCGCGGGTTACCCGACTCTATGCATATCTCTATTTGGTATATTTGGTAATTATATACAGTGAGCAAAAAAAGTTTTTGCACCCAGACGATTTTTTGCATAAGTAACCATAGAAAGCAAATTTAATACTATTTTCTTAATTATTCATTTATTTAAATAAGAAGAAAATAAAAATAACTACCCATTTTCCTTAAACAATAATATTACACGTTTTAAAAATAAATTAATATTTTCTCATACCTAAAAAGTATTTGCACAAGAAGCACTGACTGTTAAAAAAGGCACTAAATGTGAACATTATGCAGATGTTTAGCATATCAGTCTCGCAGTACATTAGCCCCGCACTTTAAAGTCACGTAATATATTAACTGGAGCAGGGATTCTGGGGAGTTTTTGTTCTAATGGCGCCGAAAACGTGTGAACTTGTTGCTACCCGTGAGAAGATTATATTTCTTCACAATTCTGGATTAAGTTACCGAGGAATAGGTAAAAAATTAAATCTAAACTTTTCTAGTGTTCGTTATGTAATTAAGAAGAAAAAAGAAACTGGTTCGACAATAAATAAGCCGCGAACTGGGCGTCCAAGAAAGCTAAATACCAGGCAAAGGAGAGCCATCATAAAAGAATCTTCAAAAAACCCTTTTCTAAGTGCTCTTTAGAATTGGCTGTTGATGTCGCTTCAACATCGGGAACAATAGTTACACCACAATCAATTAGAAATATTCTTCATGATGCAAATATTCGAGGAAGAGCCCCTCGAAAAAAACCATTTATTAGTGAAACAAATAAGGTGAAAAGACTTGAATTTGCAAAAGCTGATGTCAGCAAACCACTAGAGTTTTGGAAAACTGTTATTTTTTCCGATGAAAGCAAGTTCAATATTTATGGCTAAGATGGTAAGAAAACTGTATGGCAAAAGCCAAACACTTCTCTTCAAATTAAAAACTTGAAACCAACTGTAAAACATGGTGGTGGTCATGTAATGATTTGGGGATGCATGTCTTTTAACGGAGTTGGCGAAATGACCTTTATTGAAGGCAATATGAATACTAAACAATATATTAATATATTGCGAGATCATTTATCTAATAGTGCTCTGAAATTAGGAATTCCTAATTCATATTATTTCCAACAGGATAACGATCCGAAACACACTGCATATATTACGAGGTTATGGTTGCTTTATAATGTAAAAAATCAATTGAAAACGCCACCACAATCATAAGACCTTAATCCGATTGAAAATTTATGGCATATTTTGGATGTGAAAATAAGGAAAAAGAAAATTTCTAACAAATCAGAACTTGAGCAAGCTCTTAGGGAAGAATGGCTACAAATCAGCAGTGAAACATGTCACAAATAATAGAATCAATGCCCAGACGATTACAAGCTGCAATTGAAGCAAAGGGCATGCATACTAAATATTGGCACTGTTTTTAACTTATAAATAATTCCTCTAGTTCTATTTTTATTGCTAGTGTGCAAATATTTTTTTGGCAGTACAAATGCTACTTTTTTATGTTTTCATATTTTAAATATAATTATTAAATCAGATATTAAATATGTTTATTTGTTTTGTAAAAGTGTTGGTATTTTTAATTCTTAGTTGCTTTTTATTTATTTATACATATGCTACAACAAATTTACCTGGTGTGCAAATACTTTTTTTGCTCACTGTAGCAGAAGAGATTTCCAAGACTTTCAACTTATTTACAGTAAAACATTTGTTACTACACCATCTGCATAAACGTTTACAGAGTTCTTTTTTGTACGTCTAATGTATTTTCCTGTTTTTCTTTTTTTTCGGTATAGTATATTGTCACGTACAACTTGTGGTTGAACAGCTGTTTTTGTATGATACGTTAAAACCTATTTCAAACTCAATTTAAAAAGTTCATTACACTGATCCTAAAATCTGCCGCCCTAGGCCAAGCCCTACTCGGCCTATGGACTTTATCCATGTGAAGTCAGCCGCAGGTAAACAGAACAAAAACACCAATAGGCGTGAAGAACATTTTAACACTGCTCCTCCTTCATCCAATAAACAGTCTTTTTTGGAGGATTTTTCCACGCAGAGGCGTGGCTGTTGCCATTCGTGGGTAAGGTACATTGATAAATCCCTCCACTACCTGTCCTGTCGTGAGAGTTGCCAAGACACCCGAGGTGAGGAAGGGCTAGCCAGGTTGTGCTGCCTGGACAAAAAAGATAGATGAATTTAAAAAATGTTCTGATAATGACATTACCTCTTTCCCAAATTATCACAATGGCCTCATTCTAGGAAGACTTTGAATTTTCTGTTAGTGAACTGAAAAGTCAGGTTTTGCCGGAAATTCCACAGTATTGTACTAGTAGTATAGCGCCTAGAATATATAGTGTGGAAATCGGCTGTCCCTGTAATACTTAAAAAAGCGCTAAAATATTGTATCCCTTAAATTTGCAATGATACTGCTGCAATATGCAGATCGCAGCGACATCTGCAGGATATTTTCTACAACTGCAAGAAATTGCTAGTCTATACAATGTAATACTAGTAATACGAAAATCCCGCAGATGTCGCTGCGATCGACACTTGAAATTTTAGCAGTATCGTCGCACATTTAAGGATACAAGTTTTTTTACTGTTTGGATAGCATATTCCCACACTAGGTATTCTAGGCGCTGTACTAGTAATGTGGGAATGGACTTTATTCCAAATCTGGGTTCGAGGCTGAAAAAACTCACGTGATACCGGTAATTTACCCAAAGAACTTCTAACTGATAAGAAGGGAGGCTACTGCTGCTTTCCGCATGGACTGTTTCACTGGCTGGCGAGGGTTTTTCATTACGTCTACGGAGCCTTCCCTTCTTTACGCTAGAAGTTTTTATCTCAACCACGTGATCAAAACGTAGATGGAATATCCTCCATTGAGTGCGAAAAAAGTCTGAATTCAGTAATAAACAGAGTCTCCGAAGAGCAGTAGCGTAACTTCGTTCAGTTGTGCCCTCCCGCAACTTAAAACATTGCGTCCTTTTACTGTAAAGTTATGCAGACGATTCATGCTACAGAATGGAGGATATTCCAAATATGGGTTCGAGGTTGAAAAAAGCCACATGATATCGGTAATGGAGGGTATTCCAAATATGGGTTCGAGGCTGAAAAAAGTCACGTGATACCGGTAATTTACCCAAGGAACTTCTAACTGATAAGAAGGGAAGATACTACTGCTTTCCTCATGAACTGTTTCATTGAATTGCGGGGATTTACATTACACGTCTACGTAGTCTTCCCTTCTTTACGCTAGAAGTTTTTAATTGACCACGTGATCAAAACGTAGATGGAATACCCTCCATTTACCCAAGGAACTTCTAACTGATAAGAAGGGAAGGTACTACTGCTTTGCCTCATGAACTGTTTCATTGGCTAGCGGGGATTTACATTACACGTCTACGGACCCTTCCCTTCTTTACGCTAGAAGTTTTTACCTTGACCACTTGATCAAAACGGAGATGGAATATTCTCCATTAGGATTCCTATAATACAGGCTGAATCGTCAAGTATTTTGTTTCCCACTTTGACCAATGAGCGATTGTTGCCCACGCGGCGTGACCAATCGTTCTTCTCCTAGCGGCAATTAAATGGCGGCGTGAGCCAGCCCGTATTATAGGAGCCTTATACAGAATAAGGAAAGGGCAGCTGACGTCACTGTTGGTCGAATTACTGTGGATCAGCAAGAAAAACCTGTCCGTTCTTTATGACGCCTACTGTACACATGAGCTAGGGAATTTTGATGGGTCTACATTTAACAAGTCTCTGATATGATTGGTCTACATCGCCAAGACTATTCCTGCAATGATCGTTATGACAAATATGTAGTTGGTAGATTGGTTGACGGAAGTGTTTGTTTGTAAACATGCCCTTTCCTTATATCTGGTTTGGAAGTAGAGTTGAACGTTTGTGGCGGAAAAAAATGGCAGGGTATACTTTTTACACGTCTATTTCATTACAAAGTTCAATTAAAAAATTTAATTTTATATCCCTGTGCGGAAAAAACATTCGGGAACAGTTTAAAAAAAACTGAAAATGTTTTAATGTACTGAATTTTATGCGAATTTTGATAGAAACTGACAGATGCACAATTTTTGAGGACTGAAATGAAAATTCGGGAAGCTTTTTGTCTTGCATCACGGGCGAAACTGATTGGTATGGTAACGAAATCGTGATCAAAGTCACGATAGTGATTGCCGTATTAACGATCGCACAATATGTTTAGTGGGGCTGGCATCACTAGCTTCGTTTATATATTGCATTTAAGGAAATTTCACATTTAAAATAACCCTGAACGGATCTGTTATAAATAATTTTACTGCTTATTAAATTTATCAGTTTGCAAATAAGCATCATCAAATCCAAATAATACCATTAAAAAATATTTAAATTGATTTGTTGCTCCCAAAAGTTTTGGGCCCAAAGCAAAAGTCAGCCCCCAATGCAGAGACAAGGGATGTGCACATACGCACGCAATTAAGAAAAAAAAACCATGTATTAGCTTGGGCACATCTTATTGATGTAAATTGAAACCTGCTAAGACAGTGTTGCAAGGAACCAAACAAAAATTCCGTCTTAAACACATTTTCGTCTAAACAGGTACAGCATCCATGGAAATAATTTTGAATATTTTCACAGGGACCATGATATTTTTCCGTCTAATGCGGAATTCAGTTTTAATCAGGTTTCGTTTTCACAGGTTTTAATGTATTTTATTTATGGTGACCAAACGTCCTCAAATCTAGGAACGTTAGTTCCCGCAATTTTTAATTGAAACACTTATCACATTTTAAGAAGGGGAAGAATGCATGGGGCAAAATAAATAAATTTAAAAAAGATTAAAAAAAAATAAAATAATGAAAAATTTAAAAAGTTCTATTATAAAACTGTTATAAAATTTGGTCTCACTGATTCTATTCCCCATTTACAAAAGAATAGCTGGGATGCAAGCGCTGCGCCACAAATGGCTGATTTTCACCACTAAATTTTAA
This sequence comes from Maratus speciosus, assembly GCA_963932465.1. Lineage (NCBI taxonomy): Eukaryota > Metazoa > Arthropoda > Arachnida > Araneae > Salticidae > Maratus > Maratus speciosus. Next base: position 310,560,980 of record OZ010796.1, read on the forward strand.
TAGTATACTTCGCCTTATTAAGTATCAGAAATTATGTCATTAAATAAGGTGAGGAATACTATAAAAATTTAGTGGTAGCAATCAGCCATTTGTGGCTCAGCGCTTGCATCCCTGAAGAATAGCAAAATACGGTATTCAGCCATAAAGTTAACTTTTTGAAAACAAATAATAAAAGATGAAAATCGCAAATTTCCTAAAATTATTTTTTTCAATCTCTCTTACACTGCACCCATTAAGGTTAAGTTCTCCGGGTAAACTTAAAAAAAAATCCTTAAGGATTCTAGAATATGCCCTCAAAACTGTTTTTTATTCCACCCAATATTAAAGAGCCTACACTAGTCACGCGAAGAAACGAGATCGTTAATGTTAAATCTATGGGACAAATCTTTATGAATTTCTTGCTTGCAGGGACGTAGCTTTAGGGGGGAGGGGGGTCTCCCCCCTAATATGTTCAAATAGTAGGGCGCCACAGGAGGTTTATGGGCGCCGTCAGGTGCCCGTAAAAAGGGTTTATCAGTAGTAAAAAGTAATTATAAAATAATTTTATTTTAAATGTAAAATTACAAAGTGAGTTACATTTTTACATACAAAACTTGCATAAGGTATTTAATTTTAGACCTGTTACTTCAACTACACCCCCCCCCCCCCTATCCCGAAGAAAATTTATACTAACGGAATGAAAAAAATTGAAAGCAGGAATTGTAATTAATTGCAGGATAGACGCACAATTATTTCCTTCTTATCTCGGTAGTTGTTGGTCACCCTTGGCAGTAGAAGGAAAGTGGAAAGAAGTACCTGAAGGGATTAGAAAAGTTCGCAGATGTGTTCAATAGTAGGGCCTAGGGCGCCACGAAGCCCAGTGGCATAGTGGCCAGTGCATCTGTCAGCCGCGCTGCAAGTGGAAAGTTCGACTCCCGACTGGACAAGCTTTACTCAGCCTTTCATTCCATTGGGTTAGATGAAATGAGTACCAAGCTTGCTTGGGAATTAAACACCGGGGGTCCCGCGTTTGGTTGACCACCTGACCGGGACGTATGCTGCATAGCACCTCGGAACCCAGGGTCAAGAAAACAGGGATGGACAGTGTCGGCCCAGGTCCTTCATGGATTATATAGCCACAGAGATTAGTTTAGTTTAGTAGGGTGCCACAGAAGGTTTAAGGGCGCCGTCAAGCACCCACAAAAAAGGGATTTAAATTACTACATCTATTTCCTAACAAAAACTATATATATGCGGAAGAAAAAATTCCGAAAACAGGAGTTGTAATCAACTGCTGGGCAGTAAATGTAATTTGATCCTTAGAAATACAATTATTTCCTTCTCGTCTAGATTGGTCACTTTTAGCAGTGGAAAGAAAGTGTGGAAAAAACTGAAAGTGACAGTAGGAGATGAGAACAGTTTTCTAATATATTCAAGTAGTAAAGCGCCATAGAAGGTTTAAGGGCGCTGCCAGGCTCCCTCAAAAGGAAGGGTTTAAATTACTACCTCTATTCCCCAACAAAAACAATTTATGCATCCAGAAGAGAAAATTCTGAAAACAGTAATTGTAATCAATTGCGAGACAGTGAGTGTAATTCGAATCTTCTTATCTCAGTAATTGTTTGTCACTGTTGGTAGTAGAAAGAAAAGGAAAAGACATGGAAGTGACTGGAGGGGATTGACACGGTTCACAAATATGGTAAAGTAGAAGGGCGCCACACAAGGTTTAATGGCGCCGTCAGGCACACATAAAGAAATGATTTAAATAGTAGTTACAATTATTTGTACAAGCATTTTACTTCAAATGGTAAATTATAAAGTAAGTTACTTTTAACATACCATATTTGTATAAGAAATTTAATTTTAAAATTGTTATTATCTCTAATCCCTAACAAAAGCAATTTATATATGCGGAAGAGATAATTCTGAAAACAGGAATTTTAGTCGATTGCGAAAGAGTAAGTTTAATTCGATCCTTAGCAGTTCATTTTATCCTTATCTGAGTAGTTGTTAGTCATTCTTGTAGTAGAAAGAAAGTAGAAAAAGTTGAAATGACTAGAGGGGGTTAGAACATGAATAATGAAAATTATAAAAGGGCGCCAAAGTCAAGTCCTCCCCCCACCAAAATAAAATTTTCAAGCTACGCCCCTGCTTGCTTGTATATATATATTTCATAGGATACCTGAGGTTGATGTCCAATGTTATGTGTTTGTAGTTTTTCGATTTTGGTTGCAATTTCTTTTTTTAAATTATGAGGATAGTTTTACTTTCAGAACAGGTTCCATTTATTTTTAATAAGGAGTTATTTTGCATGCGATTAAATCGGGAAAAAAATGGAAAATTTATGAAGAATATTATTACGAAGATCAGCATTTTTGTTTTTACTACGAATCAGACGAATCGCAGAAGGTTCTCATGCTTGTTTATTAAATTACTGTATTTTATTTTAAACAAGGCATAATTTGCGTACATTTAAATCGTAAAAAATGTATATTTAACTTATGAATATTACTACCAAGATTAGCATTTTAAGATTTTTTTCATAACGTCATGACGCCAAGTAATAAAAATAGACGAATCTAGTGCATGTTTATGTATATATAATGGTCACATAAAATAAAATTTAATATTAGTGAAATTTATATTCTCATTTTTAATTATTCATCTAAAGCTTACGAATAAATATTAATTGGTAAAAAGGATTTCTAGATTTAATATGAAATTACCGTAATTTCCGGTGTATAGCTCGCAGATCAAACAATTCAGTTTGGACCCAGAATTTTTTTTCAGTATTTGAAGACCACTATTTACCGTAATCTAAAAAGTTACATTTTATTTTTAAAAATTTCTGGGTCGAAACACGATTATTTGATCCGCGGGCTATACACCCGAAATTACGGTACACAAAAGCATAATTGCATGTGATTTTTTAAAAAATCTTTTAATGTATGGCGCTATTAAAGGTCTCAACTATTTACTCTTATATTTTCGTATGTGATTTAAATTAAATTTACTCGCCTGGCCCCAGACGCTAAATAATGCGTTCGGATCTGACACAGATAGCATTTTTAATTTGCAGAAAATTTGCAGCAGTCTTGCTTTGAAAACCTGCAAAGTTGCAGCAAGCTCAGCATGACAAGACTGAAATATCATAACAAGACTGCAGCAAGATAACGCAAACGCCGAAGTCACCACAATTTGAACTTGCAGCTAACTTGTGGTGCAAGTTAAATTCATGCTGTATCAAATTTATTGGAAATTAACGCCAAACAAGTAATCAAAATACTGCAAACTTACTGCAAAGTAGTAATCTTTCCGCGCCCACTGTACATTTGTGGTAGAATGTAACTTACTTTAAACTATAAAATCAGAAGGTTAATAACGACTAACAATATTTATTAACATCTTGGAAAATACGCGCAAACTACATGCACGGAAAAGGCAAGCCACAATAATAATCCGTGGACTGTTGCCAAATTACAAAGAGAAAAGTTCTTGTGATGAAATCAGTTCAGTTCAGAGATTCAGCCAAAAACGGCTATTGCATGTTGCCACATCACCCCCTTCCCAGTGACGAAGTGGCGTCAAGATAACGCGGGTTGAATTTAACTCGGCGACCAGATTTGGTAACATATGGCTGTTGACTAGTAGACGGGTCAGAGGACAGCGGTTGGCTGGTTGTCAGGCCAGATGGAGACTGTGATAGGTCAGGCGTTGCTGAAGGGAAAAACACAGTCTGTTCTGCAGGCACAGCATCAGGAACTACATTGATAAAGGCTGGCTTCAACCGATCAATGTCCACAGTTGAGGTTTTGTTGTGTAGCTGGATGGTGAAGGTTTTATCACTGCGGGATAACACCCGAAATGTTTCAGTGTAAAATGGTTGAAGACTTCTACGAGTAGCATCCTGTCGTAAAAAGACATGACTACACGAAGAAAGTGCATTATGCACAAAATGGAACGACCAGTGCGCAGGCTGGTTGGAACAGGACGGATTGTGGCTATGTGGTCTTTCAAGCGACCAACAAATGTAGTTGGATCTACATAGTCCTTGGATGCAGAAAAAAAATCACCAGGCAAGCGAAGAGTTTCACCATAGACGAGTTCAGCAACACTAGCTTGCAGGTCTTCTTTGATGGATGAGCGGAGGCCCAGGAGAATAGTGGGTAGTATCTCAACCCAGCGTTGTGTGGCATAGCAGCGAATGGCAGCCTTAAGACTTCTGTGAAATCGTTCAACAAGTCCATTTGATGCTGGATGGTATGGAGTCGTGTATATATGGTGGGTGCCAATGATTTTAGACAAACTTTCAAACAGCTGAGATTCAAATTGTCGTCCACTGTCTGTGGTGATCCGGAGAAGTACACCAAACCTGCAAATCCACTCAGAATAGAATTTGAAGGCAATGGTGTCAGCAGTTATGTCCTCTATTGTAAAGGCCTCTGACTAACGTGTAAATCTGTCCACTAGTGTTAGTAGATACTGGCAGCCTTTTGATTGAGAGAGAGGACCAACTAAATCTAAATGGACATGCTGAAAGCGAGAACTTGGAGTGTCGAACTGACCTGGGCGGCTGAATGTGTGCTTGTGGACCTTGCTGCGCTGACACGGAATGCAGGAACGAGTCCACTTGGTAATGTCAGTTTGCATAGACGGCCAACAGAAACGTTGTTTTATCAGCTGCCCGGTTGACTTGACACCAGGATGGGAGAGTCCATGAAGACGCATCACTAGGGGTACAAAAGGTCTGATTTTGTCAGTCGAGACATCACAATAAAATTCAGAGGAGGAACCACTTTCTACCTGGAAACTTCTTAACCCATTAAGGACCAGCATGTTTTACTTGCATTTTATTCAGTTCACACCACTTTTTGTTAAACACTAACTTTTACTTTAAGAATCACTGAAATGTGTTAATTAAATAAGGCAAATTATACTTTTCTCTTTTACTGGTATCAAAAATTTTTAAAAAAATCACAAATATAATGTTGCGAAAACGCAACGTCAGTCTTTAGTGGGTTAAGAACTAAACTGGATGAAGTAAGGTTTTGCAGTAGCTCGCACAGTTCACCGTCACTCAGTTGTGCTTCAGCCATTGTTTGTAGACCGAGATCCAGGGATATTGCATTTATGCGGGAGAGTGCATCAGCAACACTGTTATCTTGCCCGCTGACATGTTGAATATCCGTCGAAAACTGAGCTATGAAATCAAGATGCCTAAGTTGTCGAGGAGTACACTTATCAGGTTTCTGTGCAAACGCAAAACACAGAGATTTGTGGTCAGTGTATATAGTAAATGATCTAGCTTCAACCATGTATCTGAAGTACTTAACTGCCTCGTAAATAGCTAATAGCTCTCTATCATAAGCCGAATAGCTTTGCTGTGCAGGAGAAAGTTTTTTTAAAAAGAATGCAAGCAGCTGAAGACATTGTTCCGTTTTTTGGTGTAATGCTGCACCAATAGCTGTATCGGATGTATCTGCATGCAACACTAATGTAGCAGTTGGATCAGGATGACATAGCATTGTGGCCTGAGAAAGTTTTTCTTTACAAGCTTCAAAAGCTTTTGTCGTAGCATCAGTCCAAGAAATTTCTCGTTTGTCATTTTTTTGATAATTTTGCAGCAAGTGATTTAGTGGCATTTGAATGGAAGCCATCTCAGGAAGAAAACGTCTGTAAACATTTAAGGCACCTAAGAATCTGCGGAGTTCTTTCACTATTTTTGGTTGGGGAAAGTCTATAATTGCCTTAACTTTATCTGGAAGAGGTTTACTCTGATGCTCAGAGACAAGGTGTCCAAGGAACTGAATTTCATCCTGGAAAAACTCACATTTAGATGGATTGATAGTCAAATTATATTTGTCGAGACGACTTAACACTTGCTGAAGGTGTGCTTCATGCTCAGCTGGAGATTTACTGGATGTCATCCAGGTATGGAAAACAGAAATCAAGATCATAGAGAACTTCATGAATGTGCCTCTGAAATGACTGGGCAGCATACGACAGCCCAAATGGCATAAAAACAAATTCGAATAACCTAAATGGAGTAGTAATGGCTGTTTTGGGAATGTCAGTAGGGTTAACAGGGATATGATGAAAAGCCCGCACAATATCTACTTTTGAGAAAATTTTAGCACCATGCAAATTATGAGTAAAATCTTGAATGTGGGGTATAGGATATTTATCAGGACGTGTTATCTTATTAAGTGCTCTGTAATCCCCGGTGAGACGCCAGTCACCTGAACTCTTACGAACAAGGTGCAAAGGAGATGCCCAAATAGATTTAGATGGCCGACAGATACCCTGTTCTAACATAAATTGGAACTCCCGTTTAGCTGCAGCAAGTTGTGCAGGGTGGAGTCTTCGCGGTTTGCTAAAAAAAGGTGGGCCAGAAGTTTCAATGAAATGGTAAGTATTATGAGTAATTTTGCTGTTAAAAGGGTGGGGACGTGTAAGGTTAGGAAATTGGTTTAGAATTTTATGAACGGTTGAATCCTTACAGATACTTTTGACAGATGTAAATATACCCTTTATAAATTGGCCTTTGCTAGTTAATTTCGTTAGTGGTTCGATAAGACAGTGGTTTTTAAGATCAATTAATAACCCGAAATGAGCTAAAAAATCTGATCTAATAATAGGACGCTTAACATCTGCCAACGTAAATTCCCACTTGAAGCTACGTCTAAGGTTTAGCTCAACTTCAACAAGTTTTTGCCCATAAGTGGATATGTTAGTATTGTTGGCAGCAAAAAGACAAAAAGTTGATGGGTTTCATTTGGTGGCGTTGGGAATTACAGAGACATCTGCACCTGAATCAATTAAATAATTTGTCTTAGTGGCTGGATCATAAATACATAAGCGACTATTGTGTGGAGGTTGTGTGCGATCACATGCCGCTACTGTGATGCACTCGTGTCGTTTCCCGTTTGGGAAAAAGAACATGGCTTTGTACATTTTCTAGCTTGAGGGCCAAAACGTGTATGATAGTAACAAATATCGGCATTATGTCTCCGGCCTTTTGAGAAACTGCGGTTTCTAAAAAAATTGCCTCCTCTGTTACGATGTGGAGAACGAGAGCGATTCTCTGACAAAGATACTGTTAATGCTTCGATCTTTTTTGACAATTCAGAAACCTGAAGACGCAGAATTTTTATCTCGTTGGACTCTGACATTGCAGCTATTACATGATCATTGTGGGGGATGCTGATCTCGGACACTTTATCCAATTCATCACCCCCAACTGCTAAAACGGCTTGAATGTTACTTGGCAGGCGTTGTAGCCAAAGAGTTCTCAGAAAATCGTCTGTAACTTGGCCGGAGGCAAGGTCCTTCATCCTTCTGAGCAACACACTTGGTTTCTGGTCCCCAAGTGTGAGCTCTTGCAGGAGCGCCTTCGTTTTCTGGGCAGTTGAGTTTTCAAAAATTGTTAGCAACTTGTCTTTTAGGGTAGTGAAAGGATTTACCTCGGGCGGTGTGAATATAAGATCACTAACTGAGGACAGGATATCTGTATCTAAAATATTGATTAGATAGTTATATTTAGTTTTTTCATCAGCAATTTTATTAAGTGCGAATACCGAATCAAGTTGCGCAAAAAGTAGTTTGATATTGTGCTTAGAAAACGTTGGCATTTTTGCCTGCACGGCAAGAACTCCTGTCTCTTGATCCACAGACATATCTTTATTTTACTTTTGAAGGACAACAAAATAAGGAAATAAAAATTACTAGGTGTGATAAGAATGATTAAAATTTATATACATTTACATTACACAATAAAGTTGTTCCGATTACGATACGATTTGCAACACGAGAAGGGAAAAAAAATAAATATTTACATATCAAGGTGCAAGTACAAAACAAAAAAATAAAAATGATCTAACAGATATTAGGTTACATTTAATTTCTTAGTAGAAGTAATACTTGCGATTGACACAAAACGGGGAACAGCCATTACGAGAAGAAAAAAATTATATAAAATAAAAAAAAACTGTAACCATACCTGGAGACAGCGTATTTATTTAAACTGTTAGCGTTTTATAATTAAGCAGATACGAGGCGTAATGCCATGTTGCGAACTTATCATCGAATTGGAGATCTTGAAAGCACGTTGCTTGAGGTTAGGCCTAAGTAGCCATCAGGCTGATCGATCACGCTGTTTTTTTTATTTATCGATGAAACGCGTTCAGAGTCCGTGGTCACCACTGTACATTTGTGGTAGAATGTAACTTACTTACTTTAAACTATAAAATCAGAAGGTTAATAACGACTAACAATATTTATTAACATCGTGGAAAATACGCGCAAACTACATGCACGGAAAAGGCAAGCCACAATAATAATCCGTGGACTGTTGCCAAATTACAAAGAGAAAAGTTCTTGTGATGAAATCAGTTCAGTTCAGAGATTCAGCCAAAAACGGCTATTGTATGTTGCCACACCCACTATCTGTTTACAACTGTTACACTATAAGTTTAACCTCTTCGAAGGGGTCCATAGATCTGATCAGGTCTATTGATGCTGAAGAATATGACGAATGTCCTTAATTACTTAAACATAGCAAATTTTATTAAAGATATAAATCAGAATTAGGTTAACTATTTGCGGCTTAAAACATAGCATAATAATACAGAAGCAGCGTGGTGCTGCACAGCAACTGAACGTCGTCCGTTTTCGAGCCTGACTCCTGGAATGTCTGCCCTCTCGTGAGCCGTGACCGGCATCAGTTCATGAGAGGTGGCGCTTTAGTCCGTGACTGGTACTGCCATCTATTGATGACAATGTGAACTATAGTACAGGAGCCCCCCTCTAAGAGACGGAGTCCTTATAAATCCAGTCTTTGTGGTGCTTTCACAATTCGTCCGGCTCTAGTTCTAGTCACTAGTGGAGCAAATGTGACATGCCGGGATGGTTTGGGAACTGTGAGTCGTGGCTCTTCTTCTGGCAAAGGGAAAGTGTGAGATGTTAAAAAGTTTTCATTTAGCAAATGAGCAGGCTTTATTCTGTCAATTCCCACGGTTTTAGGCTTACCTCCACAGGAAATTGTGAAACAATTTTCTGTCCTGTGTATTACTAGGAATGGGCCGTCATACACAGGTTGAAGAGGTTTACGCACAGCATCGTGTCTGAGGAAAACATGGCTGCAACTGAAGAGGTCCTGCGGTATGTAAACGTTTCTTTGTAGTCCATGTCTTGATGTTGGGGTTGGCTTTACTTTTAGCATGGTATGGCGTAGCTTTCTGATGTAAGCATCTGGAGGTTCATCAGAGGTGTCTGACAAGATTTCATTCGGCAAGAGGAGTGTTTGTCCGAAAACCCTTTCAGCTGTTGTGGCTTAGATGTCTTCACGGAAATAGCTGCGAAGACCTAACAAAATCGATGGTAAACACTCTACCCAATCATAAGATGAGGGGTTCATCTTCCGGTCCCAGGCCCTTTTCAGGCCCATTTGTCGACGCAAGGAACCACCCGTGAAGCAAGCCTCGCGACGCGTCCCGAAGGTCGCCGCCAGACAAGCTCCAACAGAGCGGAACCCCACGCAAACTCCGGCCAAACCGACGCCGCTGCCCAGCGCACACGGCGACGGCTATTACCAAGAAGAGACGAACGGCCGCTACGACAGTCCTCACCACCCAGCTAGAAAAACCAAGTGGTCCCTAAACTTGGTTACTCGAGCCGGTAGACCCCGCAAGCCATCGCAGGAACCAGACGCCTATAAAGACGCTGGGCCCACGGACTGAACCGAGGCTTCCCGACCCGAATTTAATTTACGGACAGGCCCCCAAGATCAGATACCATTTTCCGGCAGACACATTTTTGTGGGCCAGCCGATAGGAAAGTTAATGAAGGGCCCCTAGCTTGAAAACCAGGGAGGACGGGGAAAATCCCTCCGGCCGTAAAGCGACCCAGCTCCTGGCTCTTCGCCCAAACCACCCGGCTCAACCGACGGAACCCCTCGCGGATCACGCCGGGAGCCAGTTGGCCCAGACTAGGTGCCGTTATCGACCCCAGGCGGGCACGGAAAGCTCCACCTAGACGGAATAGACTCTGCCTCGCTAGGGGGTCGGACGGAACGGAGTCCCGCCAACCCCCACCGACTCGACTCCATCCTAGGACAGAGAAGCTAGTGGAGGCCGACAGAAGCCCGCCCGCCACTACCTTACCTCACAGCCGTCGAGGGTACCAGGCCCGAAGGCCCCTGACCCCGTGCAGTGACCGACCGCTACCTTTGTTAGTGCGTTCGAAAGTTAGGTGGAGACACCTCTAGGTCCTCATCACCAGGCGAGGCAAACTCCGGTACCGCATAGACACGGAGGACCTGGATCGGACCAAGAGTTCACCCAAGGCACGATGAGCCGCCGCGTTACCGGCGAGCCTCCGGCCCGTTTCCCTGCGGGAGTAGTGTTCGATGGTGGACCTGCCGGCCGACCCCCTCCCATGGGGCACGGCACGACGTGGAGCAACCAGAACCATACTGGCCTCCCCACGCGACCGCTCCTTGGTCAACGGGGGCACCGCCAAACCCCACCACCCTTAGGGTCGGCTCCCAACTGCTCCAGCTGAGGTCCTCGGAGGGATGAGCCACCCAAGTCATAAAGTAACTTGGGCGCTGTCCGAAACCCTCGCCCTTCGGTTGCTCCGGGAGTCCCTGCATGGCGTTCCCGCGAGCCCCGTCGTCACCAGCGAGCACCGAGGACTTTCCACTACAAAGCCCTCACTCATACTTCAGGCTCCCTCTTAGTCAATAGGTGGATGGGGTCCTATCGCCTTAGCTAGTCTTTGCCCGGCGACACCGTCCGGCCCGTAGACCGGCACCGGGATCGACCTATGGATCGTCGCTACCCGGCTTGCCCAGAGAACCCGGGTGCCGGAGGACCGCACCTATGGTACCCACCGAGGCGGGCTGCGGCCCTATGCACAACGTCCGTTAACCGTGGCCACCGTGCTCAACGCCTGTCGGAGATGAGCCTCTCGAGGAGGTGGCGAATCGTCCCCATCCGGCCCCCTCGCATTCGTACACAACGAACTCTGCCGAGCTTCCGGTCACCTCCCCCACTCAAGGGGTCGGGTCGGAACCACCCGGAGGGGCGGCCACCTACCCAATCATAAGTCAAACATGCACGTAAAGCTTGTTTTAATTGTCTATGCTGCCGTTCAATTAATCCGTTTGCTTTGGGATTATAGGCAGTTGTATGAATGTGAGTTATGCCAAAAAATGAATTAAAAGTATTAAAGAGATTTGATTCGAATTGCGGTCCTTGATCGGTTGTAATTTTAACTGGTACACCGTACCGCGAAATCCAATTTGAATAAATTGCATGAGCGCAAGTTTCAGCAGTTTGATCCTCTACGGGAATGGCTTCGAACCATCTTGAGAATATGTCAATAATGGTTAAAATGTATCTAAAACCTTGCGATAAAGGGAGAGGTCCTACAAGATCTACATTTATTTCGGAAAATTTTTTAGATGGCACTGAAATACTTTGAATGGGATATCTAGTGTGTCTGTGAACTTTAGATTTTTGACACAAAATGCAACCGTGAACGAAACTGGCTACATCTTTTTTAATGTTTTTCCAAAAAAATCTCTCAGTTAAGAGTTTTATTGAGGCTTTTACACCTGGATGGCATAACGAGTGAAAAGAGTTAAATATAGGTAACCGAAAAGGCTCAGGCACATAAATACGGTGCTTAGTGTTTGAAGTATCAACGTAAAGTTTTAGTCCTTGTTCGGGTATGAATATTTTCTCTATCTTCAAATTATCTGATTTAGGATTATTTAACAATTCTTTTAGTTCTAAGTCCTCATCTTGAAGTTTTGCGAGAAGATTATAATCAATTTTCGATACATTTATGGGTTCTGAATAGATTCTTGATAATGAATCTGCAGGAGTGTTAAGACGACCGGGTAGGTAACGTATGTCAGTCGTATATTCATTAATATAGCAAAGGTGTCTTTGAATTATTGGAGCAGCTTTTTCTAGTTTCTGACTAAAAGCATGAGAGATCGGTTTTTGATCTGTGATCACGGTTAAAGTACGCCCCTGGATAAAATGTCTAAAATACTTAATTGACAAGTAAATGGAGAGGAGTTCACGTTCATATGTGCTTTTTACCATTTGGGCTTTGTTAAATGCTGTGCTGTAAAATGCTAATGGTTTTAACTTATCTAGTAAGTTTTTTGGATCTTGAATATCATTTTCAGAACCGTCAAGTTTGCACAGTGAAGCACCTGCATGCGTAGCACTAGCATCGGTTAATAAAAATAAATGAGAATCTGGTCTGGGGTGTGCTAATAGAGTAGCATTTGCTAAGGCGTCCTTAACATTTTCGAATGCTTTAAGTTGTTCACTAGAAAATATTATGCATTTAGACGGTTTATATTTGCCCTTAAGTAAGTTATTTAGAGGTGACAAAATTGTTGCACAGTGTGGGATAAACCTCCTATAGAAAGTAATAAGGCCGATAAACCGTTTTAGCTGTTGAAGGGTACATGGGACTGGATAATTTTTGATAGCTTCTATTTTATCTGTTAGAGGCATAAGTCCTTCACATGTTATTTTATACCCTAAAAATGCTAATTCAGGAACACCCAAGACTGATTTTGTAGCGTTTAAAACTAAGCCATATTTAGAAAGCCTTTCGAAAATTATTCTTAAGTGTTCTTCATGGTCGGCTTCTGATGTGCTGTAAACTAATAAACCGTCCAAGTAGCAAAATACAAAAGGAAGTCCACGTAAAATTGAATCCCTAAACATTTGATAGGACGATGCGGCTCCTTGCATGCCGAAATTAAGTCGTCTAAATTCGTATTTACCTAAGGGACAAACAATTGCGGTTTTATGCTGATGCGCTTCATATATAGGAATTTGAAAATATGCCCGGGTCATGTCCAATTTGGAGAAAATTTTGCTACCCGAAATTTGATTATTTACATCTTGAATATGGGGAACAGGATATAATTGAGGTTTTGTGATTTTGTTCAGCATTCTATAGTCACAAGTCATGCGAAAAGTACCGGACTTATTCTTAACTACATGAATTGGCGAACTATAAGGAGAATTACTTGGTTTTATAATACCCAGTTCTAAAAGGTTCTCGATCTCTTACTTAACAAATGAGTATTTTTTGGGATTTAGTCTACGTGATTTGCATTGCACGGGCGATCTTCCGTTTCGATATAATGCAAAACATCATGCATCGGTGGGTCAATTTTAGGGTTAAAAGGTTTAGTTAATAAAGGAAATTTTTTCAAAATGTCACTATATTTGTTTTGATTAATAACTGTTGAGATAGAATGAAAAACTGAATCGCGAAAAATTCCTTTAGTGCTAAGTCTAGTAAGAGGATCTGTTATGCAAAGTTTTTGAAAATCAATTAAAAGTTGAAAATTACTTAAAAAATCAGATCCTATAATCGCGTATTTTGTACGGGCTAAAATAAACTGCCATGTGAATTTCCGACGTAGGCCTAAATCTACAGAGGTCAACTTAGTGCCAGAATTTGGAATTAGCTCCCCATTTGCGGCATATAAATTAAAATCGTTACAATCTTTGATTTTACTAGGCTTAGGATGAGGCAGAATACTAATTTGGCTTCCGCTATCAATTAAAAAATAATTGCCACTAATAGAGTCTTTTACAAAGAGACGACTTTTATCGTTTCGCAATTGCACAGTGTGCGTCTCATCAACTGTTTGCGCTACTCGTTTTTTTCATCGTTTGATTCCTTAAAATTACAAGGACTTCTACACCTGCGTGCATTACTCTTAAATTTTTCATGATAATAACACATGCCAGAAGTACTGGGTTCACGTCGGGGAGTAAAAGATCGCTTCCTAAAATGATTTCGAGATCGCGAATCGCTGCGTGATAATCTGTCAACTTTAATCGTTAGTTCATCTAACTTTTTGCTTAAAGCAGCAATAACAGCATCAGAATTTTTTGAAACGGCGTGAGTTTCATATTGTTGCGGAACCGATAGCGAAATTATTTGGTCAGCTTGTTTTACTAATGAGTCTAAAGGTTCGTTAGAAATCGCGAGTATGCTTTGAGCGAATTGAAGCAGTTGGTTAAGAAATAATGTTTTCAAAAACTCATCTGAAAGCGCGCCTTCCGCAAGTTCTCGCATACGCCGAAGTAAAGTTGTTGGCTGTTGGTTATCCAATTTAAGTTGAGACAACAATGTTTTGATTTTTGCCTGCTTACTTTGAGAAAATTCGTCTATTAGTGTTTGTTTTAGGTTGGCGTACGTACGATTAGTGTTAGCTGGATCCAAGAGCGGTCTAACTAATTTCAATTCTTCGGGACCGAGCGATCCTATCACAAGCTGAAATTTTGTTAAGTCATCGTCGATTTTATGCAAAAAAATGTAGCCTCTACATTAGCGAAATAAAGATCTGGTTCCTTACTCCAGAAATGTGGCATTCGTATGTTCGCGGCCATTATAACTCACGTGCGAGGTGACACGAAATTTCAGAAAAATAAAAAGTTAAAAATACACTAAAATAATACAAAATACTACGAAATGTGTGCTTTACGGCATGCCTAACAAACAACTAGATAGAATGAAAAACCACTGACCTGTTTATTTGCGATTTTGTGCTGGATGATTTCCGATTATAGATGCTGCATGGAGACGCTGCATAAAATGGCTGCATTAGAAATTCCACTCGCGGGTCACCACTGAAGAATATGCACGAATGTCCTTAATTACTTAAACATAGCAAATTTTATTAAAGATATAAATCAGAATTAGGTTAACTATTTGCGGCTTAAAACATAGCATAATAATACAGAAGCAGCGTGGTGCTGCACAGCAACTGAACGTCGTCCGTTTTCGAGCCTGACTCCTGGAATGTCTCCCCTCTCGTGAGCCGTGACCGGCATCAGTTCATGAGAGGTGGCGCTTTAGTCCGTGACTGGTACTGCCATCTATTGATGACAATGTGAACTATGCTACAATGCTAACACACCGTCAAAAGGTGCATGCACCGTTTTCATCACCCTAAACAAGTTAAGGTAATATTTGTACTCTTCAATACGAGCCTTTTTTGGTATTTGATAAGTATAGCGTTTAGAAAAAGCGATGTCAACCGAATAAAATTTCTGCAATTTCTGCGTATGTGCTCATTGTCTATTCTCTCAACAGAGGGATTTTGTGCTTTCGTCACTTTCGTGAAGGGAGGATATTCCCTCTCCGTTTTGATCACGTGGGCAAGGTAAAAACTTCTAGCGTAAACCCAGATAGCCTTAACATTAGCAGCAAGTTTGATTTTTTCTGATATTATCTTGCCTTGACAAATATGAATTGAGAAATTCGCAGCAAATCTCCCGCAAGGTAGACCATCACCCACTTGCATGAATACCTTTTTGTGAAACTGATGGCAAGATTGTCTTTAATTCAAGAAAGTGACGAAAGCAAAATATACCTCTGTTGAGAGAATAGACAATCAGCAGATACGTAGAAATTGCTGAAATTTTATTCAGTAGACACCACTTTTTTAAAACGCTATACTTATCAAATACCAAAAAAGGCTCGAATTGAAAAGTACAAATATTACCCTAACTTGTTTATGGTGGTAAAAACGATGCATCAATGGACCTGATTAGGTCTATGGACCCCCTTCGAAGGGGTTAAACTTATAGTGTAACAGTTGTATGCAGTTAATATGGCATGGAAAGCTTACTACTTTGCAGTATTCTTGATTATTTCTATGCCGTTAATTTGCAATAAATTTGATTCAGCATGAATTTAACTTGCACGACAAGTTAGCTACAAGTTCAAAGCATGGTGACTTTGGTGTTTGCATTATCTTTCTGCAGTCTTGTTATGCTGAGCTTGCTGCAACTTTGCAGGTTTTCAAAGCAAGACTTCTGCAAATTTTCTGCAAACTAAAAATGCTATGTGGGAAGAAGGGAAGGTTCCGTAGACGTGCAATGTAAATCCCCGCTAGCCAATGAAACAGTTCATGAGGCAAAGCAGTAGTATCTTCCCTTCTTATCAGTTAGAAGTCCCTTGGATTCCTTCCGGTATCACGTGACTTTTTTCAGCCTCGAACTCATATTTGGAATATCCCCCATTAAAGACAGTCTTGCCATCAGTTTCACAGCAAACTACTCATGCAAGTGGGGGATGGTATACCTTGCGGGAAATTTGCTCCGAATTTCTCAATTCAAATTTGTCACGACAAGGGCAAGATAATGTCAGAAAAAAATCAAACTTGCTGCTAATGTTTATGCTATCTGGGGAATGGTACCTAGTGTTTAGGTTATTACATGGCAGCATGAATAAATGGTTCTTTTCGTGACTACGATTTTCCTTCACGAAACACTTTTTATCTTCATAATAAATGATTTTGTTTTATTTGAGGGTTTTTTTTTCTGTAAGTAGTACATTTAAATTAATTAAAGGATGGCAAATTATTTACAGTGGCTCTAATTTCTGAAAATGGCAGATATTCTCAGTAATAATTTTAGTTAAAAAAATTTAATCACAATTATTTTATGAAAATATAGCAAATTATAGAAAGAGTGACAGGATAAAATGTAAATTATCTTATTAGAAAATTTTTTTAATCGTTATGTATATATTTTGATTCAACAGTTTTGATACCATATTTTAATCAGGTTTCTACAAATCTAAAATATAAATTTTACATTTTACTGAACAAATTACTCAGAAAGAAATTAGGTATGTTGAGCGCCTGTTTCTTTCTTTCTTTCTTTCTTTTTTTTTTTTTTTTTTGTTTTCGCCTTACGTTTTGGTTTCGTTTTGCTATTCATTGCGGAGAGGTAATATTAATAATTTTGTGTTGGCATCAATCTTTTGAGAATATAGAAGCAGAGGTAAATCAAGAGTGCTGCTCTCAGTTGAATTATGTTGACAGCGGCGCTAGACTTCAGTTTCTTTAACTGTGCATTGTTTTAAAAAAATCATGACAAAATTTTTATTCTTTCGATTAAAGAGTGAAAATTGAAGTAAGCAAGAAAATTCTAATTTGTTTGTATATGTTTCATCGATTCGTAATTGTGCAGTCTAGCTTGTAATTCAGTTGTGTTTATTTTACCTATGCCATAGATTTTTATTATTATTAAGCTATAAAAACAGCCTAAGATTTCTTTAATAATCTGCATTTATTACCTGTGATGTGGTATGATTTGTTCGGGAATTTGTAAACTAATTCTACACAGCAAACTTGTATATGTGAGATCAAAGTATATTAAAAGAAAAAAAGGATTCATTTTACTTTTGAGCTGATGAATTAAGTACTTGGCAGTATTTATTTATTTTTGAGGATCGCTTGAAGAATATATAGAATTGCCCTTTCTGATTATTGTTTACTCCTTACTAAATGTGAAAATATGCCAGTATTTGTACTTGTACAGAGATTACAGTGTTCCATACAATTATGATGCAAACAAAGCTGACTTTTGTTTTACATTATTTTGTACTGATTAGCAAAATATCTATTTTTGATGAATTTCTTTTCTGGCTAAGCACATTTTTTTCTCCCTTTTAAATGTATGGAACTATTGACTGTAGTGACACATTTAATTTTATTGCATAATCAGCACATTTTTATTATTACCTTATTGATTTTTTTTTTTTTTTTTTTTTTTTTGCTCAGTGTTGCATTACATTTTAAACATTTCCATGATTTTAATAATCTTTAATGCAATCTTGAGTTAACCTTTTTTTTTTTTCTTTAACATGAAATATAGGAAAAATGGAGGAAAAAAATAAAACATTTAATGGTACAATGTATATTGATTAAAAAAAGTAATTTGACAGTTACTTCTTTAAATTAATTAAAATACAAAAACACTAATTGTGAGGTAGTATTATGTTTTCTCTTAATTTAATTCTGTATGTTTCAAAAAATAACAAATATTATCCTGTATAGTATTGTTATTTTGCTTTAAGAAAATCAAAATCATTTGGACTCTGGACAAAAGTATGAACTTATTGCTGCTAATTGTTAGGATTAAATGCTACAATTAAAAGAGTAAGAAAAGACTCTCTCATATTAGATTGTAATGCTATGTGTATTCACTCAAGAAAGAAAGAGTTAATTCTCTGGTGTTAGTTACTAAAGGGCACTAATCAAGCAGAAAAAGGGCATTAGTTCAGTAGCAATAAACATTATTGCAGAAGGAAATCTATTATGCTTGTTAACAATAACAAGAGAAAGAACTTGCCTTTTTTAAAGAAATGAAGGAGTTCTATAATTTTTGCATTATGGATTTAGTAAATAATGGTCTATCAGGTACACTATAATAATTCAGTTTGTTTTAGAAATAAAGAAAACTTTTGAAGAGCATGAAAAATTTTATTTTCAATAATTTAAGGGTCTCTCTACACTTTATTTTGGGGAAAAGTGAGGAAAATATGAATTTTCCAATTTGTTTCTTAAAATGTATTATGCTGCTTTAAAAAGAAAAACAGTGAATTTTTTCTTAAAAAATATATATATTTATTTATTTATCATATAAAGTCACCAGAATCAAACTTCTGTTTTGCACTGTTTCTGTACATTGTGTACAATAATAAAAATATAAAAAAACTACCTAAGAATTGTTAATTTGTATGTAAAAGAATTCAAGCTAATAATTCAGACTGTCGGCAAAGCACAAACTTTATTTTCACAGATTTCTTTGTTAGAACATGATTTTTTAGAATGACCTACATCAATTTTTATGTTAAACAAATAATGCATGAATAAACCACACATTTTTCCAAAAACATGTAATTCTTACGGAACATAATTAAACTATGCAATTTTATGTATATTTCAGTAATTATGAGGATATTGTTTTATTTTTTTGTGCCATAAAAAAAACACGTCTCACTTTTGCCCATTCACCTTTTTTACACACAAAGATATCCTTAACTGATACCAAAAATATAAAGAAATTTCTATGCAGAATTAGGGTTTAAAAATAAATGATAATCAAAAATACTCCTTGTTTTATATATTTTTTTTCTAAGTGTTTTTGCATGTGTGTGTGTGTGTGGGAGGGGGGGGGGGGGGGAGAGTGATGGTTAAAATAACATCTAGGTTTATTTAAAAAAAAAAAAAATCTTGTTAAATTGACTGTTATTTTGTAATACAGTGACAGAATAAATATTGCTCGGTATCAATTTAAAATTTTTTGTCAGAACAAGACTATAAAAATATAGCCATGTTTATTTTTAGGGTTCGTACTTAAAAAAAACGGAGCCGTTATAAGATCACTCCTGTGTCTGTCTGTACGTCTGTCACATCCATTTTACTCGTAAACTATGGAACGTGGAAAGTTCAAATTGGGGGACGTAATAAAGACTGTTGACCCACATATTTACAGATTATTAAGAATTCACAAATATATTTTGGAAAAATGTAAAGGGGCTAATTAAGTTACTTGAAAAAAAAAAATTTCTTTGTATATCGTGTGGGGTAATGTGTGAAAGCTTTCGTAACGTTGAACTAAAAAATGCATTTCTTTTAATTTTAAGTATTATATTTTCAGATATATAGTCCAAAATGTAGTGCAAAAATATGTCTCCCCCCCCCCCCCCCCCTAGAGGTCTGCACGGGTCTGGGCCGGCAGAATGAAGGCGAATTTTCCAACGGGCCAGGCCGGCAAAAAAATTGAACGGGCCTGCAGGGCCGAGCCGGGCTGATAAAAAAAATTAATTGGGCCTATCAGCCTGATATAAGAATTCAAGCAAAGCAGATAAAATACGAACCATTTTCAATGAATATGATTTTCTCGAGAAGTATAAATTTGCGTCACGAGACGATGCGAGTTTAACAACATCAATACAGATATGTAACATGTCCATCGTAGAGATCGGCATCGTACAGTTACAAGATGTCTGATTACGGGTTTAATTTTTTTTCAGCAGACTCGTGCCGGGACGGAACTGGTCTTAATCGATCTCAGGATGTGTAGGACAGGCATTATGTTTTGTAAAAGTATTAATAGTGATAATGAACTTCTGTTAACAGTATCTTTGGAAATATACCTTAAGGGGTTCTCATATTCACTGCTCAACAATGCGAAACTTTCAAATACATCTACCTATCGTAGCAGAAGTATAAAAGCATTGTTGATAATGATTTTTGAAAAAAATCATCTGTAATTAGTCGAGATATTAACCTTTAACGACACGGACGGTTTGGACATACACAATGACAGGGGTGGCGTACGCTATAGAGGTCTGCACAGGCCGACTCAGAGAGAAAAAAATTCGGCCTGGCCCGATACAAAATTAAAAGTTCAGCCCGTAGAAAAAGTAATATTGGCCCGGCCCAGAAAAAAGTTAAAATTTCTGCCCGGCCCAAGTGAATTTTTACAAAAAATTGATTTTTACATCGAATTGGTTAAAAATTTGTCTCGTACGAGGAGTTCTGACCAAAAATATTTATCTTAACTTTTTTTTCATGTGTATAATCTTCATTTTTATAGAAGTACCGCAGGCTGCAATATATTTTTTTAAAAAATGAATCTCTATTTCTTGTATGTAAAAGTTTCAGTTATCAATCGTTAATATTGTTAATCAATATTCCATGTGTTAAAAATCTGAAAAATGCTATACAGTAAAGATGAAAATAAGGAATTTTGCTTAGTGGCCACTGGCCGGTAAGTTGATTTTTTTTAGTAGCCAGTTACTGGCTAGTGAGAATAATTTCTTTAGTCGCCAGTAAGTACATTTATGTCACTGAATATTTAATTTAAAAATATATAAGTTTAGAGAAAATAAGTAATTTATGTAATAAATAAAAATATTTTAATTCATATTGTTTTGAATAATAAACTTGAGACACTAATTTCCAATCTATTTTAAATTTGAAATTAAGTTAACAGCAAAGTTATATGTAACATGCTTATATAGCTAACTACATAAGTCCACTATACTTAGGTACTTTTCAAAATTTAAAAAAAATCTGAAATTTACAACAATTTTTCTGAAATGTAAAGGGGGGGGGGGCTGAGGGGGTCTCTCGTGGGACTAATTGTGCATTTTATACATGATAGTTTAACAAAATTCGCGTTTTTCCGCGATCTATTGACGATGTTTTTGTTTCTTCCACGATCCTTTGACAAAATGTGCGTTTTTTCGCGATCTTTTGACAAGATTCGCACTTTTTTCGTAATTTTTTGATGAAATTCGCGTTTTTTCACGATCTATTGACGATATTTTGCGTTCTGCGATTTATTGATGATATTCTACATTTTTCTCGCGATTCTTTGATGAAATTCGGATTTTTTAGCGATCCTTTGATGAAATACAGGTTTTTCTACGATCCTTTGACGCAATGTGCGGTTTTTTCGCGATCTTTTAACAAAATTCTCGTTTTTTGCGCTTCCTTGACGAAATTCGTGTTTTTTTGCGATCTATTGACGATATTTGTGTTTTTTCCACGATCCTTCGACGAAATTTACGTTTTTTCCCGTAATCTTTTGACAAAATGTGCATTTTTACGCGCTCTTTTGATGAAATTCTCGGTTTTTTTCGCGATTCTTTGACAAAATTCGCTTTTGTTTTTCGCGATCTATTGACGATATTTGCGTTTTTTCCGCGATTCATTCACGATATCTGCGTTTTTTCTGCGATCACTTGACGAAATTCGCTTTTTTTCGCGATCTATTGGCGATAGTTTGGTATTTTCGCGATCATTTGACAAAATTCGCAGGTTTTTTTTCGCGATTCTTTGACGAAATCCCTTTGAAAAATCCTGTATTTGGCCGGTACTTTCCATATTTTTAGTCGCCAGTTTTTCACGTTTAGTCGCCAAGTGGCGACTGGCGAGTGCTTATTTTCATCTTTACTATACAGTAAAATCTTCTAAGATGGAATTGCATAGAAAAGAAAAAAAAAAATGCGTTATAGACAAGTACCCTTCTTAGCAAGTGTAAATGTATTATATATTCTTTTCTCACTTATTAGTATATTCATTTTGCATGGACCAACACATTTTTCAGTTTAAAATAGGGTTCCGTCATATGCAGGTTTCCTTTTCACACATTTTACTATATTTTAATTTAGCTATATTTTAATACACGTAGAAATCTACTATTCTTTAAAAATAATAAATTTTAATGTTTAAGTGTAGAATAATGGCGATTCAAAAATGTATGCATTTTTTGCAAATCACTTTTGGGCCAGGCCTAATTTAACTGACTTTTAAATGGACCAGGCCACGCTGAGACAATTATTTTCATACGGGCTGGCTCAAAACTAGGACTGAAAATTTTGGGCCGTGAAGACTAGGAATGAAACTAGGCCCGGCCCGACCCGAGAGCCGTGAATGAAAATCGGCCCGTGCAGATCTCTAGTACGCTATGTACCATTGGCTTTTAAAGCCCAGATAGCAACTTTTAATGATATATTTGTGTAATGCAATGCCCAGTAGCAGTATAAAAGCAATAACCGTCCAGTTGTTAAAAACAGGCTAATTTAATTAGAATTAATCACATAAATACTATGGGATTCTTGCAGGGTTGGCTTTTTCCCGTCCAAAACTTGTTTTTCCCATCCCACTGGGAAAAACTGGTAAATACCGGGAAAAACTTCCAAATGACAATATGTAAGAAATATTCTGGTTTTCTGAATCTGATGTGTAAAATGAAAGTTGGAAATACATAATTATTACAAATTTCCTTTATGTTTAAAATTATTCTGTAAGAAAGGAATACAGTAGAAGATCTGTACATAATGAACACCTAACAATGCAAGGTTGTGCATTATATGGGTCACATTTCGCACATCATTAAATTTACCTTATCCCTTTAAGAACGGGCAGCTTTTTGTGTTTTTTTTTTAAACAATGATATAACTGAAATTTGTAACTGATAATTTACTATCTGTTGATAAAATTCATATAATATAGTTTCTGTTAACCAGCACAATCACTCGATTCTGGCATTTATGGAACAGATAACCCAGGAAGATAGAATTTTAATTATTGCCTAATCCGCACGATCATGTGGGTCCGGTCTTAAAGGGTTAGAAATAAGACGAAATAGGCCTGAAACATATATGAAAATACATTAGAGTATCTTTATACTGCATTCCTTGTCCACAAGTTTTCCATATTATGAACTTTTTAATAACATTGATTATTCCACATATTGTTAAATATACTTTATAAACATGGTCAACTATACCTGTACCAAATCATTCATTAAATATTTTTGAAAATGGGTAATATATTGTAATAATACCATTTTTCTTTTCATTAAAGTTCTAAATTAAGGGGATAAAGTTGAGCTAATGTAACAAATTCATAATAATAATTAACAATAAAGATCTTCTACTGTATAAATAAATAAGAATTATTGCATAAAACATCTTCAGGGATGTCCTGCATCATCAGCATCTTTGGAGCGTTTTGTTTTCTAAATTTTCTTTCATCCAAAACAAGATTAGAAATAGACTGGGTTTACAAAAAGTCTCTAAATTAGTATTTTGTTTTACGAGGTAGGATTCAAAAGTTCCTGGACTGACTCTATAACTGTAAAAATACTACCAATTTCATTGCTGAAACACATCCGCCTTCGAAATAAGATCCTTGCGCAACAACACACTTTTGCCATCGGCTGTAAAGGTCATCGAAGCACTTCTGGAATCCATTTTTAGCCATGTCCTTTAATTCAGCCTGCGATGCACTTTTAACTTCATCTGAAGATTGAAATTGACGACCCTACAAGCGACGTGCAGTTCAGAAAACAGACTAAAGTCGCAGGTTGAGAGATCAGGGGAGTAAGGAGGATGTGGCAAAACTGTTGTTTTCGTAAGGAAGTCACCGACGGCTAGGGATCGGTGTGCAGGAACGTTGTCATGCAAAAGCATCCATGACTGCTCAGCCCACAATTTTGGCCTCTTCTTAAGGACCGACTCATGCAAACGACGCAGGATGTCTACATAGAGTTCTTTGTTGACAGTGCGTTCTTCAGGGATAAATTCCAAATGCACAATGCCCTGGATATCGAAGAATACCTTTAATATGACCTTCCCTTTAGAGCGATCTTGGCGAAATTTCTCCTTCCGTGATGATTTCCAAGTTGCTGATGCTCTCTTGGATTGCAGATCATATAAAAAACACCATTTCCAGTCTCCAGTAACAATTCTGCCAAGTAAGTAAGGATCTTTGTCATCAGCCGAGATTAAGCCTCCCACCATTTCAATTCGAATTGCCTTTTGGTCTTCGCTTAACATGCATGGTCGTCGATTTCAAACTTCAGATGAAGTAAAAAGTGCATCGCAGACTGGATTAAAGAACATGGCTAAAAATTTATTCCAGAAGAGCTTTGATGACCTTTACAGGCGATGGCAAACTTGTATTGTTGTGCAAGGGTCTTATTTCGAAGGCAGATGTGTTTCAGCAATGTAATTGGTAATATTTTTACAGTTATAGAGTCAGTCCGGGAACTTTTGAATCCTACTACGTATGATGCTAAAATCCAATGCGGAAGACGAAGAATATGAATACGATTATGATTGATAAATGTTTGGGAATCTGTGTACTAGTGTGTGAATATTTAAATAAATGCACTCCATTGTCTGTTTTTGTAGATCTTCCTTTTCTTTTTTTTTTTTTTTTACTTTCAAGCTATTTTTTGGAACCCAATTTTGACATTTTAAAGGCTGTTTTGAATTTATATTTCTGTTTTTAATAATCAGTTTTTCCCATGTGGGAAAAACATAGTATTTCCCAGGATGGTAAATACCGGTTTTTACCATGGTATTTACCAGGGGTGGGAAAAACCTTGCCAACCCTGGATTCTTGACTAGTTTGCATTGTGGGGATCTGTCAATACGCCCACCGTGTCTTTAAAAGTTATTTAAAAACCTATCTGGAAAAATGCGGCACGGACCAAGGCAGCGTTGCAACTTTGCGACCGCATTTCGACGTGCGCTTAGCACAATGTCAAGCTTCAAGTGTTTTGGTTTAGCTACACTTTGAAAAGAAAAGATTATTACAATGCCGAATTTAGTTTTATGAAATGCCAAATGCAGTTTAACATCTTGCGCTCTATGACGTATGCAGCGTACGTCATGCTATTTTGGCCTTTTCCGTCAATGATATAATATGGCAGATTACCTGCATATTATATCATACTACTGCCTATCATTACTACCTATTACTACCTGCATATTTAAAAATTCTGAATTCTCACCAGAAAGTTTTAACTATTATTTTTGCTTTACAAGATGATTGATTTTCCATAAATAAAGTAAAAGAAAATTACCAATTAAATTTTTGTGGTGTGAATTCAAAATTTCTAAAAAAAAAATCTGCCAGATGCGGCAACACTGGTGGCTAGTGACATACATACGAAAACAGCGCAAGGGGTTAAATATGAACTACTTTTATTGTCAGTACTAAATGTGCTACAAACTTCATTTGAAATAGGGTTCGTGCTGTGGTAGAGGTTACTAACATCCAAAAATTTCAGAACGTTCAGAGTATATTTACGGGAGTTAGAGCGCGGACAGACAAACCGAAGTCATAAACACTTTTCAACTTTGTTGGAAAGTATTAAAAAGCAGATGGCATATGCTCTAACCAGAGAGTATACCCTACGGTGTATATACTATAGTTTTTTTAAGAAACAGAAGGTATGCAGTGTTCCTTAAAAAAATCCAGAAGGTATACCACCGTATACCCTCCACTACATCCCTGCTTATGAAGAAGTTAAAAATACATAATTTCAGGATACTTTAAAAAATTTTCTTTATTTATTTTTGTTAAAATGTTTATATATCAACATTCAGTTCATCATCAATAACAATATGGCAAAACCATCTAGTTATGTACCTTCATAAGTTGAAACACCTACTGTAATACCTAGAGCCGTACTGAGTACTCGGCCTACTCAGTCAATTTGCCGAGTACTTGGTGAAATTTTGGCCGAGTACTCGGTCAATACCGAGTACTCGGTCAATACCGAGTAGTTGTAAGAATTTCATTTTTTAAGCATATGAATTTAAAACTGATGTGTAAAAAGTTATTCGAATATTAATGTATAATATATGCAATAATTCATAAAACTATTTACTCGGTATTTAACAATATTTCTACAAAATATAGAAAAAGTTAAGAGCAAAAACCCTCATAAAATAATTCCAGATTAAATTTTAGTTTCACATTTATACAAATAAAAGTAAGTTCTTTTTAAATATATAGGAAAACAGAAAAGACTATTATTTTGGATAAAGAAACTGTAAATACAATAAATGTGATAAAAAATTAATAATTAAATTTTTTGTGTTTCAAATTATGGTGCAAAAACTCCAAACGTTCTACATTATCAGTAGACAGGGCATTTCTTTTACTACTTTAAATTTGGCCTGCCTCTAAAATATATGTTCAGAATAAACAGTGGTTGAAGGTGCACATAAGAATTTTTTTGCGAGGTTGCACATAATCAGAAAAGTCCCCCCCCCCCCCCCAACCATGGAAATTGGAGTGTGTCAGTTTTACACAAGTCTTCTGTTAAGAAAGCCTGTATCTCTTTTTATACCTTTCTTTTTATTTTCCTCTTTTTTATTTTGAATCAAAAGAAAATAAGGTATACAGTTACAAAATAAATATGAAATGTTTTACATTATTAAATGAATTGTTACAGTGACATATAAACATTTTTATTTTTGATAGACAGATTTCAGGTATCGGAATAAATTGGAGGTTTGAAGAATGTTTTAATTTTATATTGGTTAATAATTGTACTTGTTATGTGTCAATTCTTCTTTTTTTTGCTACCGTTTTAATGGTACTGTTTTGAATTGTCAAAAATTTTCTTAAAAGGTGCACAAATAAATTTAAAATTTAATTGGTTAATTTATATATACTATATATGTATATTATATATATGTACAGACAGTTATATATATATTTCCTGTGTTCATTTCTAAATCATCTTTGGAGCTTTGCCAATTTCTTCATATATTTGTGATTTCAAATTTATTATATATATATATGTACACACAGGTATATATATGTACACCTCAGCCACATTATGTGCACATCAGTGTTTTTTTTCTTATTACACAACTACTCGGTATTCGGTACTCTGTTACTCGGCCAAAGTACTACTCGGTACACCACTAGAATTCCTGCCGAATAATTTGCATATCAAATAAAGACATTTTGTTTTGAACAACAAATTTTATTTCATAAGTTGAGTAAAAAATTTTCATTTAAGAATAAATTATATTTAATTAAATAAATTTTCTGTTTCTAAATATATTTATTTGATCAGCAGATTATACAGTACTTACATTTTCTGTTATCCCGTTTTCAATGGCACATCTAAACATATCGTTTCTGGGTGTGGGGGTGGGGGGGTGGGGGGGGGGAGTGTGACATAAATAGTTGAACACGCTAAGACAGAATAGCATGGGACCAAGGAAAAATTCCTTTTAAACATCTTTTTCTCATAACATGTATCACATCCTTTATATAATCAAACCTGTTAAGACGGAATTGCATAGGATCAGGAAAAATTCAGTTTTAGACAGGTTTTTATCTTTACAGGTATAATTATACTGCATTTTTTTTCATCAGAACCATAAAAATTTCCCGTCTAAGGTAGGTTTCCATTATATCTGATTTTTCTTTGCAGTTATTATGCTGCTGTTCTGAAAGATGTAATCTGCTTTTTATCTTATACTATAATGTGAGCAAGAATTGTGTGTGTATGTAAAATTTATTTTAAAAAGGCTCTAACGATTTTGATGAAATTTTGTATTTTACCATTTTCGGGCATGAAAAGACCATTGGGCTAGGTCACGTGTTCGAGAAAATTTGATTAGTGGGTCATAATGGGTCAAGGTAATTATATCTAAAAAACAGCTCAATTGATTTTGATCAAACTTTATATCCAACCATTTTTCGGCATGAGAAAACTATTGGGCTAGGTCACATGTTCGAGAAACTTCGATTAGTGGGTCACTATGGGTCAAGCCAATTTTATCTAAAAAACGGCTCTAACGATTTTAACTAAATTTTGTATTCTGTCATTTTGGATTACGAGAAGACCAATGGGCTAAGTCACATATTAGAGAAAATTCGACTAGTGGGTCAAGCAAAGTTTATCTAGAAAATGGTTCTAACGATTTTGACGAAATTTTGTATTTTATGATTTTCGCGCACGAGTATACCATTGGGCTATGTCACATGTTCGAGAAAATTCGATTAGAGGGTCATAATGGGTCAAGGTCAAGCTAATTATATCTAAAAAATGGCTCAATCGATTTTGATTAAATTTTACATCCAATCATTTTTCAGCACGCGAAAACTATTGGGCTCGGTCACATGTTTGAGAAATTTCGATTAATGGGTCACTATGGGTCAAGTCAATTTTATCTAAAAAACAGCTCTAACGATTTTGACTGTATTTTGTCGTTTTTGATTACAAGAAGACCAATGGGATAAGTCACACATTAGAGAAAATTAGATTAGTGGGTCACTGTGGGTCAAGCAAAGTTTATCTAGAAAAAGGCTCTAACGATTTTGACGAAATATTGTATTCTATCGTTTTCGGGCATGAGAATACCATTGGGCTTGATCGCATTTTCAAGAAAATTCGATTAGTGGGTCACAATTTGTCAGGGTCAAGCTAATTGAATCCAAAAAAGGCCTAAAACATTTCGACAAAATTTTGTAATATACCGTTTCAGGCATGAGATGGCCATTGGACTAAGTTACATGTACGAGGAAAATAGATTAGTGGGTTATTTTGCGTCAAATGGGTCAAGGTCAAGCTAATTATATCTAAAAAACGGCTCAATCGATTTTGACTAAATTTTATATCCAACCGTTTTTCGACACGAGAAAACTATTGGGCTAGGTCAGCAGGGTTGGAAAAAAAAACGGGGTTTTTTTTGTAAAAAAACCAAAAAAAATGGTTTATTTGGTTTAAACCAGGTTTTTTTGGTTTAAATCGGGTTTTTTTAAATATAATTTCCTATTGCATACAGATGCATATCTGTTGATTATATAAGTAATATAACTTTTGAAAATATTTAAATTAAATAATTACAGTCAATTATATAGAAAATTGAAATCATTTCTAATTTAAACATTATTAGTAACAGCTATGTCTTATGTTCAAAGTAAACTGCTCTACACAGTGAAACATTGATACCTTGAAAATCATATGAAGAATCCTTTGATTAATAATATAATAATCAATCAATAAATATTTGATGCAGTTTCATGAATATATTATTCTGTGGTTGTTATTATTATTTTAATATCCAAATACTTCTGGTTATTTTGTTTTCTGAGTGATAACTCTAAGTGTCCAAGTGAACGTTTTTGGCTATTAAATTCAGCAACTAGCAGAAAAGATTGATTGGTATTATTGAAATGCTATAACTAGCATTCAATTTTTGCAAGCTGTGTTATTCAATTTGATATCTTAAGTTACTCTTTTAAATTCTTTAAGGATAATCTTCCCCAATTCCAATCCAGAAAATTTTCTTTTACAACTTAACCAAAATCTTAAAGATCATTGTATTTTGCTATTAACTGCTCTAAATAATCTGCATTTTTTAAATGAAAACATTTTAAGCTAAGTATTAAATATTATTTATATCTATTTTATCTTTTCTAATTTCACATGTTTTAAGGAAAATCTTTAGGGTACCAGATATGTTAATCAGCACATGCTAATTTTCATTCTACATGCATAGAAACATGACCTAGACTCATTATGTCTCATGTTGACTGCTGAGATGAAGTGTTAAAAGTAGAAATTACTTCTATTAATAATTTAAAACAATTAAATTACAAAAAAGAGAAAATATTATATTAGATTTTTTCTAAAAAAACCAATTGGTTTAAACCGTGCCAACCCTGTAGGTCAGATGTTCGAGAAATTTCGATTAGTGGGTCATTTTTGAGTCCCTTTGGATCAAGCCAATTTTATCTAAAAAACAGCTCTAACGATTTTGACTAAATTTTGTATTCTGTCATTTTGGATTACGAGAAGACCAATGGGCTAAGTCACATATTAGAGAAAATTCGTTTAGTGGGTCATTTTGGGTCACTGTGGGTCAAGCACAGTTTATCTAGAAAACGATTTTCACGAAATTTTGTATTTTATCGATTTCGGGCGCGAGAATACCATTGGGCTTGGTCGCATGTTCAAGAAAATTTGATTAGTGGATCATTTTGGGTCACCTTGGGGCAGGGTCAAGCTAATTGGATCTAAAAAAAGGCCCAAAACCTTTTGACAAAATTCTGTAATATACCGTTCTCGGGCATAAGATGACCATTAGGCTAAGTCACAAGTTCGAGAAAAATCTATTGGTGAGTCATTTTTGGGTAACTGTGGGTCAAGCTAAGTATATCTAAAATAACGGCTCAAAACATATGGCAAAATTTTGTATTATATCGTTTTTGAGCATGAAAATACCATTGAGCTAAGTCACATGTTCTGGAAAATTCGATTAGTGGGTCATTTTGGGGTCACTGTGGGTCAAGCTAATTGTATCTTAAAAAAAAGGCTCAAACGATTTTGATAAAATTTTGTATTATACTATTTCTGGGCACGAGAAGATCATTGGGTTAGGTCACATGTTCGAGAAAATTCGATTAATGGGTCACTGTGGGTCAGGTTAATTTTATCTAGAAAACAGCTTTAATGATTTTGATTAAATTTTGTTTTCTATCGTTTTCGGGCTCGAGAAGACCATTGTTCTAGGTCGTATGCTCAAGAAAATTCGATTAACCAGTCATTTTGGGTCACTATGGGTTAAGCAAAGTTTATCTAGAAAACGGTTCTAACGATTTTGACGAAATTTTGTATTTTATCATTTTCAGGTGTGAGGTATCATTAGGCTTGATCGCATGTTCAAGAAAATTCAATTAGTGTGCCATTTTGAGTCACAATGGGTCAGGGTCAAGCTAATTGAATCCAAAAAAGACCTATAACATTTCGACAAAATTTTGTAATATACCGTTTCTGGGCATGAGATGACCATTGGACTAAGTCACATATATGAGAAAAATCGATTGGTGGGTCATTTTGGGTCAAGGTTTAGCTAAAAAATGGCTCAAACGATTTTGACAAAATTTCTTATTAAGGTTAGTTGGGGCAACTGGGCCATGATTTTACAATGTGACTCTGGAGCTTCTGACAATTCAGCTTCAAAAAGCTAATGTTCATTTGAATTAAAGTCTGAACTTCTGTAAATGTGTTCAGTTAGGTTCCCTCTATCAGGCAGAAATGCTCAAAAATACATTTTAATATTAGATGTACCGTAATTTCGGGTAGATAAGCCGCCCTGGCGTATACGCCGCTACGTCCGAAAATAGTAAAAAAAAATTGAAATTCCATCATATACGCCGCACCGGCGTATAAGCCGCACTTATTGAAAGTGGTGTACATACTACTATAGACGCCATATTGAAGATTTTCGCGCATTTTTTAAAACCATTTTAAAAATTAGAATTTTAAATTTAATTCAAATAATGAAAATAAATAAATAACTTTTGTTTTGTGGATTTATCCAATTGCATCACACATTTAAGCCTTGGATCGGCAAGTAGAAATATATTTGATGGAATTCTTACTATAAAACATAATACTAGAATTACAAATAAAACTATTTTTTATTCGAATCCATCAATTAAATAACACAACGTAAAATTCCGAAAATAACTAATGATAAATAATCATTTTGACAACATGAACTATTGGCAAAAGTTGGGAGAGACGTATAAAGAGAATTTTTTTGAAAATATCTTCACTACTAACTGTAAACATCAATATCTGTTAACAGAAATTAATTGATACTCAATTTGATGTATTCTGTAAATATTTAAAATAAAATGTTCTAAGAAAGTTTTAAAATAAACAAAAATTAAATACATACGTTCATTATTGAAAAAAAAAAAAACATTCGCAAATGCGCACACTAAAAGAAAACAAGAGAATCTACTTTCTTTTCCATTAAAACGCCGCGATTATACAAAACTGAGCATAAAAAGTATTCCTTAAATGTGTCAGCAACTTCACTTTGCGTAAGTGCAGTAAAAATAAATTATTGAGCTGCAAGCAAACATAAAAAATAATTTAAAAGAAAAAAAAAACAAAAAGCAAAACCCATTTTTTCTAAGCTTTAAAAAAAAAAAAAAAAACTCCATTATTAATTGTCCGATTTTGTTCAAATTTTCAGCAAGTTGCAATAACAGTAAATTACGCTGTGTAACAAAATGTTATTAAAATATAATAAGTTATTAGAAAATTACAGCTCTCCCCAAAACCCCTAGTTTATAAAAAGGAAGAGAGCCATCTGCAGTTTGTTTATTCAACTCTGCGGTGGAGCGGGAAGTTGAACACGTTATCAGAATGAGATCATTATCTTTAAGTAATGCAGAAAGAAACCATGCATAGATTTTATTCTTTTTTAATGAAATAAAAAAGAACTTCCCGATATTTTTTTAATGATTGTTATTTCTAATCCGTGAAGCATTTTTAATATTGTTTTTCAGATTTTCACTCTATAATCTTACATGGTCTGATTAATTTTTTTTTCTGGAAAAAAACGTTATTACTTCGTATACGCTGCACCGGCAGATAAGCCGCAAAAGGTAAAATTTAACTTTTAAACACGTATAAGCCGCGGCTTATCTACCCGAAATTACGGTAAATTTCCAACAGGGCGAAAAATGTCCGGACCAGGATTCGAACCCGGGACCTCCTGGTTCAAGCCGCCAGTGCTCTGCCATCTGAGCTATCCCGGACGATTCTGGTCGAACTTTTTCACCCAGCTAACCTTGATGATTACAGCATCCTGGTCCCTTATTACATCCTGGTCCGGACATTTTTCGCCCAGTTGGAAATTTACATCTAATATGATTTGTTTACCAATTAAAATAATTGTGTTAATATTAATCTAGTGTAACTTCGTATCCAGCGATTTCTGGAGTTCCATTACCTGAGATTTATTCTGTTGAGCTGAACCAGGTTTCAGACCAGTTGCTGTAATCATCAAGGTTAGCTGGGTGAAAAAAGTTCGACCAGAATCGTCCGGGATAGCTCAGATGGCAGAGCACTGGCGGCTTCAGCCAGGAGGTCCTGGGTTCGAATCCTGGTCCGGACATTTTTCGCCCAGTTGGAAATTTACATCTAATATGATTTGTTTACCAATTAAAGAATTGTGTTAATATTAATCTAGTACATTTTAATATTTAAAAATATAAAAATATGCATATTTCATCTTTCTTTCATCATGGGTCCAGTTGCCCCATAAAAATGGGGTAACTGGGCCAGGAGGGTCTATGTTCCACACACGTTTTTTTTTTTTTTCATCTGGGATATCAGGTCCTGTTTGAAAAAGTGTAAACAACTTAAAAAAGTTTAAACCAGGCAGATTATGTAAATTATATGTCAATAAAGAGCATTGTAAGGGAAACCTTTGCTATAAATGTGTCTAAAAAAAGCACTAAAAGTGAAAATAGTAGATTTATTTATACAAAAACATGAAAATTAAGTAAGTACTTATGTACTTTAGTATAGGTAATAACAGGGTTTGCACAGATTCATTAGACTCCTTGGAAACTCCTTAGAAATGAAAACATTCCCAAGTAGTACATAGAACTACTTAGATAAGCAAACCACTCCTTAGAAACTCCTTAAATTGTATTGAGGCTTCGGACGCAAGCGATATTGCTGCCGAGAAAAAAATTTGTGATTGTAAAATGCATGGTAAATCCTTTATGCACGTCATTCATCTGAAGCATACACAGCATTGATTGGTTAGAATAATCTTAATATCAGGGCTCCCACTAGGTCCGTTTTTCAATTATTAGGTCCATAAAATCCGTACACTGTTAACCAATCTTTATTTTAAATTTTATTGATGTTTGGCATTTAGCCAAGAATCTCGGAAAAGTCGCGCTTTTCGCAAATATGTTCCAAAAAATACCGTCAAATTTCGTCAATCGATCGTGGAAAATATTCGTAAATTTTGTCAAAGGATCGTGGAAAACGCGAACTTCTCCCACAGATCGCGGAAAAACTCGAATTTCTTCAAAAGATAGAGAAAAATACGCGAATTTTGTAAAAGACAGCGAAAAAACGCAAATTTACTCAAAGGATCACAAAAAAAACTCGTATTCCGTTAAAAGGTCGGAAGAAAAAGCTGATTTCCTCAAAAGAGCGCTAAAAACACGCAAATTTCATCAAAGGATCACGAAAAACACTTGGTTGCCATCAAAAGATCGCGAAAAAAAGTAAGTTTAGTCAAACAATCGACCTAAAATGCAAATTCCATTAAAAGATCCCGGAAAAACGTGAATTTCTCCAGAAGATCACAAAAACCGCGAATTTCCTTATAAGATCGCGAAAAAAATGCTAATTTCATCAAAGTATTGCAAAAAATACCTGAATTTCTTTAATAGATCATGTGAATTTCGTCAAAAGATCATGCAAAACACACGAACTTCGTCAAAGGATCCCTAAAAAGACACGAACTTCGTCAAAACCCCACGAAAAAATGCAAATTTCATCAAAGGATCGCAAAAACACGTGAATTTTGTCAAAGGATCGCAAAGAATGCGCAAATTTTGTCAAAGGATCGTGAAAAACACGTGATTCCATCAAAAAAGCGCGAAAAAAATGTCAGTTTCGTCAAACGATCGAAATAAAACGGGAATTCCATTAAAAGGTCACGAAAAAACTAGAACTTCTCCCAGAAGATCGAGAGAAAAAACACGAATTTCTCTCAGAAGATTGTGAAAAAACCGGGAATTTCCTTGTAAGATCGCGAAAAAAATGCGAATTTCGTCAAAGTATTGCGAAAAATTCAAATTTTGTCAAAAATCACGAAAATATGCGAATTTCATCAAAGGATCATGATAAACACGCGAATTTTGTTAAAAATTGCGAAAAAAACGTCACTTTCGTCAAGCGATCGAAATAAAACGCGAATTCTATTAAAAGATCACAAATGCGAATTTCCCCAAAAGATTGCGAAAAAAACACTAATTTCTCCCAGAAGATCACGCAAAAACACGAATTTCCCCAGAAGATCACGCAAAAACACAAATTTCCCCAGAAGATCGCAAAAAAAAACGCGAATTTCCCCAAAAGATCTCGAAAAAAACACGAATTTCCCCAAAAGATTGTGAAAAAAACTCGAATTTCCCCAAAAGATCACGAAAAAAAAATGCGAATTTCCTCATAAGATCGCAAAAAATGCTAGTTTCGTCAAAGTCTCACGAAAAACACGTGAATTTCTTTAATGGATCATGTGAATTTCGTCAAAGGATCATGCAAAACACACGAACTTCGTCAAAGGATCGTGGAAAAGATGCAAACTTCGTCAAAGGATCACGAAAAACACGCAAATTTTGTCTAAGGATCGCGAAAAATAAGTGGTTCCATCAAAAAATCACGCAAAAAAGTCAGTTTCTTTTGTCAGACGATCGAAATAAAACGCGAATTCCATTAAAAGATCGTGAAAAAACTCGATATTCCCCAGAAGTTTGAGAAAGAAACGTGCATTTTACCCAGAAGATTGTGAAAAAACCACGAATTTCCTTATAAGATTGCGAAAAAAATGCGAATTTTGTCAAAGTATCGCGAAAAACACGCGAACTTCGTCAAAGAACTGCAAAAAAATTCAAATTTCATCAAAAATGTTTTTAATATTGTTGTGGTTTATCATTTTTATTCTAGATTTAAAAAATGGAACACAAAAATAGATTTTATTATTGTTAATCTTTTATCTATATTATATATATATATATATATATATATATATATATATACATGATTTAATTAAAGTATTCAAGAATAGATAATGGGGACTAGTATCTTACAGGAATACTAATAATGCCACTTTTTTTTATTCATTTTTCTATGTATGGCATGAGCAACATTCTCCTTCAAAGAAAGTGATTACCGCTGATCTAAAAGAATAAATTCAGAACTTGTTATATTTTTCCTTGTATGTTGCGTTTAGCATTCTCTTTTTTTTTTACCTTTTAAAATTTTCTTTAAGATGTATCACGTATGTGATATAATAAGTGTTTGGGGTTTGGTTTGACTAATCTCTATTTATATGACCAGTGGTCTCACTGCATAAAAAAGTTGATTGTCTTTTTGTATTTAAAGTTACGAAATCAGTAAGCGATATATTGTGAATACTGCACAATTTCAGCACTAACAATTTGATTCTAATAGAGTAAAATTTGTTTTTGAAATGTTTTGCTCTTCCAATTGGGCATTAAAAACTGGAATGTGCATACCACATGACGATGCAGCACATAAAAACAACAGCCAAAAAATAAAAAATAAAAAGTGTAAAATTTTTTGGACTCCTTATATTTTTTCGGTACTCCTTGGATTTTTTCTTCTCAACTCTGTATGAACCCTGTAATAAGTATAAAAGCCACATGGGTATTTTAAGGAAAAAAAATATCTAGGTAAATCTATGAACAAACAGCCACGTAAGTACTTAAGTTCTTTTTCTGTATCAAGAGGGGGGTGGGGGTCGCATTATATAGGGAAAATTTTATTGTTCCTACCAGAACTCTTAATGAGTTACCTTCATGATCATTTTATTTAACATATTCTAAAGAAAAGTGCGATGAAGATATTATTTTCAAAATAGTGGTAGGAATAATAAAAGTTTCCTTATAGAATGAGACCCCTGTGTATCGTACAATTTCAAGGTTTGGCTATCTCGCTTTCAGAAGCAAGGTACTTCCATTCGTAAAATGTTGAAATAATTTAATAACACCAGTATTTACAAGAGAATCTATTTGAAATCAAGTAAAAGTACATTTTCGTATACTTAATACAGGTGACATTTTCATTATAAAATTCCGGTGCCAATGTGGCAATTAGGAATTAAAATTATGTGATGCCATAATGGCATCATCGCCTTTCAAGGAGTCGAGAAATTTGGTTTGATGCCACTCAATATGCTTTTTTTAAATTTTATTACGTAGTTTTAATAAGGTATTCTATAATTTTCTTTATTGTGAGCAAAAACCAATGGAGAAATTTACTTCCCGTTGTAAGAGAAACTAAAAAAAATTATTTATAACTATTGGGGTAACTGGATCCAGCATGGCCCAGTTACCCCGGATACATGTCCCAGTTACCCCATTCTTGAAAAATTTATGGGGTAACTGGGACACCGGGCTTACATTCAGGGGCGGCACCAGAACTTGCCCGACGGGGTGGCACAGTATCCCCGACAGGGGGGCCGAATTCATAATATATATTGGAGGTCTCCACGAGCCCGGGCCAGTCCCGAAGACCGATCGCGGTAAAAGTTTCTTTCATTAAACTCGGACCGGGCTTAATTTTATCTGAAAACTCAGTACGGGCTTGGGCTAAATTTTAGCTTTTGAAAAGTTGGTCCGGACCTGAACTTCATTCTCCCCGGGACACGTCCGGGCCTTGTATTTTTTCTGTAGATTCAGGCCGGACCGGAACTGTATTTATACTTCAGAATTTTTTTTTCTTCCGCACGGTAATGTCGTGGTAATTTTTCTCCTTTATTAGTAGAGTGAATGAAAAAATAACATGTCTTAGTTTTTTTTCCCTTTTTTCAAATAACTGGTGGAATTTGTTAATTAATCACGAGAAAAACATAAATTTTTCGCGTCCGGATTTGGGATATCCAGAAATGCGCAGATCTGTAACACTCACACTGCTATTTAAATAAGAGGTGAATTGCAGAGGGCGAAACGATTTTTATTCGAAACATAAATTTCTAATCTTGGCTAAGAATGTTGTAGATCAATAAAGAAAAAAAAGCTCTTAAGGGTATTTTTGAAACACCTCACTA
This sequence comes from Maratus speciosus, assembly GCA_963932465.1. Classification (NCBI taxonomy): domain Eukaryota; kingdom Metazoa; phylum Arthropoda; class Arachnida; order Araneae; family Salticidae; genus Maratus; species Maratus speciosus. The sequence goes on from OZ010796.1 coordinate 310,598,768, forward strand.
GTCACCTAATCTTTATAGGCGGACGAATTCACAACAGAAAAACTTTCCAGTCTTTTGAGCATTACCAGAAAGAAAAAACTCTGCTTCGTACTCTTCTTCCACCCAGCAACCTCCCAATAAAAGGTCATTCAATATTACAGATTTTGCGTGCACATATATTGCACATACACAGCAGTGTGTGAGCGACAAAGTATGGAACAGTTCTCCGGTTATGATACGAACCACTGCGGACCACCCCGTCCTTAAGAAAATGCAAAGGCCTAGAAACAAGAGTCCCGCATCAGGTAATGTGGGTAACCAATTTTTTTCGAAATTCGGTTAGTGTTCAGGCCGGCTTGGTCATGTATTTTAATGTCGGAGGTAAATGAAAAAAAATCAGTTGATAAATCCTATCGAAAACTTATGAAGTGACCAAAAATTATTTTAATTTAAAATTATTTAAATTTGTTAGTGAATGTGTCATCGCGAAAACTAGCAGTTAAACGTTACACCTAACTAGGGCGTTGCCCGGGTAATAAATAAAATTTGCAGCCCTGCAAATTTTATTTAAAACTAACCCAATTCTGATTTTGCAACCCGAACCGAACCCAACCAAAAATATTCCGTCTACCCGCAACCCGATCGAGCCCGAAATACTTAATTCAAATCCCAACCTGGAACCCGGAATCAGAGAAAATTGATCTAAAATATAATGTAATTATAGAAAAATAGTCTGTAATCATACCTCCACTATTAATGTTACCTTTTATGTAGAAAAATAAACATGTAACGGGTCATTCATATTTAAATACGTAATTTTTCATCAAAAATAGATTCCTGCGCGGGTTGGGTTATACCGTACCCAAACGTTCAACTTAAAGTCAATTCGAAATCTACAAAAAATTTTCGTTGACCCAAAGCCCGACAAAAAAATTTCTATTGACCCTAAACCGAAACACTTAAACCCGAACCCGACTCGACACAAATAAGATCTATAATACAGTTATGAAAAAATAGTCTGCAATCATATCTCAATTCTATCTTTTATGTAGAAAATAAACATGTAAAGCTATTCATTCAAATTTAAATATATAATTCTTCATCTAAAATAATACCCTAGACTTTCTTTTTGTAAAATTGAGCTAATTCGAATTTGGCTCATAAGTAGTGTTGTCAGGTCTAGTATCGCAAAAAGCGCGACAGAGAGAGAAAAAAAGCGGAGCAGGCGCTTGAAAATCGGGACATCCTTAAGCAGTATGATAAAACCTGTTAAAACGGAACCAGTGTAACGGAATAATGATTTAAACTGAAAAGTTTTGCAATATCGGCTAAAACAGGCTAAGATTAAAACCTATCTAAATTGGAAAGTTCTTCCGATTTTTTGTCGTTCCATCTCAATAGGTTGCTATATTAACCTTTAACTGATGTTACCCGTCTCTTAGACCGCGGTTTTTTTTCAATTTTTATAGTTTAACTTGCAATTTTCAGTTTAATTAGTACAAACAAACCGAAATTTTGCTCCATTTGGAAGTTTAGTACTATCACCAGAGACTTTTGAATAAGTGAATTTTAATTATAACAGCCCTGTACAAAAAGTTTAGTGCAAAAACGCCATCCTATGAGTTAATCGCGTCTTTTATTCATCTTTCGATGGGGTGATCTCACAGACCGCCCCACACTAGTTATGTGACAATTTCTGTGACATCAGTTATAGGTTAAATAGCTTCCTTTCTTCGTATTGAATGTACGTGAATTATACTTTATCCATAAAAGAATGGAGTGAAATTAATTAGTCGAACTAGAGTTTTTTAAATAATTAATAGTAATTTTATGACAATAATGCTCACTTTATAAATACCGCATTTTATTTTTTTCATTATTTTGCATTTCAGCCATTTTTGAAAAAGCACAATTATTATTACTTACACTCTCAAGAAAACATTTCGACAAACGTAAAAAGTACAGGCAACAAGTTGTCGGAACGCACATTTTTCCGTTATTTGAAGAAATTTCCATCTTTTGACGGGAGAATTTAAAAAAAAATTGAGCTTCGATTCGCGAACTTTTCTTGTTTTGGACGAAAAGTACGTTAAAAATCGGTCTCCGATGCAAAAAAGTAACGTGTAGCACAGTTACGGGAACAAACCCCTTTGTGATTTGACGAAAATGCAACTGCAGATAATTATTACGTTAGATTAATAATTTTCTGTATTTTGGGAAGAATTGGGCAAATCAAAACAGAAATTTTCGTGTTTTAATAATAGTAAAAGCAATTGAAGAAACACCTTCAACTCACATATTTTTTTAGAGTGTATATCGAAACTAGACAGCATGGTCCTCTAACTTCTGATAATATACACGATATAGAATTTAAATCTGAGACTAAAACTGAAATACAAAATTCGGAAGAAAAATGTAAGTTAAAGGAAAACTTATAAAATAGCTTAGAAAGAAAGAGTTCATTATTTTAATATTAACCCAATCATAAAACAAATAAGTCATGTTAATGTTTAAAAAAAAAAAAAAAAAAAATCATGCTTATTTTGAAACAGCCAAAGTTTAAATGTTTGCACGGGTCGGGCTCGGGGCTATTTTCATTCATGGCACTCGGGCCAGGTCAGGCCTAGTCACTACTCTTTCCGGGTCGGGCTCGGGCTTTACTTTTTTCTGAAGGATCGGGCCTGGCCTGGCCTGGCCTAACTCCTTTTTTTTCGTACCGAAACGGAACAGGTTTTATTCTTCCTAGGTTTTCATAAGCCGATATTTTCAATCCCGGTCTCGATCAAGCCCGTATGAAAAGCAATCCAGCCTATCGACATGGCCTGGTCCGTGCAAAAATCAGTAAAATTTGGTCCGGCCCAAAGCATTTTGCAAAAAGTGTATATATTTTATTCTACAATTTTCTAACATTCTACATTATTCTATAATTAAACATTAAAATATATTCGTTTTAAAGAATAGTAGATTTCTAGGCAATGATATTGAAATACGGTAAAACGTGTGAAAAAGAACCAGCCTATGATGGAATTCTGTCTTATATGTAAAAAATTATTGATTCATGCAAAATGAATATAATACGTGAGAAAAGAATATAATACATTTACACCAGCTAAGAAGTGAACTTGTTTATAACGCATTTTTTTTCTTTCCCATGCGATTCCGTCTTAGAAGATATTACTGCATACAATTTTCCAGATTTTTAAGTCAATAAGAAAATAATAATAAGAAGAAAAATAATTTTTTGATTAACGATGTTAATTAAAGCTGAAACATTTACATACAAATAGAGATTCATTAAAAAAATGTATATCGCAACCTAGGGCACTTCTTCAAAAATGAAGATTATAAACATGAAAAAAAAGTTAAAATAACTATTTTTGGTCAAAACTTCCTCCTTTTAACAAAATCGACGTAAAAATACATGTTTTGTAGAAATTCCGTCGGGCTGGATCGGACTCGGGTCGAGATTTTAACTTTTTTCCTGGCCGGCCCGGAAAAAGTTTAACTTTTATACCGGGCTGGGCCCGGACCTGGAAATTTAGGCCCGTACAGACCTCTACAAAGTTTAACTAAGTTATTTATTAAAATTGTTCAATCTAATAATACAATCAAGTTTTAATTATCAAGTAAGTCGGTGTTCTGTTTTACACGATTTTTTACATTTCTAAATGCGAACCTACGAACGTAAACACGAATTGTTAATTACAACCCTGCACGGTTCGAGTTATGCCCGACCCGAAATTGACAAAATATTCTTTTTTTTGAACCTGCAACTTGACCCTAAGCATGAAATTAAAACAAAAATCAATCCTAAATGTAAAACAATTCAGGAAAATAGTCTGCAATCATATCTCTAAAACCAATTTTATATTTCGAAAAATGAATGCATACTCATTCATATAAAAGTATTTTTTTTTTTTTTTTTTTTTTTTTTTTATCATTTGAAACAATAATCTGGATTTTTCTTTGGAAAAATTTGGCGTACTCAAATCGACTCCCGAAAACGGAAACATAAATGAAGCCGATCCGCAGCAAAATTTTAGAGCCGCCAACACGTCCTCGTAGAATTGGGTTAACTGACCCGATGCAAGATTGTAGTTGTTTCTGTATATACATATTCCAGCAATTTACAATGAAGTTATGTATGTATATAATTATTTTCTTATTTATACCACCCATTTATCTTCTACATATTAAATAGAGATTAACATCCATATTATTATAAAATGAGACTACTGTATATTGAAATTAATGAACAAAGAAGAAATTTTTAGTTTGATACTAAGTTTGCTTGAATAATTATTCAAAACTCTCCTTTTATTTACTCATTCATTTAGAAAAAATACTTACCCAACGCTATTTAAAGAGGAGAACGAAAGCAGATGAATTTCCACGTCTTGTCTCTTCTTCAAACCGTATTTGTTAGAGGCGCCTAAGTTTGCGGTCTAATCGAAAAAATATTGAACAGTAGTGCACATGAATGAGTTCTAGACAAAATGTATAAGGTTTTCGGTAACATCCGGCCTTGTGACGACGGACTTTAACCGACATGTGGTTAAATTCTTAAATTTTTTAGGAATAAAATGTTAATTTAGATTAAACTCGTAAAAATTTGACGTAATTTGGGATCGGGAATTTTGGGAAAAATCGGGACGTGCCACGTAAATCGAGACACATGGCAACACTACTCGTAAGTATTAAAACTCAATCCCAAACCCATCCGGACCCGAAACCGAACCCAAAAACAACGAAAAAAATTATCCTCAGCCGTGGGTCGGGTCGCGTATAGGTAAAATTGGGCAACTTGAATCGATACAGGACTCTAATTTGAGATATAATTCTGGGCACTTTTTTGAAAAATTAGCTAACAAAACTGACTCGTAAGAATCAAAACTGATCCCGAAACCTAAAAAATTATAGCCAAACCAATCCGACTTCCAAAGAACAAAAAATAGCGGCAAGCTTATCCGTGGGTTTTCTATAGACTAACGTTTACTATAGACGTAGTTTTCTATAAACTAACACAGGATTTTTTTTTTAATTAACCTCCCTCCGACTCGACACGACTCGGGTCGTGTGCAGGAAAAATCGGGTTACCCGACCCGATGCAGGACTCTACACTCAAGTGAAAAAAATTTCCCCGACGACTATTAAATTTGACCCCGACGGGGGGGCCAGGTATGCCCGACGGGGGGGCATATGCCCCCCCGGTCCCCCCTCTGGCGCCGCCCTTGCTTACATTTGAAACATGAAGTAAAATAAGTATAGATACCTAATAATATTAATATAGTTATATACCTAATCTTAAAAAAAAATTGTTTAATAAAGTACTTACAGTATTTTAATAAAAAGTCGAGGAAGTTCAACCAAATTGACGTTGTTTTTTAAAAAAGAAACACAAAGCACACAGCAAAGAGAGAGTTATCATTGAGTTGACACACATTGTTTTAGGAAGTAGAGGTTAAGGGGCATTGTTCACAAAAGGTAAAACTTAAAATACAATGGTTTTTTATAAAATAGCCTATGGCCCAGTTACCTTGTGGTCCAGTTACCCCAACTAACCTTACACCATTTCTTAGCACTAGAAGACCATTGGGATAAGTCAGATGTTCGATAAATTTAGATTAGTAGGTCCTTTTTCGGTTACCGTGGGTCAAGATAATTTTATCTATGAAATGACATTAGTAATTTTGACTAAATTTCGTATTCTATTGTTTTCGGGTTCCAGAAGAGCATTGGTTAGGTCGTGTGTTCGAAAAATTTCAGTTAATGGGTTCCTATGGCTTAGGATCATACCAATTTTATTTAAACAGTGAGAATGAAATATCGAATTGAACACAAGGCTAATTTTGACTGAGCTTAGCTCGGTCATGCCTGCTAGTTTATAAAGAAACCAATAAACTAATAAGCATAATTTTTTTCAAAAGAAAAAAAGAATAAACAAATAAGTTTTCAAAATCCATATGATGCAGTGTTCACATATTCAAAAACATGCCATTGCATTAGCAGCAATAGTAACTACTAAAACTTAAGGGAAATGAGTAATAGAGACAGAGCATAATAATAGAATGTTTGTTTTTAAGGTCTATATTAGAGTCCTGCACAGGTCGGATTACAATGGACCCAAACTTGAAAATTCTGCTTTAAGTCAACCCAAAACTTGACATACTTTAACCCGAATCAGACTCTAACCTGAAAATTTTAAACATGAACTTGAAGTGAAAGAAAATCAATCCATATTTTAATACAATTATGGAAAAGAAGTCTGCGATTATGTCTCTGACAAATCAATTTTATCTTTTTTGTATTAAAATGAGCGCATAATACTCTTATTAATTTTCAAATACAGTAGACTCCCTCAAATCCGCAATCCTAAAATCAGCAAAAGCCTAAAATCCACACATCATCACAGATGTAAATGACACTTTCAGTTCATATGTAGGGACAAAATTACAGATTTTTTTAATTTTAATATCATTCTGTAGGTATTTTAATATGTAATTCTTGTTAATATGTCTGACCATGTTTTTTGAAGAAGGAAGTATAAATTTATTTCTGAAAAAAATCAAGATATGCTGATATCAGTGGTAATCACAATCTTTTTAACAAACATATTTAGGTATTAAGCTTTTTCGGTCATTAAGCCTGGCGAAATCTGAAACAAAATTTTCTTATTTTATGATTTTGATATGAATTAGTAGGGTACCTTTATGAGGCAAGTTTCATTGAATAATTCAACATAAATGTATCTTATCTTTATTATGTATATTTAATTATACATTATTAATTATTTATTTGACCTTTATTTTTAAAAAATTCACCATTTTTAAAATTATCTCAATTTTTATTATTTTAGTTTATTACTTTACTTAATTATTTTAATATTTTACTTCATTGTAAGCATTCATTATAATTTGGTTGCATTATTACATTGAAATTACTGTTTAAAATTGTAAATAAAGCAAAGACCAGAAATCCACAAAATTCTAAAATCCGTACAACCTCTGGTCCCAAGCTGTGCGGATTTGAGGGAGTCTACTGTATATAGTTATCTTTAAATTGAAAAATATTCAGGACATTTTTTTTAAAATCAAGTCTCCCCAAACCAGACTCGAAAGAATCAAAAATCAACTCGAAACCAATCTAAACTCGAAACATTCAAAGTCAACCTGACTCACAGAGACGAAAAATTAGCATTAACTCAAACCAAGCGTCAAGTCCTGTTCGTGTATAATTGGTTCATCTAATCAGGGCTGCGAAGTCGGTAGGAAAAATGACCGCCTCCGACTCAGACTCCAACTCCTGGATTTCTGAAACCTCCGACTCCGGCATACACACAGGGTTTCTCAAAAAGATTGAAATGCGCTTTAAGTTTTTACCTGTTGGAGATATATAGAAAATGAAATTGAAAAAGTGTTCAAAATTAAATAGTTATTAAGATTAAGGATCGACCGAAACAAAAACCGAATTTCGGTAATAATTCTATTTTCGGCCGAAAATTTCGTTCGATTAGTTCTAAATACAGTAATAAAAACAATTATATATATTACTTTTTTATGGGGCGCCCATTACTGGAATAGAGGGTGTTCATTACTGGAACAAAGGGTGTCCATTACAGGCATTTTAGGTGTTTTGATATATTTCTGCTATTTACAATTAAATTTTGATTCATATTGGGAAATGAAACTATGGGAATAGTTAAATATTGTTGATAAATTAATATAATATTTTAAAAACTGGAATATAATACACACAACTATTATTTAAAAAACAATTTTTAGTGAAATTCCTTAAGGGTGTCCATTACTGGCACATCTACCCTATTTATAAATATAGAGATATATAAACCAATATTCAAACTAGCAGGATTTCCTGCCAAGCATTAGAGATCAGCACGGGCCGGCTCGAAGCCCGAGTCCGGCCCAGCCCGCTGGCCAGGCTCGGGTATATCACAAAATTAGCACTCGCCACTCGTTGAGTAACACTTAAAACGTGGCGATTATAACTTTATTGTCCTCACTCGCCAAATTTAATGGGCACCACTCGCCAAATGCGATAGTTGAAAGATGTATCGATGCCAGGGAGGAAAAGGGTGAATTTCGTTTGGAATTTACGGCTTACAGATCGGTGATTCTCCCGAACGTAAAAGAAGAAAGCAGCAGGAGCAATTCTGTTCCGAATTTTCTGAAAATTTAAGGCATTCGGTTCCGAAAATTAAAAAAAAAAAAATCTGTCATCAGTCCGAAAATTCGGACATTAAAAAAAATCGCTAATTTCTACATGTAGCCGAAAAAAAGCAATTTCGTCAGTCGCTCGAAAAAAAAATACCAATTTCATCAAAGAAGCGCTGACAAAAACGCGAATTTCGTCAAGGATCTCGAAAAAACGCGAATTTCGTCCGAGGATCACGTAAAAAACCACAAAATTCTTCAAAGGATCATGAAAAAACACAAATTTCATCAACAGATCGCGAAGAAATGCACATTTCGTCAACAGGTCGCGAAAAAACGCAAATTTCGTCAAGCGATGACGAAAACCCCCCACAAGTTTCGTCAAAAGATCGTGAAAAATCCCAAATTTTGTCGAAGGATCTTGGTAAACACGCAAATTTTGTCCAAGGATCGCAAATTTCGTGCAAGGATCACATAAAAAATGCGAATTTCGCCTAAGAATCGCGAAAAAAACGTGAATTCTACCAAAGAACCGCGGAAAAAACCGCACGAATTTTGTCACAATATCGCAGAAAAATGCAAATTTTGTCAAAAGATCGCGAAATAAAACTCGAATTTCATCAAAAGATCGTGAAAAAAACCCCGTAAATTTCATCAAAAGATCGCGAAAAAATGCAAATTTTGTCAAAAGATAGCGAAAAAACACAAATTTTGTCAAAAGATCGCGGGGGGAAAAAATGCAAATTTCGTCAAAAAAATCTCCGAAAAACGTAAATTTCGTCAAAAGATCGCCGAAGGAATGCAAATTTCATCAAAAATTGCGAAAAAATGTAAATTTCGTCAAATAATCGCAAAAAGAAACCCCCACAAATTTCATCAAAAGAACCGCAAAAAAACGCAATTTTCGTCAAAGGATCGCGGAAAAAACGCAAATTTCGTCAAAGGATAGCGGAAAAAACGCGAATTTCGTCACAATTTTGTAAGAAGTGTTCATAACTTTGTTACTGGCCAGTGGTTAAAAAAACCGGGCCAGTGAAAAAAATCAGTGTACTGGCCAGTGGCCATTGGGCAAAAATGTTAATTTTGACCTATAGGCTCGGGCCGATTTTTATTTACGGCACACAGGCCGGGCCTAACCTTTTTTTTCTGTACATACCCGGGTCTGTTTTCATTCCTAGTTCTCACGGGCCAGAATTTTCAGTCCTAGTTTTGACCCATCCCGAATGAAAATCATTGTCTCAGCATGGCCTTGTCCATTCAAAGGTCAGTAAAATTAGGTCTGGTCCACAAATTTTTGCAAAAAATGCATACATTTTTAAATCGCCATTATTCTACACTTAAACATTAAAATTTATTCTTTTTTTTAGAATAGTATATTTCTATGCTTATTAAAATATAGCTAAATTAAAATATAGTAAAACATGTGAAAAAGAACTTGCCTATGACAGAAGCTTGTTTTAAACTGAAAACGTGTTGATTCATGCAAAATTTATATACTAATACGTAAGAAAAGAATATATATATTACATTTACACTTACTAAGAAGGGAACTTGTCTATAACGCATTTCTTTTTTCTATGCAACTCCGTCTAAGAAGATTTTACTGTATAGCATTTTTCAGATTTTTAACACTTCAATATACATGGAATATGGATTAACAATATTAATGATAACTGAAACATTTACATACAAAAAATAGAGATTCATTAAAAAAATAAATATCGCTACCTTTCTATAATAATGAAGATTATAAGCATTAAAAAAATAAGTTAAGTTAAATATCTTTGGTCAGAACTCCTCATACAAGACAAATTTTTAACCAAATCGACATAAAAATCAATGTGTTGTAGAAATTCACTCGGGCTGGGCCGGGCCCGGGCCAAGATTTTAACATTTTTCGAGGCCGGGCTCGGGCTGAACTTTTAAGTTTTTTACCGGGCCGGGCCAATATTTTTTTTTCTACAGGCCGGGCTCAGGCCGAACTTTTAATTTTTGTATCGGGCCGGGCCGAATTTTTTTTACATGAGTCGAGCCGGACCCGGGTCTGGAAATTGAGGCCCGTGCAGACCTGTACAAAGCATCATAGACAGTTTAGCGCTTAAAAAAATTAAATTGTTCAGTTGTCACCAGTTTTTTGAAATAATAATTTTCCTCTTACTTGAAGAATGATGTATTTGATGAAAGGAATATTACTCTTAAAGTGCCGAGTAATTATCCTCATATTATAAAAATGTAGTTATCTACATTTGAGATTGTAATACCTGTATTTATATTTTACAGTTTATATACCAATTTCAGACATTAATTCATACTTTAAAGACAATTTTAATCACTGTAATATATACAGGTCTGTTTCCATAAAATACATTTAAAAATATATATATTAGACGCCACATTAAAATAAAAATTTGTTTTTTTAAATGTGATGTCTAATTTATTTTTTTAAATGTTACATCAAATATATTAAAAATAATAGTGATAATAATAGAATTAAAAAATAAAATAATAATTCAGTTCATAAATTTAAAATTAAGCATAATTGATTTCACTTTTTATTTCACTTCAAACTGTTCAACAAAATGTTTGGAGTCGGAGTCGGCATATTTTTAGCAACTCCGACTCTGCAGCCCTGCATCTAATGCAATGCAGTTCTCTTGTCTACCTAGCTCTGATTGTGCTTTTCAAGGAATTTGATGATCCAATCTGATGCGATCTGATTTCGATATAAAGGGCAATTAAAAGATTCCCCACAGTACAGTATTACAGTGCTCAGGAACCCAAGGCAATAGTGTGACTGGAAATAACCATTCCTTATAGCTTAGGGATTATTTCCAAAAATCCAAATGCTGCTTTTTTCGAAACGAGCATCCCTTATACATTTGTTCATACTCATTTCCTACTTCCATGGAAATGAGTGAGGAATTTTTTCTAAAAGTAGGCAGCTATCAATATGCATTTCTTCTATTTTTAAATTGCAATAACAGCCATTTAATTGCATCATGATTTTGGAACTGAATGTGATTTAACAAAGCTGTGAATTTTGAAAAAAAATTATAGTATATTTCATTTTAGCTTTGTTTTGATTGATTTGATTCATAAAAATGGCTAATTTTATTAACTAGTGATTCATATACATTGCAATTAATGTATTTTTCTTAGTTCTGGTGTGGAGTAACACTGAATCCTCCCCCATCTCTCTGTGCCAAATTGTTTTTATTATTTATTTAACAGGATAGTGAAAATTATCTGCTAGAATAATTTCTCATATCATTTTCTCATATATGGAATACATTTGGAATTGCAGTTGTCCACTCCTGATGACTTTTTTGAGACTGCCATGTCCTGAAAATAAGCTTAAACTGTCAAATTTGGCATTATTTTCTGAATCCTTTTTAATCATAAATTGTTGCTGATATGGAACTTTTTGTTTAAGATTCAGAATCACTGAATTAGATTTCTGAGGTATTTTAAATGTAAATATTTAAAAGAAAGGACTTAAGGCTTTGCAGTTCATACTGAAAAGAGACCTCAATCTATGCATTACCTTAACCCATAACCACTGTGAGCAGTCTGACAGACCACTCCAGATTTTTCTGCATGCATTTCCACCCCTCAGAATAGATAATGATCCTCACCCTTACCTCTACCTTCCTGAAACGGACCCCGAGGTCACATTCTGCTAGCTGCTTTTGTTATTTATTTTTTACTCATTTCATTGCGAAAGCGGTCTGTCAGACCGCTCACAGTAATTGTGATTCAGTTTTTGTCCGAGAAGGAACTTTTTATTTTGTGGATAATTTTATACTTTTTTCATGATATTATGGGAAAAGTGCAATCTAATTATTCGAGAAAACGTCCAGTGTACCTAAATAAACTGAAATTGAGGGGCCTGTTAAAAATTAGCTGGATATAGAATATTCAGATTATGAATATTCTGAAAATGAATTTATTGAAAGCGATCATGATTCCCGTTCGGAATTATCACTGGATGATGAAGAATATTTTAAGTAACTCAGAGTATTTTTGCAGGAAAAATAATTTTATATGGACTACAAAAGAACCAAATCGTGTTTTTCAAACTCAGAAGCATAATATTGTGGTGCTGCTGCGGAGTTTAAAAGGTCCTGCAAAAACTGGGCATAAAGCAGAACCAGAAGAAACTTGGAATTTACAATTTGTTAAAAACATTATAGAAATTATAGTTAAATGGGCTAATATAAAAATTAAAGTATGTAAATTGTGTTATTCTGATCAAACGAAATACGAACTTACTTTGATACAGAAGATATTGAAATAAAACCATTTCTTGGATTATTATTGTACTCAGCAGTTTTCATATCAAATCGAGAGTCTGCCTTCAATGTTCAAGAATTCAAGACATTGACTGCAACTGAACATTTTGTACTGTGTAGTAAAAAAAGTATTGTTTTTACTCATTTTATTTCTACGGTGATATATAAATTCTCATGTATTTCATTCCATTTTTAAAAAATATGTAGATATCTATGTAAACTTTAATTTACAAACATTTTTTATTTATATAACGATATTTTTTATGCAAATATAATCTAACTTTTACTATTTAACTATACTTTTGTTAGATATTCATACATTTTTTACAAAAAAAATACATTTTTATTCAACGATTATTAGATGAGTTTAAAACTACATATTTCTTTTCCTTGATGTCCTATAATAAGTTGCTTTTGCTTACTATTCCCATATAACGGGATACCAGTCTTTAGTCTTCAAAAATAAACTTCAAGTTTCGAAAAATGATTTATAAATCAATTAAGTGGATAAGTATTGATAAACAAACCATTTTTACCACATAGTTGATATTTTATTCATGTTTTAATTTAGCGGTCTGAGAGACTGCTTACAGTAGTTATGGAACAATTTCTGTCACAGTAGTTAAGGGTTAAATTGCAGACTTTCAAACTGAAAAGCAGCAAAAATAAGTGTTTTTAAACTAATGGAAATTAATAATGCAGTTTTAATCACCACATATCATGTTTTATATAATAACCGTGAAACTGACTAGCATGGTCAGTTTCTACAAGCAAACCTTGAAACAAACGAGAGATATTGGTGAATTTGATCTTGTATTAAATAATTGCATTGTTATATTTTCTAATGTGTCATTTGGGCTTTTAAGGACCAACTCTTTTAGTTTATCATTTACAGTAGAATTTAGTAAATATATCAAGCATCAGCATATGAGAATGACATGCCTATACTAAAACAATATGTTATATACTAAAACCTTCCTTGAAAAATTATATAACAGTGCAAGTCCCATCAAAATCCATTCAGCAGAATCAATAAGTGGCCGGAATAAAATTGTTATTTGTATTTTATACCCGGTAGCAGAAAGTGCACGACGTGCGTCGCAGATTTATTTTGGACCTTGCAGATAAATTTGCCAACTTGGAGGGGGAAGAAAAAAAAGTACGAAAATTCTGACGAAAAAATCACGAATTCGACAAATGGTCGCCGAAAAATATCAATTTCGACAATTGTTCGCATAAAAAATCGGTAATTTATAGCCAAAGGGTCGCTATAAAAATGCGAATTTTGTCAAAAGAGCCCGAAAAATGAATTTCGTCCCAGGGTTGTGGAAAAATGCAAATTTCTGTCACAGGATTGCGAAAAAAACACTAATTTCGTCAAAGGATTGCAGAAAGAATGCGAATTTAGTAAAAGGATCGTGGAATGAACGCGAATTTAGTCAAACTATTTTGGGAAAAATGCAAATTTAGTCAAACGATCGCGAAAAAACGCAAATTTGTGTCAAAGGATCGCGAAAAAACTCAAATTTATGTCAAAGAATTGCAGAAAGAACGTGGAATTTCGTCAAAAGATCTTGAAAAATGTAAATTTCTGCCAAAAGGTCGCCGTACAAACTTGAATTTTATCCAAAATTCCCCCAAAAAAAGGTGAATTTCGTTCCAGGGGCGCAAGAAAAACGCAAATTTCTGTCACAGAATCGCGGAAGAAACTTGAATTTCATCAAAGGATCGAGGGAAAAAACACGAATTTAGTCAGACAATCGCGGAAAAAATGCAAATTTCTGTAAAACGATCGCGAAAAAAAGCAAATTTCTGCAAAACGATCACGAAAAAATGCAAATTTCTATCAAAGGATCGCGAAAAACGCAGATTACTGTCAAAGGATCATGAAAAAAAGAAAATTTATGTCAAAAGATCGGAATTAAATTTCTGGAATTTTGTCAAAAGGTCACGAAAAACGCAAATTTCTGCCAAAGGATCGCTGTAAAAACGCGAATTTCGTCAAAAGATCTCGGGAAAAATGTGAATTTCGTCCCAGGGGTGCCTAAAAAACGCAAATTTCGCAAAGGATCGTGAAAAAAGCTCATTTTTGTCAAAAAGATCGCGAAAAAACGCAAATTTCGTCAAAAGATCGCGACAAAAACGAGAAATTTCCTCATAAGATCGCGAAAAACAGCAGATTTCGTCAAAAGATCAAGTAAAACGGCAAATTACATCAAAAGCGCACGAAGAAAAACACATAATTAGTGTCGGTAGTGGATTTTCGCTCTTGAAAATTTCTGTAGAACAATCGCAAAAAAACGCAAATTTCTGCAAAACGATCACAAAAAATGCAGATTACTGTCAAAGGATCACGAAAAAAAAAAAGAAAATTTATGTCAAAAGATCGCGAAAAACACAAATTTCTGCCAAAGGATCGCTGTAAAAACACGAATTTGGTCAAAAGATCCCGGGAAAAACGTGAATTTCGTCCCAGGGGCGCCGAAAAAATGCAAATTTCGTTAAGGATCGCAAAAAAAGCTCATTTTTGTCAAAAAGATCACGAAAAAATGGCAAATTTCGTCAAAAGATCACAAAAAAACCCCGAGAAATTTCCTCATAAGATCGCGAAAAAAACAGCAGATTTCGTCAAAAGATCGCGAAAAAACAGCAGATTTCGAAAAAAGATCGCGAAAAAATGGCAAATTTCGTCAAAAGATCAAGTAAAACGAGAAATTTCATCAAAAGCGCGCGAAGAAAAACACATAATTAGTGCCGGTAGTGGATTTTCGCTCTCTCTCTCTCTCTCTCTCCCCGCCCCTCTGTTGTAACCTTTCGGAAAATTTGCTGTGAATTTCAGAATTTTTTTTTTTTTGTTGTTACTCAGAATCACCCCTGGTATTAATCAGTAAGAACGCTTATATTTTAACATTCATAATGCTTGTACATAACAAAATGTAACAAGCTACTTCCACAGACAATTTTCATCCCACTAAATTGCTGTCGCAGATACAACCATAACTTTCTGCTACTGGGATTTTATATATATAATACGTATGAGGGAGATTCCCCACCCCCCCCCCCCCCAAAAAAAAAGAATGATTGTATGATAACCAGAGCCGGATAGATATAAAAAAAAAGGGAATGAAAGGCTTACGCCTCTTAAAGAAGACAGCACCGTAGGCGAGTCAAGAGCGAATGAGTGATTAAAAATTAATTTAATTTAATGTGAAGGGTTATTAGTGCGACACTTTTTTAAATATTAGATTTAATTTATGAACTGCACCGGGAGGGAATACTACATTAAGATAAATAATTAAATTGAATTTTAAAGTGAATGTGTGTGGGAGGGGGGACACTAGAAATGAGGGAGATTCCTCCCAAAAATGGATGATCGTATAATAACCAGGGCTGGATAGAGGTAAAAAAAACTCCAGAGTAATGTACAATGATGACTTTATTTCGGCATTAAGAATACCGGGGGAGAGGTACAGAAAGGAAATGAAAGGCTTACGCCTCTTAAAGAAAATAGTGCTATAGGCGAGTCAAGAGCGAAGTGTCCTAACTTTGCAGTTAGATTTCACATGCTTGGCATGACACAATATCGCCAACATACAAGTATTTTACGCCATGCACAGGAGAGACAAAACATTGGCTGCCAACAAATTAGCCAAACAGATGCAGTGAATCTTATACGTTTTTGAACGTGTAGATGTATATTTTGAGGTTAATACATTCTTGTGGTATGGGAGCCATTGAAGAAGAAAAAAAAACTTTTGTATAAGTGCATTTAAGTTACAACTGGAAATGTTCTGGCTATAGTCAAAAGGCTGGGAAATGAAATCGTTGGCCATTAGGCGTGTTATTGCGGTGAACTCAAAGTACGTTTTGAAAAAGGAGAGACTGCAGCTGTCAGGTTGGTTGGTTGGTTGTATTTATGACGGCCAATTATCTGCACGAGGGATATAGGCCCAGGGGGGAGTGCCCTTTGTGGGGGTCTTTCTAAGGGAACCTAACCCGTATTAACGCTTGGAAATCCAAGGTTCGAAGAAAACCACGAAAACTCCAAACGATTAGGGCGACGGGCGCGATTGGGTTCGAACCCATCACCTCCCGTCTACCAGCTTCGAGAGCAGAACCTCTCAGCCACTGGTGGGGCTGCAGCTGTCAGGAAATTAATATGTGGCTCCATAGGGGAGACTTGGGAGAGTTGATCCCTAGGGAGACTTGATCCCTAGGTATAAAACCAAAGAAAAAAGGCAAATAAGTCTCTAAAACTGGAAGCATTTAATAAAGTGATTCCTTATCAATAGATCTAGCAACATAATTTCATTCAGCCATTTTTATTTTTGTTGTAAGAAAGGAATCTCTGTTTTCTTACAATCAAACATCTTTTTGAATAGGTAGTTTGTGTTTCATATTTTTTACTAAGTAAAACTAATTTACTTAATTTTATTGATATAATATACTAACATTCCTTACTGCTTAAATGTTGTTATTTAAATCGAATGTAGTTTCTTTATTTTTGATTTAGCAATTTTTTACCCCCAAACATGCACATTAGGGACACTCGATCCCTGTTGTATGGGGAGACTTGATCCTGGGGATCGAGTGTCCCCAAACCAAAGTTAAGCTAAATTAATGTTAAATTTTATTAGCCCCTACTTCTCATTGTGACATTTAGATATTATCTGTTAGTTAGAATATGGTTGCCTTGATTTTAGATGGTTGACAAAGATAGAAAGTTAATATGTGGTTGCATATGATGGTTAGCAAGCACATGGTGGATGAATGCACATGTGACACATACGTCTAACTTTGCAAAATTTTTACAGCACTTCGGAAAGAATGTAAGATATTATAATAAAAACATTAAAGTGTTAATCATAATGAATAATCATAATTAGGGATGCACCGAATATTCGGTATCTATTCGGTATTCGGCCATGTTACCGAATATTCGGTTTGGTCAAATATCAAACTATTTGGTATACCGAATATTCGGCTTGGCTGAATAACAAACTATTCGTCCTGCCAAATATTCGGTTTGGCCGAATATCGAAATATTCGGCCCAACCGAATACTTAAAAAAACTTTTAAAACACATTTTTTAAAACCTTATACCACTTCTAAGTTTAACAATCAACTTATAAAGATATTCAGAATAATTAGAAACAGAATCATATATTTAAATAAAAGAGAATGTTTTTACATTATTTATTTGCTGTTTATTAAGTATTATTTAAGAAAATTAACCAATCACGAGGATTTTCATAGGAATTATTTATGTACAAATGCAAGTTCCTGAACATTGTCCAGTAAATAATCTGTTTCTTGCTAAGATTTTAAGAGCAACATTTATAATCTCTGAAAATTATTGCCCATTCCAGACACCGATCTAGGATGCATTTAAAAACTTCCTTGCTTAATCAAAGGGAGTAGAACAGTTATTCTTGCTACGTTGCCACCATATAAAATTTGAATAGATTGTATTATTTATTTACTTTTACTTAGTCTCTTCCTGACAAAATAACATATGATCCTGTACAATTTTTTCACAATTTCTCTTTGATTTTAAAATGTTTGTTTTAGAATTTAAGAAAATTTTATTCATTTGTTTTAATTCACAGAAGCCATGAAATTTAAAATTTTATTAATTAAAAAAGTTTTATAAATATTCTCTTCTTAAATAACTTAAAGCAGATTTTTTTCAGCATTAAAAAAGCTCTTGTTTATCAAAATAAAAGTTTCTGTTTTAAATATTATGTAAAATTGTTTTAAAATTTAACATTTTAATGCTTTTAAACTTTGAAATATAAAACTATTTGATAAGCCGAATATTCGGTATTCGGCCGAATATTTACTATTCGGCCTAGCAGTTACTATTCGGCTAGCCGAATATTCGGTATTCGGTTCGCCTGTTGGCCGAATATTCGGTATTCAGCCAAAATCACTATTCGGTGCATCCCTAATCATAATAACCATATAAGCATTGAGAGTTTGAATTATGCCAAAGAAATGGAATAATTTTGTTAAAAATATCACCGCACACTTCTCACAAATTGCAGCCTCTGGATTGTACTGTATATGGACCACTTAAAAGATATTTTAATGTGGCTTCTCAAGACTGAATGACTAATCACTCTGCTCAAAGAATAACAATTTATCAAGTTGCTAAATTGATTGGAATTTCATATCCTAAAGCCATGGTGCCAACTAACATAATAAATGGATTTAAAACCACTGGCATATATCCCTTAAACAAGAATAGTTTTTCTGAAGATGATTTTTTGTCATCTTTCGTCACAGATCAACCATTAACTCTAACAAGCAGTAATACAATTACAGTTAACCAAACATAGTGACACCAGAAGACATACAAGCCTTCCCTAAAGTTTCATTACCCAAAACGGGAGAATTTAAAGAAAGGAAAAAAGGGTTTTCAAAAATTTTGACAAGCACAGCAACTAAAAGACAGATTGAAGAAGAAATACAAGATCGCTAACTGAATAAAAAACAGGAATAAAAAAAAAAACTCATTCCATCTCAAGAAAGAAAAGTAAAAACACTAAAAATGAAAGCCTGGAATCTTCAGAAAGCGAGAACAGTTATAGTTTTCATGATTCAATTGAGCCAGATTCACTTGATGAACATTCTGATGAAATCATTTAAGATCCACAAAAGTTGTTGATTAATGAAAACTACTTTGTCAGCGGGCGATTTCTGGGAAAGAAGAAAATTAGTCATTTCGTAGGAAAAATTTAAAAGACAATTTTATCATCTGAATGTGAAATCAATTTTCTAAGAAAATGAGGACTTAATTTCGACCAATTTATTTATCCAGAAAATGTTGACAATAGTGTTGTGAACAATGATGACATTGTCAGAAAACTACCCAAACCAACTGTGCTTGGTGGAATTCTTCGAACTGCAATAATTTTAATATTTACATTTGATTTTTCAAGCTTTGAAAATGTTTTTTGATCCTTAATTGTGTTTTTCTCCCTTTTTACATGTTAGTCAACAATAAATTTGATTTCTACTACTTAATTTGAATCATTTTAATCCATCTGTTTCAAGGATCAAGTCTCCCTTGGTGTGGGATCGAGTCTCCCTGCAACTGCAGAGACTTGATCCTTCTTTTATTTTTTGGAAAACAATTTACTTTTATTTTAAAAATTTTAAAAATACTACAACAAGAAAGACACACGAGCCTTTAATAATAACTGCAAACATTTTTAAAATTTTTTGTTTTTTTCCAAAATAAAAATTAAAAACTGAAAAAGGGATCAAGTCTCCCCTAATACATATGAATTTAACGACCTGAGTTTTAGAGTGCAGCGCAAGAATAAAATGCAAGTTAAGTGACTTTGATGATGAGCGATGGCGCAATAACGCCAAATATGGATAGCTGAGAAATTAAAATGTTTTGTATTAATAGTCCAAGAGCCGACAGCACAAAAACCTATGTTATGAAGCACAAGTAAAAAACCTTTATTTTATGGAAGAGTAGAGGTAGGGGAATCTTATGATCCATGCCTGCCAGAAGTGAAGTGGTGCATAAGCCAAAAATTAATACCATCAGTGGTTTACTCGTAGGTTTATCATTGTGTTTGCCCTACAAACAAAGGTATGAAAACAGGGAGGACTGGGAGCAGGAAAACATAATGATAAACCTACGAGTGAACCACTGGTTGTATTAATTTTTAGTTTATGCACTACTTCATTTCCAGCAGGCATGGATCATTAGATTCCTCTACTTCTACTCTCCCACAAAATAAAGGTTTTTTCTTGTGCTTGATAACATAGGTTTTTGTGCTGTCGGCTCTTGGACTATAACCAACAGCTGTAACGTTTTTCTAAAGGCTGAATACATGTGAGAAAAATATCTCAAAAGTTGAATGGGAAGAGTGAATTACTGATTTCATTTTATTAAATCTTAATGGGTGATTAAAAATTAATTTAATTTAATGTGAGGGGTTATTTGTACAAGTGATACACTTTTTTAAATATTAGATTTTATTTATGAACCACATCGAGAGAGAATACTACATTAAGATAAATAAAGTATTAAATTGAATTTTAAAGTGAATGTGTGTGTATGTGTGTGGGGGGAGGGGAACTAGAAAGATAACATATATAACAACTGTTATAGTAGGTAGAAAACATGTGTGAATAGAACGTGTGTATAACAGAAACTAGGCTCAAATGAATATTTTCATGGTCTCTGCTAAATAAAGCACTTTCTAACACATTGGTTCTGGTTCCTAACTTTTTTGACCCACGGGCAATTTCTACGACGAAGCCCCTTAAACCTGCCGTAACCTATGTTACAAGGTAGTGTTTTTTTAGGTGCATTGCTACCGAGCACAGGGAAAATGAATGGATAATAATTTAAAAGATTGAACATTGTCCCAAAAATAAAATTATATTTTGAAACTTTTAAGGTAATACTTAATTTATTTTAAATCACAATCAATACAGATGATTTTGTCAAAAATTTACATATTTAAAAATCCTCCAAAACTCAAGAAATCTTAGCATTCACCTTACAATAAATTCTACATTGTTAGTGTGATAACAATAATACATAAATATTTAATGTAAGATATGTGATTAGATTGTTATGCACATATATCTAAATTCCAGTCCAGTTGCTGATAATTACAGGTGAATGTCTGATTCTGTATTTAAAAGGCTTCTTTCTGTGTTTGATTTGTGGCAGCTGCATAAGCCGGAAATCATGCTCCACAGACAGTCTTTGAGAAAGGCAGCAAAACTAATTTTGCTTTCTAAGACAGGGTTTAAAATTCATCTGACAAATGACATCAAAAATCTGATAGACTTTTGTTTTGAAATAAGGTCTTTAACACTAAACATACTCAAGTTTTTAAATATATTTCATGCCAAAATTTTATTTAAAACTATTTAACTCATTTTTGTGCGATTTGTATTTTGTCTATTTTATGAAGAAATGTCTGGTTCAAATTGAAATATTTTCATTTGGTACAGGTCAAATGACTGGTTGTTGGTATATTCAGTATTAACTTGCTATGGGATGTCAAATCAACAAGGATCTCATACTTTACTGACTTTAAACTGGGTGGTGTTTTGTTAATGCTGAACATGCCAATCCACATTTAAAATCATCCAAAGCCTTCTATTTAGCTGTTGTAAAATATTGTTTAAACGAGTCTATAAAAGCTTTAGGATGCCTCTGAATATTTCTCTGTATTTTCTTTTGAAACTGAGTGTTTGCATTCCTTTTTAGCAAGAGGGTAATAATCAATATCATTCTTTCTCTCAGAATCCAACAATTACACATTTCATCTTAAAAGAAGGCACATTTGGCAGTGGCGTAGCTAGGGGGGGGGGGGGGGGGGGCAAGAGGGGCAGGCGCCGAGGCCAAGGGGTGCCAAATTGAGAGAGGTCTAAACCGAAATTATTTCACATATTTTGACAATAATTAAAAATTGTTGATTTATTTTTTGTATGTG
Organism: Maratus speciosus; assembly: GCA_963932465.1. NCBI lineage: Eukaryota > Metazoa > Arthropoda > Arachnida > Araneae > Salticidae > Maratus > Maratus speciosus. The sequence continues at coordinate 310,620,686 of OZ010796.1, forward strand.
TGTGAATGTTTTCTTTAGTAATATATTTTATTATATCCAAATAATGAAGAAAGGCTTTTGTAATAGCTTTAATAGCTTTTGTAAATGTTTCTAGGGATGGCTCAACACACTTGGTACCTAAGATAATTATATACCTGAATTGAAGCACAAAAGACAAAAGGGGACGCCAAATTGAAAGGAGGTTTAAGCCGAAATTATTTAACATATTTTGGTAATAAATAAGAATTCTTGAATTTTTTTCCTTTTTGTATGTGTGTGCGTGAATGTTTTCTTTAGTAAAATATTCTGTTATATCTAAATAATCATAAAAGAAAAAGCTTCTGTAAATGTTTTTAGGGATGCCTCAACACACTTGGTACCTAAGATAATTATGTAGGGGAGAGGGGGGCACATATGAACAGTACATATTTCATTCAGTTAATTTGAAATAAAAAAATTACCAATTGATGGTAGTACTGGTACCATCTTTTAGCTGAATTTTCAGAACAATAGGCCATTTTGATTTCTGGTAGTTGTAATTTGTTTGTTTTAGAATGTGTGAAGTAAAAAAGTCTTCTAAGTTATTGAAGTAAAAATTCATTCAAGACATTTTTTAAAGAAGAATATCAGCATTGCATTCTATAGTGGCATTAATTAGGTAAGTCTACAAAAAGTCTTGTTTCCTTATTTCAATTAAAAATATCTTTTTTTTTTTTTTATAAGTTAGGTGGAAGTTGGTAGATGGGGCACTTGTGAACAGAACATATGGGGGCAGATGTGAACAGTTCACAAGTGTATTTTTTAAGTCTGTGAATGCAATTTTTTTTTTTAGTTTAAAATTTAATTATTCTTGTCAAACATCGAGCTATATATTCAATGTTTTTAGGATTGCTTCACAGTTTTAATTTACTTGAAGTTAGATAACAATTAAAAGTGACTCAAAAGGAGTAGGCATATTAGTGTATAATTTTATGAATAATTTCTTGTATCTATGTTGAAACATTTATTGATTTATTCACACAGCTAGAAAGAGGGCATCTAATTAGTTTTTATCACAGTTTTTATTCACAAAAATTATTTTTATCTTATTTATGCAAGTGTTCACATGTGCCCCAGCTATGTTCACAACTACCCCTCTACCACGACACATGTGAACTAATTTAGACAATTTTTAGAATGATGATATAAGTTAGGAATTGTTGATAAATGCATCCAAAAGTTTCACCAAAAGAACAAACAAATTCTAAATATTCATATAAATCAATTTTTGGTTCAGTAGCTCATAATAATTTTGAGAAATAGTCAAAAATGTAAAAATTGTTCACATGTGCCCCCCTCTCCCCTACCTGAATTGAGGCACAAAAATATTAATTAGGGGGCGTGAAATTGAGAGAGGTCTAAACCGAAATTATTTCACATATTTTGACAATAAATAAAAATTGTTAATTTTTTTTTTGTATGTATGCAAATGTTTTTTCTTTAGTAATATATTTTGTTATATCCAAATAATGAAGAAAGTAAAAGCTTTTGTAAATGTTTCTAGGGATGGCTCAACACACTTGGTACCTAAGATAATTAATATACCTGAATTGAGGTGCAAAAATATTTAATAGGGGGCGCCAGATTGAAAGGAGGTTTAAACCGAAATAAACCACGAATGATTAAAACTTCTATTCAAATTCAATATATATATATCAGTGGTCGAAATTAGAATCAGCCAGTTAGGTGCCAGTGGCACCTAACATTTTTTTCTTAGTTGCCATTTTGTTTTGCTTAGTTGCATTTTTTTTTAATACACAGAATTTGTTAAAGTTTAACAATTATACTAATTACTTCCGCTCCAAGCCTTATTTTGGTTACAATTTCTCTGCTTTTGCATCACTCTGAGAAATAACTAGAATGACTTTAAAAAAAAAGCTGATTTCAGAGAAAATACTGAAAACTTCTAACCCTGATATAAACATATAATGTCCATTCAATAACTAAATAATAATAAAGAGTACAGAAAGATCTTACAAACTAGAAATTTTATTGAAAACAAAATTATTTTTTAAAGTCTGGACGTCTGGTGCGTCCACATGCAACATCCTTCCACCATAAATTCATGGCAGGATGTGGATCATATTCACTCATGCTTGGTCCGTATAATCTTATAAACAATAAATCGTCAACACTTGACAGTAACAAACTTTGACGATTTTTCCTTTTTATTAGGTTAAAGTGGCTGAATCCTCTTTCGCATTCAACTGTACTGAGTGGTACAATCATAATAAAATTTATTATTTTCCTTAGATTCAAAAATGAAGACGATTCTAAAGATTCCGCCATTAAACGCTGCCAAGCGTACTCACATGGTAGTTTTAATTTCTCCTTTGCCCACAGTTTGTAATCTTCAAACTCTTCAATGACTGCATCTTTTTCTATTGATATGTTTTGGGGCAATCCTTCAATCAAATTTTTGAAGTCTTCATCAATTTTCTTATTTTCAATTTCATTTAAGTTTACAACATTGCATGGATCAAGAGTGTGTAAATTACCCAGTACTTTATCATTTTGAATATTAGAATACCTCGAATCTAAAGCTTCAATTATTTTGGTCAACATTAATTTTCGTTGTTCTTCAAAACAGGATAATTCTTCCACTTTCCTTGTTAATTTTATCCCTTTATAATCAGATTCAGAGCCTTCAATGTTTAAGTCTTCTTCAAACTGCTGCAAAGTTTCTCCATTTGCACTTATCATTTTATTAAGTTTATTTTTTGTACTAGCTAAAGAGTAGAGTACATCTTTTACAGAAACGAATCGTTGCTGAAATTTTTCTGATGTGTGGGCAAGTATACTCATAATATCTTGCATCAGACAAAGAAATCTGACAAAACGCTCAGATTTCAAAAATTTTAAATATCCTTTTAACTTAGCCGATACTACTTTATCTGGTTCTGATGATGCAGCCTTTTCCATATGAATAATAACTGCAACCAAGTTGTGAAGTAGCACCTTCACAGCTTTGTGAGTACACTGAAGCCATCGAATTCCATAAAGACTTACGTGGGAAAGAATTTTCTCATCCAGAATATCACCAACAGTTTTCAGTTCCTTTGTACGTTTTGGGCTGCTGTGATAATAAGAATACACTCCTTTTAAAATATTAATGAAAGTCTTCTCATATTTTACATTTTTCATAGCATCTGCTATTGCTAATTCTAGTCTGTGTGCAACACAGTGCACAGTGACTAGCTGTCCGCAGTCATTCTCTAAGAGTTTTGCAACTCCTGATGTCTGGTCCATATTGACCCTAGCACCATCAAAACTTACAGCTACCAATTTTTTTTCCCAACTGGGTATAAATTCTTTTAGTAGGGAAACAATGCCAGACTTAATGCCATTGGCAGATTGGTCGTCACATTCTGTTACAGCAATGTAACAACACTTAGACTCTCCTTCATATAAATACCGTAAATATATTATCTCCGATGCTATAGCAGATCTATCTGTTGAACCATCAGCCATTAAAGAAAAAAAATCAGCTGTAGACAATTGTTGCTTTAAATTTTCACGCATATTTTCAGCAATGTATTTAACAAACTGTCTGGCTGCTTTGTCATTCAAATAAGTTTCACCTATTTTCAGACCATTTTTTCTCTGTAATTCGCATAATTTTCAGAAATCTTCAAAAGCATAGTCTTCCTTAGCAATCAAGTATGCAGTGTTAAATAGTTTCTCTACGTTTGCCATCAGATCAGCATCCATTGTTCTAATAGCTAAAGCCAGGGGTGTCTCAGATGGGTTTTCTTTTGCACATTTTGCCTTACAAGCATTGGTATGTACTAGAGATGCATCATGTTTTTTAACCTGTAATATATAGAAAAATATAATATACTTATCAAAAGAAAAAATAAATGCAGTAAAAGCTTTCAAAAATTTCCCTAATATGAATATTTTTTTCAAAAAATTCAATAATATGACAAAATGTGTCATTAATAAAGTAAACCTCAACATAGAAAATAGCACAATTATGATGCCAACTCACCAACTAGCATCCGACAAATCGCCGCGAACTGATGTTTTTAAAGGTGAAAAATGCACCTTTCCCTTTTTCTAAAACAGAAAATTTGCGGCCCCGTAAAGGAAAAAAAAAAAATGTTACAGTATAAAATCCAAAACCCTCCGGACGTCAGTTAATACGAATGTCGGATCATTTTTAGTTTATATGTCAAAGCAATTAATTTACATCCCCCCCCCTCTCCCCCTTGCAAAAGGAAAAAAAAAGTGTGTGATTATGTCAAGAAAGCATTTTCAATGCTAAAAACGATAATATTTAAGCAGATATTTTAATAGAGAATTTTTTTTAAAGGTAATAAAAAAAATATATCCACATTGAACACCTCCTTCCCCCACGAGTTATTTACATCAGAAACACATTTACAATACTGAAAAAAGGTAATACATAAAAATAATAAAACTAAAGTAGATATTTGAGATAATTTTTTTTATAAAAGTAAATAAAAACTTATCTGAATTACAACAAATTTTAGATAACAATCGTCCGGATATAATTATCAACGCATTTAACTTGTTTATCATAAAATTCTAAAAATACGACCCCACCCGAATGTAAGACCCCCTCCCTCCCCTATTTTCAACAAATTTCATTTTTCGAAAAAAATTCGTTATTGAGTTTCTAAGCTTTGTAAATTAAAATAAACATCTTAATTTGGATGGTATACTTTTGTATTTTTTTTTTTTTTAATCTTTAGTTAAAAAGAAATAAAAATAAAAAACAAATCTATCGATGGTTTCTTTCTGCATAGCAAAACATACCACCGCATCGAACTACACCGAAAGTTGATGATCTGATTGTGTAAACTTTTGATTTCACGGAGCGAGGTGAATAAACAAAAACAAACCAGATAGTTTCCTTGTTTTTCTTCACAGTTTCTGTAAAGTGGGTATTTATTTTTGGCCGGCGTTGTAAGTTTCTAATAACTGATTATATTTTTATAAAAATTTTGTGATCGGCACTTCTAACAGTTCAATTTATTTACAACAAAATTTTTCCAGAAAAACTTAGAAAAAAAATACACTTAAAAAAAAAAAAAAAGAAAACTATACTTACAGTTTCAAATCTTAAGGCAGGACAACCATCGACGAAACCAGATTCTTCTTTTTTTGCAAAATCTTTACAACATTTACAAATCATAAGGTCTTCTTCTTTCATTTCCAACCACGGGAACTGTTTTTGCCATTTTTTAAATGTAGTTGCATTGACATTTTTACGTGAAGGTTTGGAATTAGTCCCCACTTCTACGTCGTTGTCTCCCTCATTTTCAACTTCAACGTCAATTCTTAAACGTTTATTTTCTGCATTATCCACCGATGTAAAATAGGATTTCAAGCTACGTTTACTCATCTTTTAAATAAATTAAAAAATAAAGTAGCATAGATACTTTCAACATAAAACACTGTACCATCACTCAATACGAAATATCGCTCAACCACGTGCAGAAAGAAATAGAATAGAGTGAAAAATAAAAAAGAAATACTAATGAATGGAAGAAAGCTTTTTATGTGACGTCACTGACTGGTTGGTGCAGAAGGTGGGAAACGTATTGGTCACGCGTCAAGCCATTCCTTTGTGTATCTGAGGGAGAAAAGATGAGGGGTGAATTCTAAGAAGTTTTAAAGTGGGGCAGTTCTAGTATTTTCTGCGATAATCGCACGGAGATATTCACTGCGATCGCTAAGCAGATGTTCTGAAAACGAAACTTCTGAAACACAAATCTGGAAATTGAGAAGGAAAAAAAATGAGCAGAAAAGTTAGGCGTCAAAGTGACGACTACGTTTAAAATCACGGTCGTCAAAACGAAGTTTATAGTTGCAAAATACGACTAACGACCGCTAATTTCGAGCCCTGATATATATGTATGAATCTCTCAAAATGATCCTCTGGGATGGGTCCCCACTGTCTTTGGCAGCGTAGACCAAGAGTGCTAACCACTAAAAACTGTGTGTGTGTGAATGTTTTCTTTAGTAAAATGTTTTGTTACATCTAAATAATGAAAAAAGAAAAAGCTTCTGTAAATGTTTTTAGGGATGCCTCAACACACTTGGTACCTAAGATAATTATGTACCTGAATTGAGGCGCAAAATTATTAATTAGGAGGCGCAAAATTGAGAGAGATTTAAACCAGAATAATTTCACATATTTTGACAATAAATAAGAATTGTTGACCTTTTATTTTTTGTATGTGTGCAAATGTTTTGAAGAAATTCGGTGAAGGTGGTAGGAATGGAGATATACATAATTCTCAATCGCTGATGGAACTTTCTAATTCTCTAGCCTCCAGTTTATAAATCAAAAGACTTGAAAGATTTGCGACTTGAAATGACATTTCTGGTATCGGAAGAACATTTTTCGTTTGTATACTAGTTGACCCGCCTGTCGATTTTCCCAAACAAACCACGAATGATTAAAACTTCTATTAAAATTAAAATTATATATATATATATATGAATCTCTCAAAATGATCCTCTGGGGTAGGTCCCCACTGTCTTTGGCAGCATAGACCAGGAGTGCTAACCACTAAAAACCTCCATTTAAATTTATCACTTTCAAAATGAATCTCCGGGACGGGTCCCCGCTGCCTATGTCCCCTGTAGCAGGCGTGCTACACATGCGCTGGAAAATCTGAAGCGAATCGTAAGATGAGTTGAAAGAGAAAAATTCTGCATAAATCGGTCCCATAATCTAGAGATATAAATGTTCCCTGGTGGTGGAAGATAGAACTAAAAACTGTAAAACAATCGAAAAACAAGTGGAATGGGCAAAGCCCAGTTGAAATTGAGTCCATAGAACCTGGGATAATAAGGTGCCCTCTGCACTGGAAGGTGGAGCTAAAAACTGCAAGAAAATCGTAAGCTAAGTTGAATGAGTCAATTCTCGTTGAAATCTGGCCCATAGAATCCGAGAAAAGAATGCACCATTAATGTTCGATAATTGTGGTAAAAGAAGTCTATATTTGGGAAAGCATACTTTTAAATGTAATAAAGAGGAGAAACTCTTGTGGGTGAACTCTTAATTCATATCGCGGGACTCTTGCCACAGAACACACTAATAATCTTGGATTAAATTGATAAAATGCTTTTAAATTGTCTTTTTAGTAATTGGCAACGTTTAATAATTAATTCGGATGTCCACATGTCATATAATCTCTGATCCATCGATTTTCGGAAATTAAATGGAGGGGTCGGCTGGAAAAAGATCTCTTTTTATTTTGGTTTTTAAGGAATGCTCGACCTGTATGGTTCTTTCTCTGATTTTTTGTATTGTTGCTGTCAGTTTTTTGAAAACATTAAGAAAAATTACTTTTTTCAAAAATTTTACACACAAGTGTAAAATATTTTTCTACATGTGCTCTGAAATTTTTCAAACCGATATCTTAATTTTCGCTGATTAGTGAAAATTCTTAATTTCTTCCATTTCGGCTGTGGAATCAGGTTCAGATGTTCGTGTGATTTTGCCATTTTGTGGAAAAAAATTCATTTTTGATGAGTTTTTAATTAATAGTCTCGGCTTATTGAAAAAAAAAAAATAGAAATCTGAACCTCATGTGCATCAGGATCTGCCTTGGACTACCCTCACACAAATTTTCAGTCTTGCATGTACGGTAGATATTTCAAGCCATATCCGTCACACAAACACACACATAGATTGGTTTTTACGCTCTTTTTTGCGTTCTTCATTCCATATGAATATTTTCGTGTAATATGGGGGCAATGCAAAGTAGATTTAGCTGGAAGAACAACAAGATATTATTTTTTCTTTATTTGAAATTTCATTTTTCTGTCGAATTGGCATTGAAAAAAGCCAAATAATAAAGTGTGGGCGATCTATCCCCAAAATTATTAAATTTTGAAACCCCAAAGCTATTAAATTTAAATTTGGAAATTTAATTTAAATTTTGAATTTGAAAAGGATTTCAATTCCTTTTCATCTATATATATTATATATCTGTCTATATAAATATCTAATCATTATCATGCAACTGCGCTCGTATTTATTAACCGATTTGGATGTGATTGAGCATATGTTAAGGGTTTATTAAGATTTCATGTATCTAGATTAAATTTGTTGGCATCTTGATCCACCATCCTGTTTCAAAATGGCGACCCCTTAAAAATTTCAAACTAAAATAAAATTATACAAAAAATTATAATTTATTTCTTGCAAAATCATTAAGTTTTGTTAGAAAGATTCAAGAACATTTTTTGGTTTCCCCTCTATCCAGGGACCCGGAGCTGGAGCCCAGAGCCGGAGCGCTCCGGAGCTGTGTTTTCCCTGGAGCTGGAGCTGGAGCTCTAAATTTTCCCCAGCTCCAGGGCTCCTTTAGTTTTTAATATTCTTTTAAATCTTTTTTTTTTCAGTCTTTTAAATTTCTAGGCTTAAAATATTTTAATTACAGTAGAAGATCTTTATAACGCGATTCTATATAATGCAATTCTCCATATAACGCACAACTTCTCAGATGTAAACAATGAATTTTGCAGGTAAGAAGCACCTGAAATCCCACATCGTAAAAATTGCTACTCTCTAGAAAACTACATTTGATACATTAATTCAACTTTATCTCCTTAATTCAAAACTTTTTAATGGAAAAAAAATTGCTATTATTACAATAAATATTATATTTTTGGAAATGAGTAATATAATGAATGATTGGGTCCAGGTATAGTTGGTCCATGTTTTTAAAATAAACAATATAAAATGATCATATAATGCAAAAATTTATAATTTGGATAATTCCTGGTGACAAGAAGTACAGTATAAAGATACTCTAATGTATTTTGGTATGTTTCAGATTTATATGGTCGTGTTTATAAGGTAAATTTAATGATGTGTGAAATGTGATCCATATAATGCAAAATTCTATATAACGCACACAACCTTGCGTTTTTAGGTTTGCGTTATAAAGATCTTCTACTGTACATCATTATTCAGTATTTTAATTATATCATTTTTTTAGGTTTTTATTATTATTATTAGTACCTAGGAAACCTTCTCGAAACATGGTAACACTACTTTACTTCTACTTTCTACTTGAACTAAATGACAACACTATTCGAAAACAAATATGGCTGCCTGTTGTTTGCATGTGTAGTTGTACAATTTTGGCTGTTTGAAAAGCGTAGATGAAATTTAAGATTTTTGTGTTTAAAATTCCACCAAACTTTCTATTTTAAAAGCAAAAGCTAAAAGATGTCATACTTTCTGAACAAGCATTTGAAGTTTGATGAGAAGAAAAATGCATTTTGTTAGATTTTTAATGAAGGTAGAAAGTATTTGTGAGCAAAAAATTAAACGTGTAAATTAAAATCTGCAACTCAAAAGCTCGGAGCCGAGTTGGAGCTGGAGCCGGAGCTGGAGCCACAGTATTTTCTCTAGGAGCGGAGCTGGAGCTGGAGCATCAAAAATTGTTCGGCTCCGGGTCACTGCCTCTATCTTAAAAAATGGTATAGCAATTTGAAATTGTAGTGTGGCTGCAGTTTTGAAACAGGATATTGTTTTCCATAATCGGGCTAATTTTAGGAGTTTTAGCAATTGTGGTTTTTTGAAAATTTATTTTCAATGTTGCTACTCCCTTACGCTTAAAACACTCATATCCGTGAACGTTACGCTCAGTTTTTGAAATTTCCATACAAATTCAGTATTGACGAAAACTAGAAATCATCTATAATTGGGTTCCACGCATTTTAGTTTCTTGTGTTTGGGTAAAATTAGCTGAATCTTAAAAAAAAAAGAAGCGTGAAGTTGCCTTTTCCGTACGGTACAAGTCAAAAATACTTTTTTTGTCTTGAGGAAAAATAATGTGATTATTTTTTTAATTTGGGGAAGGGGGGGTGGGGGAGGCAAAATTTCTTCCTGCCCCGGGTGCCAAAAAATGTAGCTACGCCGCTGACATTTGGTAAATGCAGCAAAAATTGTGACAGTGTTTCATTGCAATGATAATTTATTTCATTTTGCTAAACATGTCGACTAATATGCAATTTGCTTTCCAAGACTATTATTTAAATGTTTTGCCATTTGGGAATTATGATTCTTCAAATATCCCCTCTGTCAGTACACAGTTTCAACAAACATGTGAATGTTCTTTCTTGACATAACCATCTTACTTCAGTGTGCAGGAATAGGGGTGGATGATGGTTTTCAATAATTACACAGATAAGTTTAAAAAGTTTGCTTTTAAGAGTTCATAATTTTATATAGTTTATTATTTTAATGGTACCATTTAACCTTTTCATAAGTTCAGAAGACATTTTCTTGGGTGTAGTGTGTATCTATAAAAAGCACAATAGATACTGCTATTGTGCTTTGCCATTTCTTTAATTTTTGTATTGACTCCAGTATTGTGACTCATCATTTGCTTTTGCATCACCAGTTCATACATGTGCATATGTGTTTCCCATGTACTCATCTAAAATATTTCATCCTTTAGTGTGTTGATTTGAAGTGATCTTCAAACAATATGATCCTAATAGCTTTGTGAAACCTCTATCAGACTAGCGGGGTTAAGATACTTAATTTTAAGTGAAGTTAATGGCCTTAAACACTATAGTAATGCATAGGCAAGTCAAGGTCTAGTTCCAGGTCGTCTGTTTGAAAAATGTAAGTTAAGATTCTTAACTGTTCTAGTTTGAGCGGGATATTAGTAGGGGAAAGTGGGGTGGAATGGGACAGTAGGTTGTTCTCTTTATGTATCATTCTAATCATTTCATCAATCACACATTAGATGAAGCAGTGGTATCCCACGCTTCAGGTGAAAAAAGTAGCTGATCTGCATAAGCTTTAGATTGTATAAAGAAAAAGATTATTTCAAGAATCAAAAGTAAATTTGCTTCATATACTTTTTATGTTTTTTTGTATATTAATGACTTGTTTATGCGTAGATGTAATAGTTTCCCCATTTATGGAACATTATACTGTATATTATCCCTAATTTAAACTATGCTTAAAAGCAGCATTTTTGTTTATACAAGAACTTTAACATAAAAGAAGGTAGAGGGAGGAATGGGACATACCAGCAAAGGGAGGAATGGGACATGTCTAATTCCTTCTTTTTAATAAGATGAATGTATATTGCTAATATGCAAATATTTTTTGAGGGTAGTATATTAATTATAACATTATAAATATATTCATTTACTTCAAAATGTAAATAAATTAAACTGGTGACTTTTTAATGTCATCTCTGACTGACAATCCTGAATTTTCTTTCCAGTGATGAAGGTAATGGAATTTGATATTCTAGAGCAGACATTATTAACCTACAATCTTTGTTAGACTGTATGTATAGCCAACACTAGACTATTTGTGCCATATCATACATTGTTTTATAGCTGTCCCATACCTCCATGTTAGTGGGGAGGTATGGGACACATTTTGAAATTTACACTTTATTTATTTATGAAATTGTTTCTGCAAATTATGTTTCTATATTGTTCAAGGACATTAGAAAGTGTTTCATTTTGTATTCTATATATCGAAATTTTTGTTTTTGTGTCAAACAAAGTTGATTTTCTAAAAAGTGTCCCATTCCTCCCCACTCTCCCCTATATGTAACGAAAAAATACTAATAAAACTGCTAATCCAGTGAATGTCAGTAGATTCATCATTTTGTAGTGCAAATGTAGTATATTTGAAGTGGCTGTTAAGTGTTTCTTTTATGTCACCACTCATATTGTTCATTTTTCAAAAATCAAATAAATAAAAGGTTATTTGGCAAGGGAATATTGGACATTAAATTAACAACTTTTTATTAAGGCAAATTCTTGACAATAACAATTTTTACTAGGTTTATTAAGATTCTTTACAATTATATGAGCTTCACCAACTCAAACTACTTGTTAAATTATCAGAAAGAAGGTTTCCAGGACCATAGGTGCTGACTTAACAGAGGCAAACTTCCACCACTAATTTTGGAAGATTATTTTTTATTTAATTAATCAGTGATTAAATAGGACAAAAAAAATAAATTAGTAGCAGCGATAGAATTGATATAAAAAAGTCACTGGTCCCAAGGACCAGTAAGCATAAGAATTTACTGGTCCGCAGTAATCATCACTGGCCTGCTACATAAAATTCTATTAAGTCCCTTTAACCCTTTGAGTGACCTCCCTCCACCCTCCTAGAATATAAATCAAGCTTCCTTTGCAGTTATCCAAAATTTTCAGCATAATAAAATGTAAAATTATAATTTGCTAAAAATTAAACAGTACATAAAGAAACACTAAACTTATTAATTAAATGTTTCATTTCAGATTATTTATTTCGACTGACTAAGGTTTAATGAAATTTTTAAAAATGAAATAAAATTATGTGATTTTTGTTTAGTTGCGGTTTTCTCAGGGATGGGAAAGTTTATATTTACCTGTCAGAGAGGGGAAAAAGTTACTGGGCCTGCGGACCATTAAACTTTTCAAATTAGTGGCCCAATTAAATTTTTGGTGGTCTCAGACCAGCAGACCACCAAGGATTTCGAACGCTGGGTAGTAGAAGTATGCATATTTCATCTCTGTGACATCGATGCATATCTCTAGGATATTTCATTATTTGTTTTAACAAGTAGTGTGATAGTTTCTTTTGAAGTATATCATTACGTCATAGTATTGAAAAAATCAGATGGTCTATCTTTCAAGTCAGAATGGTTTCCTTCTAACTGATAATGCAGTTGAGCATGAAACATAGTTATTGGTTAACACTTAACCGCAAATCCCATCTAGAGGAGTTGCGAAATTCCAATTGACAAAATTTTCATTAAGAATGCAATATCTTGCTTTCTTATATTAAATCTGTTTTGTTTCTCCATTTATCATATTTTCTGAGGGGAAAATGTGAAATTAGAGTGATAGTAGAAATTGTTTGCATCAGAAATTTTTTGCAGAAAATAAAAATTAGTTTATTAAAAGAGTTAAATTCATTCAACGTACTTAAAAATGTAAATATATTTTTGTAACAAAAGAATCCATGTGATCTTCCAAATTTTAAATTTAAACTGCGTTATTTTAAATCCTTCTAGCATTTATTTTGTAATATCTATATTTTATGATGTCTTCCAGCATATGTGTTTGGCAATGGTAATATTCACTTTCTTAATATGTTCACCTACTCTTTGTATATATTAAGTTATTGAATGCATTTTAGAGTGAAAACAAAATGTTCCGTGTATATATTTTATTGCATTCAATTTAATTTTCTTGTTACTTAGTAGTATATGCTTAATTTAGATTAAAAAAATTGTATGGCCCTGATTCCCACCCCCTTGCTGCATTGCTGTTCTATCTCTCTGACACTATCATCTTGCCAGATTGCGGACTTCCTGTTGGGAGGAGCTTGCTCCAACCAATGCGAAATTTTCTGCTTTTTGCTTCATTATGTCATCATCAAAGCATGAGGGGTACTACACTCGATCCAGATTAAGTTGGCTTCCCAGCAACATGACGAACTCTGGACTTTCATTCAACTCCTGGCTATGATGATTGTTTAGTAACAGTACGAGGTGTACACGGGTATAATGACTCGTGTAGGCACTCACTCAAGACCTCACATACTTAGACATATAGTTATTTCATTCCCTATGTTATTTGACATTTTTCAAATATATAGCAAGCAAGCATAAGTATAATAAATGAAAAAACATTAAAATCAAATGAAATATAAAATCCCAATGTGCCTTTTGCATGGGTTACATTAGGACAGATTGATTTGATTATGAAGGAAAACTGGAAAAACTATCTTCTTATGTCAAATTAACAAATTGTTTTAAAAACCTGAAATAACAGGGACAAAAAATAGTAGCATTATTTATGATTACAGTGCAATCAATTATGTAAATAAAAGTTTTTTAAACAATGAATTAATATGCAAAAATAAAATGAGTTAGTTTCATACAGATACTCAATGGTCATAAAAATCTGAATGCATGTGGAATGGACTTTACCTATGTCATGTCAGCTGTGAGTATATAGGAGTAAATATCAGTACACGTAAAGATATTTTAATGCTGCTTCCCTTTCATCCAATAAACAATCTATATCAGAAGGTATGTATTCATATTTTCATGACTGTTTTCTCATGATGATGTTGATTATATTTAAAGCACTTCATAATCCTGCAGTTTTAACAAAATTTCAAAGTTGTGTAGTGCGACTAGTAGTGCACAACCTGTGACTTACAGTACCCAGCCCTGTTTTCTTAACCATGGGTTCTGAGGTGCTATGCAGCATATGTCTCGGTCAGGTGATCAGCCTAACCACAGGACTCTCAGTGTTTAGTTCCAAAGCAAGCTCAGTACTCATTTTATTGACCCTATGGGATGAAAGGTTGAGTAAACCTTGCTCAGCCAGGAGTCAAACACTGGACCTGTAGTACAGTAGACAATTAAAATAGTTCTCCCTTAGTAATGCTAAGCAGTTACTCAAATGAGACTGGATTATTTTACCAAGCAGTTCTGGAACACATGAAAAAGGAATCTGCTGTAGAAAGTAAAGTCAAGCAAAGAATTAACTGTACTGTTAACATACATCATGTCAGGAATGGTAAAGAAAACTTCTTTAATAATTGGCTCAAACAAAAACCCTCATTGTTTTAAGGATGTTAAGAAACTCCCAGTCAATTATGTGCACAGTAGAAACTCATGAATGACTGCAGCTATGTATTTGTATGTTCTCTTTAAATACGACAAACAGCTACTAAAAGAAAAAGTCTTGCTATTGTTAGACAATTGTTCATTTCATGCAAATGATTTGAAATGAAAAATATTAAATTAGTTTTGCTTCCTTCTAAACATGACAAAGCATTATTCAATCTTTGGATCATATGGTCATTTAATTTTCATTACAGAAATATACACTTATTAATAGAATTGTCAAAGAAATTGGTTCAGACTCTATAAAGAAGATTTTAAAGTCAATCTCTTGAAACTGAAGAGTTCTTGACATATGCTTCCATTGACTTAGATTTCCCAACTGACGTTTGCAAATCAGACTCTGATATTGTAAATTCAAAAGATTTTTTCTACTGATATCGATTCAGAATCCGAAGAAGAGAAAAATGAATCCTTACCTTCTGCAACTAAAGCCCAACAAGCATTGTATGTTTTGCATCAAACATTAGAATGAAAAGGTTGAGATAAAGAACATTATAGTAAATTTCATGCATTTTCTAACATTAACACTGTGAATGTTCATCACTTTTATCGTCAACATTTACAGCACGTTATGACACAGATGCCTGCTAAAAATATTTTTCTCTTTTTTTTTTTTCAGAGTATGCTGAACCCAGAATAATACGGAAATTATTATATTCTTGCTTTTTTTCTGTATTTCTAGATTTTTTGGATCTGAGGGACCTAAAGTAATGCCATAATTGTAAATTTGAGTTTTTTCTTTCTCAAGTCTAAGGGGCCTGAAATAACATTGAAATAGTAAACTGTTTCTTTTTTTTCACTCAGCCTTTTCAAGTCTGCTGAACACATAGTAACAACGGAATTGTAAATTTGTACCTTTTTTTTTCTCAGATTTTTCGGGCTTGTGAAATCCGAAGGAATGCTCAAATTATAAGATTTAGCATTTATTTTTTGGATATAGAGGACTCAAAATAATGCAGAATTTATATATATATATTAGGGTGTCCCAAAAAAGTGAAAGTCGTTTTATTTTTTCGCATACCCTCTCATTTTTTTCCTTTTATATCAAAACAATTGTAAATGAAGTTTCATGTAATTTGGACCATGGGAACCCGTGCCGACTTGCCTCTAAATGTCTCAGTCAGTACTTGTATACTTAGCGAGCGAACGCTGACACATGTCACCCACCTGTAGCGGAGCACCCAGCAGCTGCAAATGAAAAACATAAAACAAAATAAAAAGAGAAAGGTTTTGGAATGCTTGTGACAATGCGCAATCCCTGAAGAAACAGTGCGAAATCTCTGAAACGTGTCAGTACCAGTTTACTCAGGACAGCGCACGTCTATGTGTCAATGTGCTTATAATTCCAAGTTAGTCTTTTGTTAGTAAATATCGGGATAGTTTTTAATCAGTGAGCAGAACATGGCAGTGGAATTGTGTAGTTCTGAAAACCGCCTCAACATCCTCAGCATCATACGAACCATTGCAAGAATATTCCTCTTCGAATCCTAATGAAAATATAGATAAAGAAGATTTCCTAACACTGATCGAAAGCTCAGAACCTAGGACAAGTAAATCAATAATGAGGAAAAATTTTATTATTAAAGTTAGTTGCTGCATTAGACAGGTGTCAATTAAGTATGAGAGATTATGTGTTTATTCTTGAAGCTAATATTGGGGGGGAGGGGGCACTTGGATTTCACATTGACAAATTTCCGTTAAGCAAGTCTTAAATTCAAAGAATCCTAAGAGAAACACGGAAGGAACACGTGGGGAATTTAAAAATTGAGTTCCAAAATGAGGTACCAGATGTAGTGACCTTACAGTGAAATGGCAAACTGTTGCCTGCTTTGAGTGCTCGAAAATCGAAAGAAGAAAGCTTGCTTATAGTTATTTCATATGAACTTAACACCTCATTGCTGCGTCGAGACTTTATAATTATACAGGCAAAGAAAAGGCGCAAGCTATTTGGAAGGATTATCTTAGATTGGAATCTCGAAAACAAAGTCCGAATTTTCTGTTCTGATACTATGGCTTCAAATACAGGTTGTTTTAATGGTGCCTGTGCGCTCCTCGAAAAAAAAAATTGATAGGGAAATGCTTTTCTTTGCTTGCTGCCATCATGTATACAAACTGGTATTAAAGGCTGTATTCGAAGTGAACATTAAACAAGTGACAACAAGTCCTGATATTACACTCTTTAAAAAACACAAAGGGAATTGGAAGAACATCTATCCCACTAAAACACAGTGCTATAGAGAAACAGTGGAATTGTTCTAACCCGTATCTGAACTTGGCAATTTGCTTGAATTTTACCGCTCTGAACTTTAAAATGTTATGATCAGAGAGGACTATCGAGAGTTGATCAAAATGTCTGTCATATTTTTATGTGTAGATGCAGAAAAAAAAATTAAATCAGACCTCTGGGTGCTATGTCCCAAGCTAGATCGATGGCCAAAGCGGTTTACTCCATAAAACTCTCATTATTTAGTTCTCATCTGAAATGAAACACCAAGGATAAGAAATCACTGCTAAACGTCTGCTTGTTTATCATGACAAAAGCGTCTCTGAAATCGACTATGCTGAACATGGCTTCAATACATTTTGGCAGTTAAAGAACGCTAAAAAGATTTGTGCTTTTTGAAATCTTTGAAAGTCTGCGAAAATGGAATGAAAGTACCTCGAAATTTGCTTTACAGAAATTTCGCCAGCATTTATGGTATTTGACTGATGAAATAGCAGTATTAGCACTTTTTGATGATGATGATGTTGACAAAGAAACAAAATTAAAAATTATGGCAAATTTACATAGATAAAATTTCTCTATCCGTGAGAAAACATACATTTCATCGAAGATTCATCGAGAATGTATGTCGAGTTTAATATATTGATTTTGTAATTGTTTATGTAGATATTCATCTATATCACGCGACTGTTACCTGCTATTTTATTTTTATTTTTACAGAAAAAAGCATTGATGATCTCATATCTGTTAAAAGCCATTCATTGTTTTCTAGACTCAAAATTTATGATAGTTTTGAAAAGTCCCTCTTCGTGGGAGAATAATGCTTTGTTTCCCGACGCGAAAAAGACGATCTCAATCATAGACTTCTCATATATCTCTTATCTTTACTCTGAGATCTCAATGTTCAGAGCAATGAACAATACAGCTGAAAGAGCGGTAAAATTGATGCAGGTCTTTCATGATTTAATAACGGTGACGGAGGAACAAAAACAATTTTTGTTATGTTGCATACAAGAACACACGAAGGTCTATCCCGATTGTAAAAAGAAAACATTGAAATGAAAATAAGTTCAGTAATGTTTATTTTACTGTAATATGTTAATAAATATCTTCTTTGAATAAAATAGTGTTTTATGTACCCAGGGTTCGATTTAATCGGTATCGCATCGCAATTTGCGATTCAAATTTAACTAAAATGCGATCCAAGAAATGCATTAAATCGCAATCATTGCGATACATATTTCCCACACCCTTTGTTATGTCATGTACACTTAAAGCAGGGATGCCGTGGACGCGCTATAGCGCGTAAATTACGCGGAAAATTGGATACGGGACGCAAAAAAATAGCTCTTACGCGTCCCACGGGACGCGTAACTTCGTGAAGAAATCGCGGAAAACAGACAATTTTCGTCAAAGAATCGCGAAAAAAGCGTAAATCTCATCAAAATATCGCGCAAAAGCAGCGATTTTCGTAAAAGGGCCGCGAAAAAATAGCGTATTTCGTCAAAGCATCGCGAAATAAAAAGCGAATTTCGTCAAAAAATCGCGGAAATAAGCGCAAATTTCATGAAAATATCGCTGAAATAAGCGCAAATTTCATCAAAATATTGCGAAAAACGCGATTTTCGTAAAAGGGTCGCGACAAATTAGCGTATTTCGTTAAAAGATCGCGAAAAATAGCGAATTTCGTCAAAAAATCGTAGAAAAAAGCCGAATTTTGTCAAAGGATCGCGAAAAAAGCGCAAATTTCATCAAAAAATCGCGGAAAAAGCCGATTTTCGTCAAAGGATCGCGAAAAAATAGTTGTTTTTCATCAAAGGATCCCCCAAAAATAGCAAATGTCGTCAAAAAATAACGTAAAAAAGCCGATTTTCGTCAAAGGATCGCGAAAAAAGCACAAATTTCGTGAAAATATAGCGGAAAAAACGCTATTTTCGTAAAAGGGCTGAGACAAAATAGTGTACACTCATTGCCATAAAAATTTGCGCACCAAGAAATAATTGTGGGATCGTAACGAAACTTGGCATGAAGGTACATATTAGGCAGATATGCAAATGATTAGAAATGCAGCGTGATTGCGCATTGCGTAATGCCACTAGAGGGCGTTGAACTTTGTCCTCCTTGGAGTATAAAACTGGTAAGCAGAACGTGTCTGAGTGTACCTTTTCTTTTGCAAAGGAAATGCTGAGGTAGACATGCCGTTACGCAGCCATCGAAGACAATATGAACAGCTGACAGAGTTTTAGAGGGAAAGAATCATCGGGATGATGGAAGCTGGGTGGTCAGCTCGGCGAGTAGCTCGTCAAGTAGGCCGTTCTGATTTTACTGAGAGGAGGTGTTGGGACCAGTTGACTGAAGAGACGTCATTTACACGGCGATCAGGCTCGGGACGCACTCGACAGACAAGTCGTTGAGAAGACCGTCACATCATACGAAACGCACGCCTAGAGCCAACTGCCTCAGTGGCCGCTATCCAGACACAGGCAGAATCTTCACTACGGATCCCTGTATCTTTCCGAACCATCGCAAGGTGCCTGGCCGAAGGACATCTGATATCGCGGCGCCCATTACGTGTGCTGCCAATGACACCCACCCACCGACGTCTCCGTTTGGATGGTGTCGCTTACGACAGGATTGGATTGCAACGGAATGGAACCAGGTCGTCTTCAGCGACGACTCTAGATTCAATTTGAGCAGCGATGACAATCGTGTTCGTGTGTGGAGGCCCCGTGGTGAATGCCTCGATCCTGCCTTCGCTTTACAGCGACACACCGCTCTCACAGCTGGTGTGATGGTATGGGGTGCCATTGCTTACGATACACGGTCATCCCTAATATTGATCCGTGGCACAATGACAGCCCAGCGGTACGTCCAGGACATACTTCAGCCACATGTGTTGCCACTCGTGGCAGGGCTCCCAGGAGCCATTTTTCAGCAAGACAATGCTCGGCCACACACAGCAAGGATGTCACAAGCATGCCTCCGCCACATTACCACCCTTCCCTGGCCTGCTCGATCCCCAGATTTGTCACCAATCGAGCATAACTGGGATCATTTGGGACGGCAAGTTGGCTACCCTACGAATTTGGTTGAACTCGAGGCGCGTTTACAGCAACTGTGAAACGAGATGTCTCAGGACATCATGCGGAACTTGTATGCCTCAATGCCCGCTCGTATCGCATCGTGCATTCGCTCTAGAGGGGGTCCAACAGAGTACTAAAATTCCCGTTCATTTGTACTTTTTTCTGCAATAAATTATCCTTTTTCTTTGGTTTTCTATTCATTTACTTATATGACAGTAGTACTTACGCGTGTAAAATTTCGTTTCATTTGGACATATTTTTCTTGGTGCGCAAATTTTTATGGCAATGAGTGTATTTTGGCAAAAGATTGCGAAAAAAATCGCAAATTTCGTCAAAAAATCGCGGAATAAAGCCGAATTTTGTCAAAGTATCGAGGAAAAAAAACACGATTTTCGTGACAGACTCGCGAAAATATAGCGAATTTCAACAAAAGGATCGCGGAAAAATGCGAATTTCGTCAAAGTAACGCGGAATAAACGTGAATTTAGTCAAAGCACCAGAAAAGATGTGCAAACTAAACTTATAGGTAGAAAATTCATAAAATGGGATTTAATTTCTTTTTTATGAGATTCTTAAAAATAAAGCATGATTTCAGTGTACTTTGATAATATTTATATTCATTAGGTGGACCAGTAAAAATCACCCCCCCCCCCCCCCTCGTTCTTACTGCATTGAAATGTCTCCCGCCTTCAGAACATTTAAGATTTGATGCTTATTAGTGATTTAGATATAAATTTCCCTTCCAAGGAAAATGTCTGATTCCAACACAGATCTATGCTGACAAATAATTCAATGGGAAGTATAATAATGAAAGCACCCATTCATTCAACGAAAAGTACACCTTTACTTAACATAAGTGTTCTTTTTTTCAGCAAAAATATCTTTTTCAATAAACCCGCCTTGCCTCTTTTTAAAAGAATGCGGACATTAGTGATACTTGTTAGTGGAACTTGGTATCTTCTACTCTCAAATAAACATTATTTTACAATTAAAATTGTATCTTGCATTTTTACTTTTAAAAAAGTAAAGAAAATTTCTCTTAATATTTTTTAAAAATATCTTATTTGAGTGCAAATAATGCTGGTTTTAATTCATTATTTAATTATTGTTAAAACAATAATTAATGCATTTCATTTATCTTAATAAACAACTTTCATTTATTCCTTTAAAATATAAATTATTATTGATGGGGACCCGCTTTTGTAAAAAAAGGACCCAGATTTTTGGAAATCCTGGGTCCCGGGGACCCAGGTTTTTTCAAGTACAGCAGCATCACTGCTTAAAGTTAAAATTTAAAGGTGTTTTTACACGACATACGATGTGTTTTCACCCTCCCCAAGTGTTTATTTACAATGGAAGTACAGCGAGGAAGTACGCTTTTTTTTAAAAAAAAAATTGTTGTAAATTTTCAAGATTTAAAAGTTACGTTAGCTATTTTTTACTTGCAATGCAAAAGTGTCTAACTGCTATTCAAAACTGACTTTGTATAGCAGTTACTGCTATGCAACTTTCTTTTTCTAAATCGACCCCTGTATGTACCAAAGAAACATACATTTTACAATCCTTCCATAGTATTTCCCATACAAGATTTCATGTTCAAGTTTGACCTAAAGTCGGCACGGGTTACTGTTATCTGATTGCAATAATATTTTCTATTTATGTTTCTGAGGTGAAATAGAAAAAAAATAGAGGGTATGTGTATTTGATTTTGCAAAAAAAATTTTTTACCTTGTATCCTGGGACACCCTAATATATATATATATATATATATATATATATTTTTTTTTTTTTTTTTTTTTTTCTAAGTGTTCAGTACCTGAAATGCTGAAGTACTAAATTTTTTGCTTTTTTCTCCTTTTCTCTATATTTGGGTCTCTGGGGCATAAAGTAATGCCGGAATTGTAAAATTTTTGTCCTTTTTTAAAGTTCATTACACCCCAAATACTGCCAAAATGCTAAAGTTTAGGCATTTTTTTTTTTAGATTTGCAAGGGCCTGAAGTAACGCCAAAATTGTAAATTTTTCTGATCTTTTTCTTTCGTTTCTTCAGATTTTTGGGTCTGCAGTACCCAAAGTAATGCTAAAATTGTAAAATTTTCACCCTCTTTTTTACCCCCGGAATTCTGGGGTCTGCAGGACCTAAAGTTGTGTATCTATCTAACAAATTGGCATAATAGTCTGCATGTTATAAAGAAACGCTGGTTATAACAAAGTTCACATTTAAAGAATAATTTGTACACTCCCTTCAGCTTCATTATAATTGGTTGTCTCTGTATTTATTTTATTTTCATAGGGCATACCAATAGAAATGACAAGTGTTTCTATCTTTATTTCTGTGTGAAGTTCTCTCCTGGCAGCATACCTTCTTGAATTATTCATGGGTTTCGGAACCCTGGGCACCTGAGCGATCTTTCTCTTTTTCATTTTTCCACTACTTTCTCTTGTCTATTCTTTTCTCTTTAAGTCTCGTTGTGATTTCCTCTTTGGAGATGGAGTCAATTCTGCATTAAGTTGATATCATCCTGTCTATGGCCACTTATGGAGAATTGTAAACCACTCATGTCTTTGCAGTGTATGGCCTCCTGTGTTCATGAAAAGGGATGTCCTGGCAGTTGAGGGAAACCTACACACTGTTTTGTCCCCTGCTTCAAGTAGATGGGAGGTGCATATTGGTCCCTTATGCATCAATCTGATAGTCAGCTAACTTGACTACAGGTCAAGTCACTGACGTGATATCAAGTAAGCAGGCACTTACTAGCCATCTCGTTAAAGGTGGAGAGTGGCATATGAGTGTCATGTGAACATATGGGCCATGGTTAGCACTGTTGCACAAATGTGCATCCTCTTGCTGGAACTCAGTAGTGGGTGGTGCAGCTGGGGTTTGAATTGTTATTTTTTCTACTATGGATAGAAGTACTTTACTTTATTCCATTTTCTCCCATGTGGAGAGCAACAAACTGCACAGCACAATTAGGTAGCTTTCTTTACAAAAAGCTACCTATTGCAGCCGTTCGGAGGAAAGAGATTTCAAAAAATTTTGGTATATTTTCATCGATCATGACCCCCAGACACCGAAACCACCCTCCGTTCAAAATTGATATATATATATATATATGACGTATGTCACGCTGTAACTGTCGTATTTATGAACCGATTTGGATGTAAATCGGTGTGTACATAGTACATACCAATGTCTCGACCGAGTTCGTTGGCCAGCTTCATCCGCCATTTTGTTTCAAAATGGCGGCCATTTAAAAATTTTAAAAAATCTTAAAATTTAAAATGTGGTACCAAAAGATTGAAAATGGAAAAATATTTTTTTCTTATATATTTGACCTTTATACAAAGACTCCGTAGCAGTTTTTGTTTTGTCTATATCTTAAAAAATGGCTGAGTTATAGCATTTTGAATTTCTAGCGAAGCTGACATTTTGAAACGTCCTGAACTTTGTCACGCGATAAAAGGCGTATTTATGAACCGATTGGGATGTAACTTCGTTTATACATAGTACAGACCAATGTCTCGACCGAGTTCGTTAGCCAGCTTCATCCGCCATTTTGTTTAAAAATGGCGGCCATTTAAAATTTTAAGAAAAATTTAAATTTGAAATGTGGTACCAAAAAATTGAAAATTGGAAAAATATTTTTTTCTTATGTGTTTGACCTCGATAAAAAGATTCGGGAGCAGTTTTTGTTTCGTCTATATCTTAAAAAATGGCTGAGTTATAGCATTTTGAATTTCTAGCGTGGCTGGCATTTTGAAACGCCCTGATTTTTGTCACGCGATAACACGCGTATTTATGAACCGATTTGAATGTAACTTGGTCTGTACATAGTACATACCAATGTTTCGACCGAGTTTGTTGGCCAGCTTCATTCGCCATCTTGTTTCAAAAGGGTTGCCATTTTTTTAAAAAAAATGTAATTTAAAGTTTAAAATGAGGTATTAAAAAATTGGAAAATGAAAAAGATTTTTTTTATGTGTTTGGCCTTGATACAAAGATTCTGGAGCAGTTTTTGTTTCTGAAAATTTGTTCTTTTGTTTATATCTTAAAAAGTGGTTGAATTATAGCACTTTGAATTTCTATCATGGCTAACACTTTGAAACGATCTTGTATTTGTCTCGCGATACCACACGTATTCGCCTATTTCGATGGAAGAAGGCATGTGGATAGTATACATCAATATCTCGACCAAGTTCGCTGGCCAGCTTCATCAGCCATCTTGTTTCAAAATGGCGGCCATTAAATTTAAAAAATATATATTTAAAATGAGGTGCAAAAAAATTAGAAATTGAAAAAGGTTTCTTTCTTAAGTATTTGACCTTGATATAAGGATTCAGGAGCATTTTTTGTTTGTCTTTATCTTAAAAAGTGGCTCAGATATAGCAGTTTCAATTTCTAACGTGGGTGACATTTTGAAAAATCTGATTTTTTGCCTGCGACAGCACTCGTATGTATCAACCGATTCCGATGTAAGTGAGCATGTGCACAGCAATTACTAAGGTCTCGACCAAGTTCACTGGTTAGCCTCATCCACCATGTTGTCTTAAAATGGCAGGCACTTTAAGAAATCGCCGAATTTGGCAGCGAAATATAAGTTACTTTAAATAAAAGCAGCTTGGATAAAGCTGACTAATTTTGCGAAATTCTCATTCATAATGATTTAGTATTGATAAAAATTAGTATTGAATCTCCTACATTGGGTTTCCACTTAATTGAGCTTCGTGTGTTTGAATAATATAAGTTGGCTTTTTTAAAATAAGGAATATGAAAGCTACCTCTTCCTCCCGGCACTGGCCGGAAGGACTTTTTATTTACTCTATTCTTTATCACCAAGTCTTTTTGATAGTTCTTTTAAGAGAACTTTACCATTTCTTATTGCAAAACCATTTCATTCTGTTTTTGTAGACAAATGTTCACTTAAGGATGCATTCGAAAAAATATTTTTTCACCCTCAACAACTCGAAATTTTCTGAGACATTTTCAGACTCATTTTTAAAAGTAAAAACATGAAACTTGCTGAGGTGATTTTTGAAGAGATGTTTAAGAGGCCGAGTGATTTTATTTTTCACTCAATTCATTAGAATTTGATTTTTAAACAATTATTTTTTCAGTATGACCATTTTTTTTTCATTCCCAGATCCTTCGCTCTGGAAAATTCGGTTCAAAACGCCAACTTTGACAGCATTTTTTACAATATTTTCTGCATTTATCAAAAAATCGAGAAGCACGGCACATTATGTAGTTTCTAAATAGGAGCATTTCCCAGTTTAATGCGTTTGAGAGCAAAAATGAATCAGAAAATAAGCAGTTTTGACTGGAACACACCCTTAAAAAACTGCATTCTGGAGCTTTACTTGTTGAGACTTCTTCAGCTAACCAAACACAACTTCTCTCAAATTACATTACAATAGTTTATTTTTCTGTTTCTGTTAAGGCACACCAAACTCTAAATACTTGCCATGGTGTAATATCTGAACCAGAACTTGTACTCTCTACAAAAGAAGAACTCCTACAAAATTTAAAAGATCAAAATGTTATAGATGCATGCCGTATTACTATCCATCAGAATAGGCAAGTGCTTCCTATGAAGCAAGTTAGTCTGACTTTCAAAAGCCCAATTTCTATCATCTAGAATTAAAGCTGTTTACCTAAGCTGTCGTGTCTGACCTTATATTCCAAACCCTCTCCCTTGTTTCAAATTTCAACGTTATGGCCATACTACTACTTGTTATGGTTTTGTTACCTGCCCACGTCCAACCTCTTCACAGTGCAGAAGTCGGCCATGATGATAAATCTGCGAAAACTCTGAGCGCTGCATAAACTGTAAGAGTGATCATGCAGCATACTCCTGTTCTTGTCCAAACTGAATGAAAAAAGCATGGAAAAGAAATTTTTGCTGTTAAAATAACCCAAAAAGTTTCTTACCCTGAAGCTCACAAGCTTGTTGAATTCAGAACCCCTTTTGTCATGGTTTCTTATTCTAGTTTACTCAAACAACAATCAAAATCCGTAAGGCACATAAGCACCCAGATTGAATCCTCTTTTCCACCAAGTAATTCACCTATGACACTATCCTCCAGCACTCGAAAGGAAAAAACCCATGATGCCTACTATGTCACTAGTAGAAGGCTTTCACCAAAATTAGAACTTTGGCCACCGTCATTAGAACCTGTTGAAATTGAATATCCTCTTAGTCGGTCACAAAAATCTTCATCTCAATCTATAAAGACAACCAAACAGACTGAAAAAATCTTTGTTTCATCTGCAAGCACATTGCAGAACCCTGATGTTTTTCTAACTCAGAAAGCAAGCCAAAAATCTTGTCGCAGAAAGAGAGAAAGAAATCCCCAACTCCAGCCTCTTCACAGTGGAAAACTGTGAAGAAGAAAAACTAGAAATCATGTCTTAGCCCATCTTTTACTAATATGAAGGATCCCAAACAGCTACTCCATTCACTATGTGGAAGAGACTATGGCATCAGAATCTTATGACTCAAGTGCTGATGAAGAAAATACTGAGTTTGAAAAACATGAGCCTAAATGATTTTGCATTGGTTTTTTAAATATACCTGGTCTTATGTTTTATTTGCACTATTTATACCTTGTTTTATCAACCAATCATTACTTTAAACAGATTGTACGGATTTTAATAGTAAACATTTTCTTAGTTCTTTTTAGCATGGTACTATGATCTCATTGAATGATTTTAATTATATATACCATCACATTGTTTTCTTCATTTATCTGTGTTGTTTTGATTTAGTATGTGTTTATGATAAGGTTTGAACTTAACTTTTTAAGATAAAACTCTGTTTTAATTCTAACTTTTTCTTGGTTCAGCATGTCCTTAAAGTGATTTATGCCATAAAATCCCAACCAACTATTCTGTGTGAAATTTATTGAAAAGAGTGAACTTTCTAAATAAATTTCAATTTGAAAGATGCAGTAGAATTTTTTTTTTAATGTTATGCTAGAAACAATTTTGAGTTTAAACCAATTTTAGATGGAAAGTGAAACTTCACTATCATCTGTGAAATTTCTTAAGTGCATATTATCGAACTTAAAGGTTATAGGACAACACAACAGTAAATTTTTGCTTTTATGAGTCCGGCTAAAAACCTTTTCTTTTGAGATGTTGTGAATATGAGATAATTATGAAATTATTTTATTGTTTGATTTTGAATTATTTTCTTAATTTGTGTAAAGTAGTATTTCTTTTGAAATTGTTAACATGCCTGCAAACTGAATTTTTCCAACTGAGTGAAAAAAATGCCCTGGGCAGGGGGGGGGGGGGGGTTGAACTTAATACATTTTACTTAAATTGTCGGTGTTCTACCTATTGAACTACCTGAACCAACAGCCAGCAGACACATTTTACTCAGATAACCTTATTGGCAATAGTACACTATATGACCAAAGGTGACTGGTCACTTGCAATTTTAATTATTTTGTTAAATATCAAGAAAAATACATGGGGAATTAACCTGAAACTCCAGATGTGTAAACAGTATAGTTTAGGTCATATGTTTCCACGAAGAGTTTTTCCCGAAACCCCGTAGGGGATGGTCAACAAATTGAAAAAGAATGAATATCTTTTGGATAACCCTGTAAAACCTAATGTAGCATAAGTGTTCAAATTCGAGATTATTAAGATTCTCATTGTAATATACTGTGTTGATTTGTATGAGGATAGCATGTATACTCGTAGAGAAATTAATTTTTTTATAAAAACAGTCCCAAATTTCACCAAGTTTTTTTGCTTATAATTTGCAGAGTTCTTAATATAAAAAAAAAGTTCTTTTCAGAAAATATGACAAACAACATTGTACACAATACTCTGCAATCAGAATTAAAAAATAATAAAAATTGGATGAAAAATGAGCAGGTTTACTAAAAAAATGTTTCACTGTGCATGCGCGAATGCAATCAAAATATAATGTGTATAATGTATTAGCTAAGTATATAGAGCAACTTTTGTGAAAGTCTCAAAATCATAGCTTGAAAATTCTGAAAATTATTGTCGATAGAATAAGCTCGAAATCTGTTGTTCCCAAAAGGTAGCAAAAAGATGAGGGATTGTACCCAAATACAGAAATTCATGCAATATTGTGTACACTATCTTGGCACTAATCAACAGATATTTGATCGCATCTATCCTATAGGTGCAGATTCTCAAAATTTTTAAGGAGCCAGTGACGCCTAAACCCCAAAAATCTAATCGCCACTTTGGCTTCTAACCAAAATCTAGTGGCCACATTGGGAAACAAACTCGTAAAACAATAGTGTTTATGTGGAAAAAACTTAACAAAAAATCTCAGTAATTCAAAATGAAAAATAGTTTAATTAATAAATACACATGTACAACAAAACACAGATTAGATACAACAAATGTGTATATTTAATTTAATTCTAAAATTCTTGAAACTTTAATATTAAAAAAGTATAATATAAAATGAAAAAATGCAGTGTGAACCCGACCCAATGCAGGACTCTTAGATCTAGATGGAATGAGATAGTGATAAGGGAAATTACAGAGGAGCTAAATTCACAAAACTCTGTGATAAAAATTCTTTCTATGAAAATCTCACACTTGCAGAAAACATTTACACAGCAAGAATATTATATACCTCGCATTAAGTATTTTTCTGTGCGAGTTTCTTTTTCTTTTTGTTCTTTTTTCTTCAGAGTCCAGAATCCTCTATCCACGCGACTCCATGATCCAAAGCCCTTAAATAATTTCTATTGCATTGGAAACTTTGGACTATCTCGTGAGCCGATCTGCAGTAAAGGAGTATTTATTTCAACTCTGAATTTTGGACTTAACCTTCAAAGAAATGCTTCTTTTCGCTGGTGTCCAAAGGAGAAGCTTTACCATAAGTGCGCTGTTGTTCTGAGCTTCGCAGCTGCTAAGCTTTGTAGTGGAGCGGACATGCCCAGAATTACATTCGTACATAATTTTCGGTAAGAAAGCAGTACATCACAGGGGCAGTGTTCACGACGGTAACTGAGATCACAAAAATTCTCTGACTTTTTATCAAGGTCATACTTGATCTCGGCCAATGAAAAAAGCAGGTGCTTTTCTATTTGCAAAAGAAAGAAAATATCAAAATTCCACGATGGGGATTGGGAACACTGGAAATTGATCTCTGGCGACTAAGATACTGAAAGTTAGTCACCACAGCAAAATATTTAGTCATCACGTGGTGACTGGCGACTGTAAATCTGCACCTATAATTTATCTAATTTTGTTTATCCTGAAAATTTTCCATGTTTTCGATTTCCTCATAATTTTTCAGTTCAGTAGCATTTTTGCTCTTAAGCATGTATATTAACCTATCAGGAGGTACACCTTAGTTAGTTTTATCTGATCATCTAGGCTCTGCTACTGGTTGATTAGACGTGGATGGTGTCTCTGCTATTTGAAATTTCTATTTCTACATTATCGCGATTTTCATTTTCATCTTGTTTTGGTTTGTTTTCTACTTTCGTTTTTCTATATTAAGTTTTTTTTTTTTTCTTTTGAGAAATTTAATGGTTCTCACAATCTTTATTTCATTTCCTCTAACGTATGTTCTTCTGTATCCTTTGGATTCGTTATCATATCCGACGAAAATTCCTTCTATAGCTTTATCATCTAATTTTTGTCTTCTGGTCTTACTGATATATGCGAAAGCTTTGCAGCCAAATACCCTAACATAACTTAAGTTTGGTTGTCTATTTGTCCGTAACTCACATGGCATTTTTTAATTTGCTTTTGTTGGTAGTTGTTTTGCAAATGATTTGCTGTGCAAATTGCTCCCCCCCCCCCCCTCAGAACTTTAATGGTTAATTTGATTCATTTAACATTGTCCTTGCCATCTCAACTAATGATCTATTTTCTTTTTTGGCTTGTGCAATATGGGACTGTGTGTTATCCCATTAGCCCTGAGATAATTTTCTATTTCATCTGATGTGAATTCCCCTTCGTTATCCATTCTAATTGCTTTTGCTTTTTCTCCAAGTTTGTTGCTAATTAGCATGATGAATTCGTTATGTTTTTCGTAAGCTTCACTTTTTCTAGACAATAGGTATATGATCGTAAATCATGAGTAATCATCAATAAAAGTAAAAAAATATGATTTTCCCCCCTATTGTTCGTGTTTGAAAAGATCTGCACACATCGGAGTGAATGAGCTGGAGTCTTTTAGTTGCTCTATACTCTGCAATTTTCGGATAGGGTTCATCAGTTAATTTTGCCTTAATGCACAGTTTGCAATCTATGTTATGCGTACAGTTGTTTATTTGGATTCCTCTAACTGATTACCTTTGTGTAACTTCTATAATTGATGTTAAATTTCAATGTCCTAACCTACGGTGCCTTTGTACTACGTTTGCATAGTGTTCATTTGCTAACTGAACTTTGTATAGGTTATTTACTTTTTGTGCTTCTAAACAGATTTCTCCGTTAAGTTTGAACATACATCTGTCACAGTGATGGAACAGCTGTGCCAATTGCTCCAATTGTGCCAAATTGATAATGCTGTGCATTTCTGCACCAAAACGATCATTTTTCACCAAAATTGCGCCCAACTGCGCCAATTCGATAATAATCCTTGAGCCAAATCAGTCATTTTCCACCCAAATTTTGCCAAAAGATTGCGAAAACCATGCGAATTTGGTCAAAAGATCGCAAAAAACATGCAATGTTTGTCAAACGATCACGAAAAAAATATGAATTTTAACAAAAGATCACTAATTTCGTCAAAAAACGAACAAAACACGGTCAAAAGATCATGAAAATAGTGATTTCATTAAAAGATCGCGAATAAAACGCAAATTTCGTCAGAAGATCACAAAAAACATGCAAATTTTGTCGAAAGATGGTGAAAAACACGCGAATTTCATCAAAGGATCACAAAAAAAACGTGAATTTTGCCAAACGAACAAAACACGGTCAAAAGATCGTGAAAAAACACTACTTTCGTTAAAATATAGCGGGAAAAAACCCCGCAAATTTCATCAAAAGGTTGCAAAAAACACGCAAATTTTGTCAAAAGATCGTGAAAAACATGCGAATTTTGTCAAAGGACCGTGAAAAAAAACATGAATTTTGTCAAAAAATCGCTAATTATGTCATAAACGAACAAAAAAGGGTCAAAAGATTGTGAAAAAACACGAATTTTGTTAAAAGATCGCGGAAAAAAACCACAAATTTGATCAAAAGGTCGCAAAAAACAGCACGTTTTGTCAAAAGATCGCGAAAAACCGCAAATTTTGTCAACAGATTTCGAAAAACATGCTAATTTCGTCAAAAGATAGCGAAAAACATGCTGATTTCAACAAAGGGTCCGAATAACGCGAATTTGGTCAAACGATTGCGAACAATACGCAAATTTGGTCAAAAGATTGCAAACAATATGCATATTTGGTCAAAAGATCGCGAAAAACA
The DNA here is from genome assembly GCA_963932465.1 of Maratus speciosus. Lineage (NCBI taxonomy): Eukaryota > Metazoa > Arthropoda > Arachnida > Araneae > Salticidae > Maratus > Maratus speciosus. The sequence continues at coordinate 310,652,104 of OZ010796.1, forward strand.
CACAAATTTCATCAAAGGATTGTGAAAAAACGCGAATTTTGGAAATAGTTGCAGAAAAACGTGAATTTCGTCAAAGAATCACATGAAAAACGTTAATTTCGTCAAAGAATCGCAGGAAAAATGCGAATTTCGTAAAAGAATTGCAGAAGAAGCGCAAATTTCGTCAAAGAATTGCAAAACAAAAAAACGTGAATTTCATCAAAGAATATCAAAATGATATTTTGATGCTCCAAAATATTTATTTTCTGCTCCAAAATGAGCATTTTTGTTGCTCCATAATAGTTATTTTCTGCTCCAAAATGGCTTTTTGCTGCTCCAAAATAGTTATTTTCTGCTCTAAAATGGCTTTTTGCTGCTCCAAAATGAGGCCCATGCTGTTCCATCACTGCTGTCATTTTTTTATATAATTTCACATCCATTTTGCATCGCTTTGCTAACTGATAATAAATTTGTTTCAATTTCAGGTGCTAGTAATACATCTTTAAGTGTTATTTTATGGACTTTGTTGTCTGAAGTTCGCGTATTTATATTTTTGTCACCTGACCCATAAGCAATAAGTTTTTTTTCCATTTCTGATGGTTACATTTGTTTTTTCGCATGGTTTTATTTCTGTAAACATTGATTCTGAACATACAATATGACTTGAGCTACCACTATCTACGATAAATGTTTTGTTTTCAATTCCTTGCATAATTTTTATTTTCGCTCGCTCTCCATATATTGTTTTCATTTTCAGAGTGACTATACCTATGGTTTGATTCTGGTGTTTGTTCCCTTCTAAACTTGTTTTCACTCTTTTGAAAAATTAGTGATGTAGAATAATATTTTTTGTTTGGTCTAATATGTTTATTTTGTGGTGTGTTTTGTGTTTTGGCTTTGGTATGCCAACATTCCTGAGTTTATGCTTTCTCATTCGACAATTGCAGCAATATTTTTTATTTGTTTTGTTGCTGTATTTTTTGAAAGCTTTAAATGCTCTCGCAGTATTTTCTGAGCTTTCTTCGTTATCATATCTTCAGTTATATTTGTCAATTAGTTTAGACTTAATAAATGGCAGAATCAGTTTATTCTCTTGTTTCGATTTGAGGACAGTAATAAGAGTATCATACGACTGGTGTAATGGAGCACAGTAGCAATGCAGAAATGTGGTTATTGTGTATAACTTCTCCTATGGCTGCTAATTTATCTACTATTTCCATTATTTTTGTGATTATGATTAACTACATTGCCACCTTCTGCTAATTTAATACTATAAAGTTTTCTGAGACGATATAATTTACTTGATAGATTATGTCGCTCATGGATTTTGCGTAATGCTTGCCAGGTTTGTCTGTCTGTGAATTTTTCACATGAATAATCTGATTATCATCAATTGTTAAATTGATAAAAAATGCAAACACTTGTGTTTGCGTTTTTTTATCGCTTTTGGACCAGGCATCCGTAATTGGATTAGGCGGGTTTTCTCTGATTACATGAAACAAATCTTCTTTTGTTAACAGCATCCTGACCTTGAATTTCCAGGTCGAGTAATTTGTAGCTGTAAGTTTTTCAATTGCTAAATTATCTTTAGAAAGTTGCCATACTCTTAACTTTTAATTATTTACTTATTATCATAAAAATTCTTTCAACTTTTCTTTTTTGAAAGTTTATTTGATTTTATTTATCAAATATCAGATATTTGATTCCAGTGGATACACTTTAATTAAGTTACTTTTAATCAGTCTTCATTATCTTGATAGGATTTTGAATCTCCTTTAATGAGCATGAGTTTGATGATTTATTTATGCGATAAATATTAATTTTATTTATGTCAGACCATAAATATATTTCTCTTTATAAGGTAAGTAAATTGGGACTTACTCCCCTGGAGGTTAAAGTGACAGTGAGGACACATGGGGGCATCTTCCCATAATAGAAGATGCTTATATGTAATTCTCGAATGTCCAGTTCTCAGGTGAGTCAATACAACATCAGTTTCCCTTGGATAGCTTGAAGGCCGGGTCATGATTGTTGGTTTAACATGATGGAGTTTATTCTTGTATTCTAAATCCCAACTTTCTGGCCATTTATTTCGAATAAAATTCTTTATTAATATTTTTAGTATCGAGAATGAAATTTTATGACACATTGGATTAAGAGCATATTTTGCTGCCTCGTCTGCTTTCTCATTCTCAGGAATACCCATTCATTAGGCTATACATGCAATCGATTTTGATCATTTAATAATGATGCATTAGATTTAAGTGATAATGATTTCATTATGTGTATGTGATGTATCATTTAATTGTGGAAACTTTCTCTATAATTTGTTTTTCTCTTTGTTAGTTGCTACATTACCTGAATCATGCCTAGACCTAATCTGGATGAGAATTCTTCCCCTCTGTTTTGTTTGAGTTTAAGGAAACTATCTTTAGTTACTGTAGTGTTGTTGTTGGCCTCAATGTTATTTTGCTTCATCACTTCAATGATATTTAATTTTGAACTCGTTAATACAACAATATGTCAAGTGAGTATAATTTAATACTTCTGGAAATTGATTTGTGTGATTCTATTTAAATTAATAATGTTTCTTTAAAATAGTGACTATTATTTGCAACTTCTTAATTTTTAGGTGTTCAACTTTTGTCCATCAGTAAGTGCAATAACAGGAATATCACCTCAGCGATATGTATGGCGAATCGGTGTTGCTCTTCACTCTACACCACGTCTTCTGTTGGCATCAGTTTATTACAGCCATTATGTCAGAAAAGAAAAATTTGTTAAAGATGAGTCAAAGTCATTATATCAAAGCTTAATTAATTTCAATTATTGGTTTCATGTCACGGAAATTATGGCTCTAGTTGGAGTAACTTATATATCAAATAAAGAAAATTATCGTAAGTATGCTTTATTAAATTCATGACCAATGCATGTTGACTTTTGCATGATGATCTTTGCATGAGAAAAGCATTTTAGGTATGCTGCTTTCTTAAAGTTAAGCGCAGATGATAAATTATACGCTTTGAAATCTGTGCTTTGATTTCATTAGGGAAACTTCCTTGTAGTGGTAAAAGTGAAATTTTAAATGTCATATGATGTAACCATTCATAATTTACTCTAGAAATAAAGTATAAATTAAGCATTGATTGAAGATATCTTTCTGAAGTCTTTTGACTACATGAGCTTAAATGTCAGTGGAATTTATTATTAAAGTTAATTTATGTTTGCATGAATCTCACTTTTGACTTAAAGAGAATTATTAGAAGAGTCTTATTATTTTGCATGCTTTATAATGGCTTAAAACATAGCAGTAGTAGCATTTTTTATTTTTTTCACCTCTGCATATGCTATCACCACTCTTATTCTCACTTATTAAAACAGTTTTAAAAGAATAGGTCATTTGCTTATAGATCTGTTTTTAGTTGTCTAGCATTATCATAATTTCTGATAGGAGTGGATTTTATTAGCTAAGCTTAATCAAGTAGAGAGGTGAACTCTAAAAACAAGGTGGAACACTTAAAAAGTCAGTATGACATTACTTTCTACTTGAAAGTTATGTTTGAAAATACTGTGTACCCATATAATCTTGAGTTTGTATTCTTCTAATCAAAAACAGAAGAGCACAACTTAAATAATGGCATCTTGTGAGACACACTGAAATTAAAATTAAGTAATTCAATGTTGCTAAATTTGGTAAATAAAAAGCTCAACTTAGTTTTTTAAAAAAAATGTTGTTTTACCATATACCTGAAAATTTCAAGCGTAATGCAAACAGACATCCACAAGTATAAGACTGTTATAATCAATCCTTGCAGTAAATTTATTTTATTTCTAACTTGTTTCATGTGAATGGATATAAATGATATTATCAGAAAGAGAGCTCACATTTAGTGTTTCATCATAAGTTTCAGTAAATAATAATTGGTTTCAGTCAATGGTAATGTGTTTCACTTATCTTTATACATCTTCGACTGTAACCATATATTAGTGTAAAAGATGCTAAACAAATGTTACACTTATCAAAGTTTTTTAATGCAAATTGAAAGCAATGATTACCTCTTTTGAGAAATAGTTTGTTTCTGAATCTCCCTTTTGATCATTGAAATGATGTCCAACAGCTCTATTTTTTAGAAGATAAAGAGTAAGCCTGTGATAGTTTAGAGGTGTTGTATATAATATAACAGGCTGAAATCTGAGAATTTCGCCATAAACGCTGCTTACTGGATGTTCTGAATATATAATGATGATTCAAAAGTTAAAGAAACATGGTGATAACTTGCGAATGGTGAAATTTAAGGAATCTGTCATTTCAATGTAAGCAGCACAAAAGATGTAAAATGAAGCAGATTGCAAAGCGTATTCCAAGTTCATGCATACATATTTAAGTTTCTGAGAAGGAATGAATTTTCATCAAATATTGGTAAGATTATTAGTTCAAAATTGTCTCATTATTTCATATTATTTCATCATCATTCGATTATTAAGAAATTTTTAATTATGTTATGTGAATGTGTAATTGGACACAACACAGTGAAAATGAAAGTTAAAAGCTGAAGAAATATGCCGGTAGCTTGAGAATGATGAAATTTAAGGATAATGTGTTTAGTAAGGAACAGGTATGACAGAAGGGAAGGTATTTTAAATTTGGTATGATTGGGCATCTTGCATTTCAATGTAAGCAACACAAAAGATGTAAAATGAAGAAGATTCACTCTTACTGTTTTACTGAGAGTAAATTACTTCTTTCAAAAGTGTATTGGAGTCTTGCATTATGAAGGGATATTATTTCAGAAGAATCTGTAAGAATAATATTTTTAAGAAAATTTCTGCATGATGGTGGCAACAGAAATCTGACATGAAATCTGATATAAAGTAGAATTGATGCTCATTGTTATAATACTGAATTCCTTAAATACAACTAATCTGGACCTAAGCTTAAAAAGGTGAAAAGCCAGAAAAAAAAAAATTATATACATATATCAAGAAAATTAGATGTATTTAAGATGTATTAATATTGTAATAAATCTCATGTTCCATACTCCATTACAAGCAAGGCATGAAGAATTTGTGTAAAGAAACTGTTATAACCAAGTTGTATGGCAAATCTGTTATATTTAATATTGATAATTTATTGTTTTGACAGAATCATTTAGAAATAAAATTTTATTTAACTGTGAAGTTAATAAAACCTCTTAAAAATGAAGTAAATTGTTTAGATCTCGTGAAAAGTTCTGAGCATTCAATTGTAGCAAATATAATATAAATGGGCCATGTTTAAAAAAGTGTTTAATAATTGATTAGAGGAAAAATATTGATTTTGCTTATAGCCAACATACTCACTTGCTCTCAAACCTTTTAAAGATTTTTGACATACTGACGTGATCTTGGGCTTCCTCAGACTATGTCAAGGAGGTCAAACTAAACTCTCAGAGAAATGGAAGTCATTGCTCTCTTGTACTTTTGGAGCACTTGCATGAAAACATGGACATCACCGTGAAACTTGTGTGAAAGTCAGGGATGATGATATCCCTTATTAAGGTTGGTTTAAGAAGTTTCTTTTCTTTTAAGTTCACATAATGCAATATAGGTATATAAATATATATATATATTTGTTGTTGATTTTGTTATAATATAATCAAATTAGTAAATTTCATAATGTGAAATAAATCAAAGTGTAATCTGACGAGCTATTTGTAATATAATGAATATACTGTCTATGCAATGCAGAATCACTGAATGTGAAATAAATTAATTTTTAATTTATTTTTTAATTGAAGGAGGGTGGGCAAGATTTTGAATATGAACCTTTTTGGTCTTTCAAAATATTTGGTAGAGTATAGGAAATCAATTTTGCATTCAGCTTTGAAACAGTTTTATTTACTTTTTACTGTTTCAAGAAAAGCAGATTTTAACGTTCATAAATTCTGCATTATAGTGATGATAATATCCCTTATAATGTCATTTTAAATTGTTAAATTATGTACAACAGTTATTAGTCCGTATCATTCGAGGAAAATCTAGCTATTAAGGGATTGCAATAGTGCATAAAAGAATTTTCCAGTCACTTACAGCATTTTAAAACTTTTTTGAAATAATTTCTTTATTAAAAATTTTAATAACCATAAAAGATCTAAATTTTTAATTTGTGAAAGGTCTATTCCTGGCTGGCTTTGCTTACTATCCCATAAAGCATAAGCTTGGTGGCACAACTCAGATAGCATTGATATTCTGTATTATCTAGAACATTTTGAAAAAAAAAATAGGCTCTTTTTTGTCTTAATAGGCTTATTAAGACAACAAATGAGCTAGAATTAGATAAAATCAAAAATATTAATTTTAGATTAAATAACTGTGATACTTTTTTTAGTAGTATTATGAGTTAATAGAAATAAGGATGTGTAATGATTAATGTTTGAGTCATATATTTATAAATGTATCTAAAATACATGTTATAATGTTAAGTTCTGTGTTATAACATGCGTGAAAGCCCTTGTTTTTTATTATGTTCGAAAAGAGAATAACTTAAAATGTCTTCCTGCGTATAAAGCCATATTTTAAGAAAAATTTTATAACTTTTTGTATAAGATTTATTAAACAATCCAAGATTTATCATGTTAAAATACTAAATATGAGAATAAAAGAAAATAATCTTTTATCTTAATTAAACTATAAGTATTCTTATTACATATATTTTTCAGATACCAAAGTTTAGGTTTGTTTTCATAAATTTATGATTCATACTACTAGTTTATTTATTTATTTATTTATAAATTTGAGCTAATTGAGTTGTATTTTAACATGCATATTTCTGTTTACATATTTTGTGAAATTTATCATTTACTTTTTATTCAATGATCTCATTTTAATTTATATTATTTAACTGCAGCTGTCCATGAAAAAATTTTTATCACATTTATGGCAGCTTCCATTTCATATATGCTGAGTACTTGTATATTGAGTCACTTGAATAAATCTCCTGAACATACCTACTTGGTAAGTTAGTTATGCATTTTTATTTATTCAACAAAATTATAATATGTAGTGTTTTGCAGATCTTGGGCAAGTGTTTTTCAATTTGTGTCTCTATTCTAATCAGAAGCTAAGGCTATAGAATTCTTTTTAGGCTTTCATTCAGCTTTAGTTGTCATTTTGTCAACAGATCATATTTTAATTGTTATGAGATGTTTAAAGTGGTATAATATGTTAATAACATTAATTTTTTATGCCAATAGGCATTGGCACCATCCTTAAAAGATGCTGTTAATGCTCTCATAACCAAAAAGCTTAAATGTCATTCACATCTGTAGTCCAAGCAAACATGGATAATTTTTCTACAGTTGAATCAACAAACCAGTAATATAAATATATAGAATAATTCACAGCATTCCAATGTTGAAAGCTTAAATTTCATTTACTAGAAAATGTATTTTATTAGAGTCCCCTTAAAAAAAAGGGGGGTGGGGTCAAATGCTATAGAGCAAACAACCTTATTAACTTCATCCATATCATTATAAACAATAACTGAAAGATTCTAATTCCAGCAAAAACATTTTAAATCAACAAGTAGCTTCACTAATAATTCATAACAATCAATCTATCGAACTTATTAGTAATGCAGAGAAAAAGTTTGGGATTCCAATAATAGCATAAGATTTTTCCAGGGAATGACAGGATGAATTACCATAACTTTTTAGAGAACAAAACTAGCAAAAATCTGAGCTCTGAAAACTGTATAATTTTTTGTACTATTGTACCCATGAATACTATAAGTGCAGATTTACGGTTGCCAGTTGCCATGTGGTGACTAAATTTTTTGCTGTGGTGACTAACTTTCAGTGTCTTAGTCACCAGAGATCAATTCCCAGTGTTCCCAATCCCCACCGTGGAATTTTTATATATTTTTTTTCTTTTGCAAATAGAAAAGCACCTGCTTTTTTCACTGGCGGAGATCAAGTATGACCTTGATAAAAAAGTCAGGGAATTTTTCCAATCTCAGTTACTGTTGTGAACGCTACCCCTGTGATGTACTGCTTTCTTGCCTAACATTATGTTCGAATATATTTCTGCGCATGTCCGCTCCACTACAAAGCTTAGCAGTTGCGAAGCTTGGCACATCAGCGTGCTAATGGTAAAGCTTCTCCTTTGGACACCAGCGAATGCAAGCATTTCTTCGAAGGTTTCATCCGAAATCCAGAGTTGAAATAAATACTCCTTTACAGCAGATCTTCTCACGAGACAGTCCAAAGTTCCAGATGCAATGGATGTTATTTAAGGGCTTTATATCATGGAGTCACAAGGATAGAGGATTCCGAACTCTGAAGAAAAAAAGAGCAAAAAGGAAAAAGAAACTCGCACGAAAAAATACTTACCGCAAGGTATATTCTTGCTCTGTAAATGTTTTCTGCAAGTGCGAGATTTTTATAGTGCAAAATGAACTTACACATTCCTAAATTTTTTTATATGTATGCTTTTATATGACAAAATCAAAATAAAAAATAAGTTTTCCTAATATTTCCCATTATCATGACCGCTTAGCTCATACATGTTTTGTTATTCAATTCTATCTTGTCTAACTTTATCTTCTGATTTTTTTCCAGATTTATATAATTTTTTAATATCAAAGTTTCAAAAATTTTAGTATTAAATTAAATATACACATTTGTTATAATTAGTCTGTGTTTTGTTGTACATGTGTATTTATTAATTAAACTATTTTTCATCTTCAATTCCTGAGTTTTTTTGTTAAGTTTTTTCCATACAAACACCATTATTTTATGAGTTTTTTTCACAAAGTGGTCACTAAATTTTGGTTAGGAGCCAAAGTGGTGAGTGGATTTTTGGGATTTAGGAGCCACTGGCTCCTTAAAAACTTTGGTAATATGAATACAGAAAAAAGCCTAAAAACCAGCATGAACTGGATTCCCAGCCAATCAGCTAACCTAGAAGCACTAAGGTATCGCATATTAAAAAAAGGTGTTTATTTACACCTTACTTTTTATATGCTTATACACCATTTTTTTTTTCCATGTATGTCATCTTAGTGCTTTTGTGTTAGCTGATTGATTGAGGATCCAGCTCATGCTGGTGTTTGGACTTTTCTCTATATTCATGTGTGTAGTAGTATAATGAGAAATGCTCAAAAACATCATAGAATGTGTCCCAAAAAAATACAAAAACTAAGACTTATGAAAGAAAAAGAATATTTTAAATGGAATGATTTTAATATAGGAAAACTAAGATACTAGATGTTTAATAATAGAATTTTGAGATGGGAAGTAATAGTAAAAGTATTTTAAGATTGAATTAAGTAAATTAAATGGAGAAAAATATAGAAATTAAAATTGTTATGTTACTCTCTCTCCTACCCCCCCCCCCCCCTCCCAAAATGATCTTGGGGCTTTTAGACCTTAAGATCTACAAGCTCTAAACTGCATTCTCTCAGATCAGATTACAAATATTGGCAAGTCATCATAACATTAGCAAGTACCCAGCTTTTCTTCATTCCTAACAAACTTTACCTTTTTAAACATATATTAGAACATCTTTTCGAACCTTTTAATAGAGATTTCTAATTGGAGCATCTAACTGCACTTGTAATGAACCTCTCATTAATAGCAATAAATACTTAAAATAATATAATTAATTATAATAAATATTAACAGTACTAAATAATAAATAATGGGAACACATAATAGATAATACAACAATAATAAATAGTGATATAATTAATAAATAACAATAATAAATTCTAATGAAATAATAAATATCGCTAAGTTAATTTTATAATTATTTTCTCATACCAAGGATGAGTCCAGTGTATTGTCCGTATAAGGATTATCGTATTAATCTCTTATTGTTAATAAGTATTCTGTTTTCTTATTAAGTAGTTATTTACCATCCTTATAAGTAGATTATTCTACTAATAGCTATCAGATTTATCTAGTTATTATATAAGTAGTTCATATGCAGCTATGTACCATGGTGTTTCTTTCTTATTTTTAATTAATATTACTTTATTAGGTAACAAAAGCCTCAGGGTTTTGGTTTTGTGTGAGACTTGTACAAAGGGAAATCTACCCATGGTTTTGTTGATGAAGACATAAAATCAACCATCAAATATACAATTGAAACGTCTTGGAGAATTTTACTTCTTTGTATCACCTATCCCCCCCCCCCCCCTAAAAAAATCCCTGGGAAATAAAAAATGGACATTCCAGTAAGATTCTGCTTCAGCACATCGTAATGGTGCAAGCCATATCTATGAGATTTTTTAAGTGCCCAAGAAATGATCCTTGTACTTCCTAGATGTCAACCAGAAGGGTTATTCCAGCTGTACTTAATCCTTTTTTCTTGCCAGCTGCAAAAATTTGTTTGGTATGTTAAGTAGGCCACAACACACAATAATAAAGTTATAATAAAGTAAAAGAAAAAAGATATACTTGAAATAATAAGATGACAAAAGTAGTATAAAAAACAATATTTCAAAATTTATATAATCAGTATTAGCTATATAATAAGTATTAAACATATTAATATAATTAAAGATTTAGAAAATAAAGATATTCTTTAACAAATAAAACTTTTATTCAATGCAAAAGCTCTAGAACTTCAAAATTTAAAAGAATATAACTAAAATTTAATTAATTCTAAATAATTTTTACTATTAGTGTTGAAGATTAAACAATGTACAAACTACCAAAACACAAACAGTATGTAAAATGTACTTTTGAGTAAGCAAATGATATTTGTAATTTTTTAGCAAAATTTTAAATAAGTTATAAATAACAGGGCAATTTTTTTTCTTCTTACAAAAATAAGTAAAACAACAATGAAGGCCTTAAATACTTTTTATGTGCATCTCAAACTTTGATATATATATGGATTAATGATTGTTCACTTTGGGCCACTCATAAAAGATTGCCTGGCAGTGGGTTGTTCTGTATGATCATGAGAGTTTGTCTTGAACCTAACAAAATTTTGAAGCTTTTGAAAATGATTTTTTTTCTAATTATGGGGGGAGGGGAAGGGGGGGGGGGTTCTATCTTACCCTGCCATTTAAGTAACATATTTTATTGGTTACACATTGAAACAAAGTGCACTGAAAAAAAAAATTAGAAATCTAAAATTTTCAAAAAATTTCAGAAATTCCAGAATTTTAGTAAAAATTTACAAATTTAGAAAATTTTCGAATAATTTTTTTTCTGGATTTTGGGTCCTATACTGTATATATATAATTCATACAGGTCGGTAAGCATAATTATAATGTGAATAGCTCAAACAACTCATGAGGTTAATTTAAATTAAATAGTAATTTATATTTGAAAATCTTACTTACATATATGTTACACAAACTTAAAATAAATGGACTTACCCGGAGTTGAGCAACTTGCCTCTGTTGTAAACAATATATCCAGTGACATCATTAACTTCTAACCCGAGTCCCTATAATAGTTCACTTAACCACTATACAGTACACGCATGTTCATTCATCACTAACTACCAATTTCAAAATCATAAGAAACATCACATACTGGTCCAGGCCACTATAAATGTACACAAATGTTCACACACCAAGATTCTCCTGTTTCCGAATACTTTACCACCCACCCATGTCATGTAGTATCCCTTTAGAAATCTGCCCCAGACATCCTCCGCAGAAATCCTCCATAGAAACCTGTCCGGACTGTCAAACCGTTAGACTGCTGCACGTAAGATAGTAATCAACAGAAACTTTAATTTTGGTAGTACCTCCAGGGATTCTTGCTCCTTGTGATCAGCCTGAGATACTCTTTATTTTTATTAACATTGCCAGGTAACATTGGATCGGGAAACAAACAGCATCCAATACTCTTAAGTTTCAAGGTGTCAGCATCTGGTAATTCCATCATCAGGCCACAAACTTCAGATCACCCTCCATTGATCTGTAGTTCACTTTTGCACGATGCGGGAATTCTTCATAGAAAAGAGAGAGAGAGGGACCTCCCGTTATTCTACACACTATGATGCAATGATACAAATGTAATATTTAAGTAACGTTACTTAATAATTAAGTATTGTTGACATTTCTAACCTTTCATAATCCTCGGGATTATTCTAGCCACTCATTGCTAAATTTATTGCTTCACAGGACATCTGGCAGAATTTACAAATGTTGAATCTTAATCTCATCTCTCGATTTTATTAAAAAGAGAGAAACAACATTTGCAAAACACAAATGTAAGTAATTTTAAAAAGCATATAGCTATTTCAAAGCCTCTAAGGCCTCATCACCAGTGCTTATAAATTAAAGATAAAAATAAAATAAAACTGTGGAATGAAAGAGGAGGGAGACAGAGACAGAGAGGCGCACCTCACATCCCGACCATCAACGGCGAAAAGAAAATCACTGTTGACAAACAGCCACGGAGCTGGTCTCACGTGCACACAGGGATGCCAATCAAAAACCGCCCGGATGCTCCGGGAGAGTTCAAACAAAGCAGAGAAGGGGGGGGGGGGGGGAGTGAAGAGGACGAATTAAAGAACATTAAGCCATAACTTTTAAAAATTGGGTGTGCTGGATAAATCTTTTACCAAGCTGTTTGAATTTTTCCGTATGTGGTAGGCTTTCCAAAAGTCAAGATCGTAAACCAATAAGCATTTCTGTATAATTGAGGCTTCGGAAAATTTAAAATTATGATTGTTGGACCAGCAGTGATTAGCAATAGTGGAACGCTTGATGTCACAATTTTTAACACAAGTTTTATGCTCCCCTAAATGGACCTTAAGGGGTCTTTTCGTTTGACCAATGTACATTTTATTGCATTTGCAAGATATCTTGTAAATACCCCAATGTGAAAAACTGTCAATTGGATGTTTCAGATTTGTGAACTGAATTTTGTTAAAAGGAGTATAAACTACCTTAAAGTCAAATCTTAGCAAGATTTTAGAAATTTGATGGCTTATTTTCGGAAAACATGGAAGTATAACTAAATTTTTTAAATTTTCATTGCGGACAGTGTTAACTTTGGAGTGCGAACATTTACTTAGTTTATTATGATTGGAATCTATGATTTCAACTGTAAAAGCTCGCTCAATGGCAATGGATTTAATGTAATCTATTTCAGCTTTTAGTAAACTCTTGGAAGAACAAATATTTAAAGCCTGATAGACATAAGCGTTGAAGGCAGCCAACTTTTGGTTAGGTGGATGGGATGATAAATGATGAGGGGGTAAAGATACTGCGAATGGTTTACGGTAAACAAAAACTAGTCGTTTGCCCTTCCTTGATGTCATGGTTTTCTGTGAAAATAACTTATTTCACACTACAGTGTGTGAATTTTGTGTTTATTTTATTTTACAATTTGCTCAAGTAGTCCCTACAGGTCCCCCTTTTTCAAGAAAAATGGCCCCTCTTTTACTAAAGTTGAATGGGAGTCCTGATAAAGTATGTTTCAACTGAATTCAATTCATGTGTCAATTATAGCACAGTTTGACTGTAAAAATCTTGTAAAAATATCTTGCTGCTCATCATGACCAGTCTGCTTCATTGGTGTTATCCATTATTGAAGTCTTACTTTTTTGCTGGTTACTATAAATTTATTGAGCTGTTTTAGTTTGTAAGGCTGGCTTCCAGCAATCTCTTTCACAATTTGTTGACGTGTCTCCCGATTGATGTTCATCTCATTTGGCACTTTTCTTTTCTAAACTTTGGGAATGTGTCCAATCCTCTTTAATTGAATTGATCTACTTTGAATTTTCTGAAAATGTTAACAGATAATTTTTTGCCTCCATTTGGACTGTCCCTGTTATCTCCGAGCTCTTAGAACTGTTCAACACAGTTTAGCTTGGAACTTTCTACACCTGAACAAGCTTTCATTCCCTCTCCTTTCAGCATGTTATGCAATAATTATATTTTGCAGGAAGACCATAAGTGCAATGCTTAAACAACCTGTATCAGTGAGATTGAGGTTTCTATCATGTTGAGATAATAAAGTTTGCTACTTCTTTGTTATAATGACCCCATAATTATGATTATGCCAAAGTTGCAGTTATAATTTTGCCAAGTTTAAAAAATCATCATATATATTCATATATATATTCTCTAAATGCTCATTTATGTGCAATATATACATAATATTTACATCTTATATGTCATATATATGTCATATGTCTTATATGCATCATATATAACATACATCATGAAATGTCATATACATCATATAAAACTATATCATATATGTCTTATAATTTGGCAATCCATCTTAGTTGATTGGCAATTCATTGTCTGCGGCCACTATAGCAAAGAAATACCTAAAATTTTAGCGATGGTGTTTAGTATTGTTTTTAATTTCAACTTGAACTTTGCCTAAGTTATTTCTTATCACCCTATATGTTACACCAGTAAAGATACTCTGAAATATTTGCACAGATAAAATTCTGTATTTAGGGGATAAAAAATTCTACAATGTCTATTACATAACCCTTCTTCCTCCATCTCTCCCTCCTTTTTTTTTTTCAAAGGAAGATGATCCTCACAAATTTATCGATATTCTTGAAGTGACGTCATCTAAAATAATAATTAAGAATACACTTGCTTTGTACCTGTTCTTAATATTGTTGTATCATTTTATATTTTGAAGCATTATTATCTTATTCTAATGTAAAGTACATTTATATTGATTTATGTAAATAAAATTTGTTCATTTAATTGCTTTATTTCTTTTTAGGAAAAGCTGTCATATAGAACAAAACTTTTCCTTTGTGCTTTAATAGCATTTACATCATTGGGTATGATGTACTTCTTTTATAAACATCGAGTATATTGTGAAGAACTTGGTAAGTTATTCTTTTTTATGTTTTTTAAATTACTTTAATCATTGATTTTACTTTAAAAAAATTGGATACATAAAGATAAAATACATAAAATCTTAGAAGAATCAGAGAAGTCAAATGTGAAAACAGCCTATGCTAAAAAGTCTGAATAATGTTATAGATCTGTCTGCCATTTCAAAATCGTGGTCTTGAGAAAAATTCATTTAAAATTTTAAGTTACATTGTTGTAAATAGAAAATTATTTAAAAAAAATTCAGCTAGTTATTCTGATTCTTCCTGTCTTCTGAATATCGATGTAACTAAAAGCTCAACAATGAAAAAATCCACCCATTTCAAAATCCGGCATAGTCCTTTCTATGTGCATGATTGTTGGACTCTTTTTCTTGCTGTAACACTTTAAGGAATTTTCAGTATATGGTTTTAATATAGCATTCTAGACATCATAAAGGTTAAAAAATAAATAATTAAAGTAAAGGTTGCATCATTACTGTTTTCTCTACATTTTGAAGTTGCCTTTTTTATTTCATTTTTTTCCCTCTATTTTTTCCCATCAAAACTTCATATTTACCAAAATCAGCTACATTGAAAGCATTGATTATTTCAGAGAAGCTTTCTGTTTACCTTATTATATTTTGAAATAAACCTCAAAAATAAGTCTTATTAAAGCAACACTATAAACAAAATCATCTGTCATCTGATCCTTTCATTACCGTTCCTTGTACGATACATTTTTATTCTTGTGTTATAGGTATTGAATTCTTACAATGCATATTCATAAAAATGTATTTTATTTGCTTTGAAAAACAGATATGGAAAACCAAAGTTTTACAACTCTATTTTATTAAGGCATCATATTAATAGTTTCCCAGGCTATTCTTATTGCTGTGCTTGATGAACATAATTTTTGTCCAATGCTCATCATGAATTTTACCCTTTCATCCCCTCATTCTCATTACTTGTTGGTTGGATAGTACTGTATGCATTTAAAGCTTATATTTGCTAATTGCTAACATTTGTACATAGTTAAAAATATTTTAAAGTGTAATATAAACAGGGTTCGTTGATTTAAATCAATTTGATTTTAATCGTAATTTAAATCATGGTTTAAATCAATTGACTTTTTAAAAAAAATCATTGATTTAAATCAGATTTAAAAATTTTTTTTAAAAATAAATTCAAGATGTAAACAAACATATTAATGTACTTTTAATATAATTTAGTTTTATATAATACAGATAATCAATCAGTTTTTAGAAAGGTAAAGCTTAATCTTTGTCAAAAAATAAAGTATGATGTAAAGTTTAGAAAGAATGGTTTCAAATTTCATTTGATTCAAATTGTAAAATAAACTTGCAACAGTAAGGAAATCTAAAAGGAATATATTAATTATGGGAATATTTACTTGCCTGTTACTCAGTATTTAGAAAAACTTCTGCAAGTTTAAGTAAAATAAAATTGTCTGACTTTGCTTGTTACAAACAAGAATTGAGCCCAACACATTTATTATCCTATCTTTTGAATCCCCATTATGCAGGAGATAAATTAACAAGCTTTGTAAAAATATCAGCCTAACTGTTTGCTACAGAGAAATTCTCTCCTTTGGTGATGCCTATTAAATTAAAGTTTGAAGTAAAATTTGAACTATTCAATGAATTTTTGCTTCAATCTAATATAGCGAAAGAACTCTGTCCTTTAGTGGGATGGTTGGTAGGTAGAAGATACATTTTACAGTTATCGAAAAGGATAATACTAAAAAAAAACGAAGAATTCATAATCAAATAGCTTTTTACTGCAATAACTTCATCTCCTTCAGCAGAATGATTGTTTTCTCATGTCTCTTTGGTACATTTAAAAATTAGGAACTGATAAAGTTACTAAACTCATTTTTCTGTACCAGCATTTTAACAACAACAACAAAAAAGTTATCTTAATTTGTTTCCAAAATTATTTAAAATTTTTCTGTGCTGCAGTTATTTTAACTAAAATATGTAAGGTGGAATTGATTTTTGACATCTGATTTGTAGTTCTTCATGCATTTTGTATAACAAAATAGTTTGATAGCCTAAAATGTTACAATTTTAATCATTTATGTAAATTGTGCAATATTATTAATATATATTGGTAATACTTATATAGCATGCGTGTGTGTGTCTGTCTGTGTATATAACTTTAATTTTATAAATTGAAAGCCGTATAAAATAAAAATGTGTGAGGTTTATCAAAAAAATCTGATTAATTTGATTTTTAAAAAAAATCATAAACCCTGAATATAAATAAATAATTTTAATGTTTATAAAATCCATAAATTTTAAAAATAAACATTTAATATTATCCAACAAAAGCTTTTGTTTAAATGAGCTAAATTGATTTGGGGGCTCCTGAAATTCTAGGATCAAAGACCCGGGTCTAGCAGGTTTAGGCAAAAATGAACTTAACTGATGTAAGGAAGTCTTATTTTACTTCTAATGTGTGCACCTATGAACAAGGGCACAGATTTAGCACCAAGAAACAGATTAAGAGGACATTTAATAATCACAATTTAAATAATCTGATACAGATTTCTGGTTTCTGAAAATTGACAGATGTACAAATTTCAAATGCTTGTAAATCGTGGCAACAAATAGAAAAATAAATGAAATTTCACATGACAGAATCTTTATATATTTTTATGCTTTAATTCAGTAATGCATTTTTATACATTTATTTTCATCACTCATAAATGATTTTGTGTTTATACAGTTTTTCATCCTTCATTGTTTGTAAAGCCTTTTTTTTTTTTTAAATCTATGCTGACTCAAATATATGGATATACTTTTGTACACTGTGAGTGAGCAAAAGGCAAAAGCTGTTGCAATACTTTCTCTCCTTACCAACAATTTCTCAACCCTCTCATTTACAAATGTTGAAGAAAGTTCCCCTCTACTTAAAAATATTGAATTTCATCTTCTATATAGGTCATTCCACGTCACTTCATGCAGACCATGAAACCCATAGTCTGATTTTGACTAAAACAAAAGGGAGAAAAGAAAAACTTGTAGTGGGCCTTTTTACCATTCTTATTAATAATATAAAATGTTACTTCTAAGAGGCATTGATTCAGAGAAAAAATATATAATTTTACTCATTTCCAACATATCAAATTGGAATTTTCAATAACATGTATACAAAAAGATGGAGGTGTAGGAAAAATAGTTTGTTAATATTTTGATTTAAGACCCTCCAAAAATTATTGAAAGTTTTGTTTTTAGAAATATTTTTTAAGAAAAACGATGTTATTCAAAAATACTTTTTGAAACAGGCACAGAAGTTCACCAAGCAATTTTTTTAATTGCATGCTGTATAAACTAAAAGACTTTGTAAGAAAAACAATACTTTTTGAGTGCCAATATATTTGTTTCATCATAAACCAAAAAGTGTTATGTAATTTTTGAAGAAACATCTGTATGTGCAAATGGGGTCTTAAAAAGCATTAAAGTAACTGCTTATATTGCAAGTGATAATTTTTAAAAAGAGCATATTTCTGTTTCTTTTTATCCTATTTTGATTTTCTTTAAATTGGATATTACATGATAATTCTAAATAATTTTAGATGAAATGAGCTTTATTTACATAGTAGATGTATGACAATGAATGTACATAAATTCCTCTAAATTTTTTTAATTAACTTAAAACAACTAATAAAGCTTTAAAATATTGAGAACTTTAAATCCATAAAAAAATTTTAAATGCATAGTAGAGTACTTGTAATTTGCAAATACTTGTAATCCGCACCACCACAAAATTTGTAAATTTGCTTTTTTCGTTATTCTTTGGCATATTTCGCATTTTTTTTCACGATCTTTTGACATAATTTGTGTTTTTTCAGCGATCTTTTGATGTAATTTGTGTTTTTTAGCAATCTTTTGATGTAATTTGCATTTTTCCAACGATTTTTTGATGTACGCAATTTTTCAGCAATCCTTTGATGAAGTTTGTATTTTTTCCATGATGACAAAACTGGTGATTTTTTTCTGCGAGCGATTGACGAAATTGATTTCTTTTAGACCAATATTCAAAATTCTCAATTTTGTTTATGTCCAAATTTTCAGACTGCGGTCCGATTTTTTAAATTTTCCTGAACCGAATTATTCCTGGGTTGGGGATGTCATGTTTAGAATTGGCACCCCTTTCTGATGTGGTGAAAAAAATACTCGGCTATAAAGTACTTGGTATTGATTTTGACATGTGTTGTAGAATTTTTTGGGCGGTAGGGGGCGCTTTCTCAAGATTTTTTGAAATTTTCAAATTTATTTACAAAATAGGGGAGGGGAGGTGATCGTGAGGGGCAGATTAATGGGATATTATGGTAAGTCTTGGATTTCATGGACAAAAGCTACATCATGTTCTAAATCATCTGATAGTATGCATAAACTTGTGATAAGGTTTTCAGAATCCTGAGTTATGAGTGTAAATTACTTCCGAATGAGGAGAAAAACTGTCACTCGTCCAATGATACCATTGCACTTCATTTTGGATGACATAAGAATAATTTTCACTGTATTCCAGTAGGGCTGCTGCAGTATCAAGTTTCAAGTTTGCTTTAATATCCTTGAGGTATCAAGCTTGTGATTTTATTAAAATAGTTGTATATAACCCCTATAAAAAATGATGGAATGTTGATCTGCATTTCATTTTCACAAGACTTCATACAAACAGCATGAAAGGTTATTGAAATGTTTGTATTGTAAAAAAGTATATTTTAAAAATTACAAATGATTTCTATAAATACAAATTATGAGGATATTTATTTTACTCAGTACTTGAGTTCTGAAATAGTTCAATGATTGGACAAAAATTCACATTAAATATTAAAAAAAATATTCCGTGTGCAAAAGTTTTTATAAAAAAGTGTTATCAATGAGTTTCTAAAGAGCTTGACTCACCATATAGTTTATCGTTTGATTACATAAGGAAAATTGAATGCAAATTATGAAATGGTTAATGTTTGTACAAAACACAGGGTGTCTACAGAATCTGGAAATCAGGGAATCGTGGAAAAATCAGGGAGGTTTTTCAATTTGGAAAAATCAGGGAAATGTCAGGGAACTTTGTAAAAATACTAGAAAATCAGGGAAATTTGTCTATATGCAAAAATATTTGCATTTCCAGCTTGCCAATGAGACTGATTTGTCTATTTTATGTATCATATTTTTTCACATGCTGATTAGTCTTTCCCAATATTTTTTAAAAGGTGTGCATGGTATGAGTTTTTGATTAACGCAAATTAAGGTGATCAGATGTCCTCCTTTTCTGTAGATAGCGCTTATATTGAATGCTATTTACCCATTTTTAAAAATTTTAAATGATGCATTAGCGTAACTTGACCAGGTGGCTAGCGTAATCCAATTAGCTATCCAGTCAGATGTAAATAAGTCTTAGGATTGAATATTTTTCAGAAAATGAGAATTTTTCTGGTCACCCTATATCAGGGACAGCGAACCTATGGCGCACGTGCCAAAAGTGGCACAGAAAGAATAATTTTGGCACGGTGTCACTTGTGGCTCTAAATCAATATACAGCGATACTGCACAAAATTTATATGATCTGATCTTGCCTAAATTCGATTAATTGGAAATCGGAGAATTTTAATTGTGGTTTTTTAAAGTACCGTAAATTACCACATTATTAAATGTACCAGTGATAAAATTGTGGCAAATTAGAAATTAATTTCAGAGAAACTGACTTTTGCCCTATTAATATTTTTTCATCTATTTATGTCCGCAAGGTCATTATTTTCTCAATATATATATATATAAAGCAGTTCTCAGATAAATCCAGCTCAGTTTGCATTCTGTTGAAATTAACTGAATATGAACCTGATATTAATTATTTTTCTTCCAAGGTGCAACAACACAATTATCACTAGAGCTACCGGAAATTTAAGTCAAGTTTTATTAAAATATTTCACACCAGAATTTTGATTTAAAACAGTTTAACTTTATTATTTAACGTTTTTATTCTTTGTATCTTTTGAACTTATTTCATAATCAAATTTCTGGTTTGAACTGAAACATATTCATATGATAGCCGTCAAAATGACAGCTCACTGTAGTTCTAGTGTTAATCACATAATTTTGTTTTAATAATTTCTAAAATTTAATTGTTTTTATGATTATTATAGTGTAATACCTCACCTGCGTGTTATCAATTTTTAAAAAATCTTCATAAGTGATTTTTATTCATGATTTTTCAATCCACTAAATTTGTCGGCACGTTAAGGTCATGCAAAATATTTTTGGAAAAAAAATTGGCACACGTATATAAAAAGGTTCGCCAACCCTGCCCTATATCCATTGGTCACTATATGAAGTTGTTGGACTAAATTTTGAGTTCAGATTTATAAAACTGTCAACCAATACTTAATGAATATCAGGCAATTTTTATGTTTTTTCTCCCAAATGAGATATTAGCAAGCTGGATAAGTGGTTATATGAGGAATCGGCATTCATGAAAATATACTGTATGTGTGTTGTTAATAGTGGAAATCAGGGAAGTCTGATAAAGATAGTCAGGGAAATCATGGAAAAATCAGGGAACTTTTTTTTAGAATTTTTGTAGACACCCTGAAAACATTAAAATTTGGTTATTTTTTAACTGTCTAAGTTAAATAGTATAATAGAATTGAATTTTAACATTTCTTGAAGAACAAAGTTTTCCAGTAATGAAGAAACAAATATATAGCAGAAAGATAAACATAAAAAGAGACAGAAAATTGCGTGTTTATAAATATTAGCTTCTTAATTCACAGTAGGAAAACAGCCCATAAAAAATGACAGAAAGAACGAAGTTTTTTGGTAATGAAGAAAGATTTTTAAACATTACAATGAGGAATACAGGTTTCACTTAATACTATATAGGTTTCAGAAAAAAGAATTTGCTGTTCAGTGTAAAGTTCTGCATCAATCAGGGTTGGCAAGTTTTTTACACATGATGGTTTTTACCAGATTTTACCATGGTTTTTACCATCATGTCAAAAACCAATTTTTTAGCAGTAATTTGTTTTTACATTATCACTTTTTTTCATTCTATCTTTAGTATTAAGTTGTTTCCCATGAAATATTCAATATTAAAAAGACTCTAAAGTATATTTATCCATCCGAGAAAAACAAAAAAGAATTGCATTAGAATAATACATATACATTAGGGTGGGCCGAAAAAAACTTTTTTTCGATTTTCGATGATGGGTAGTGCAGAAAAGTTGCCACTGGTGGCACTAAGTTTACACAAAAAATTTGAGATTTTTCGGACAATTCCTTCATTTGCCGCAAATCACTTTAAGTTTTGCTCAAATTTTTGTTTTTGAAGTTTTTTAGCAAAATTTTAAAAATGTTAAATTAAATTTATTTTCACTCAATTTACTTGAAATGCCATGTTTAGTGTATGAAATGTTTAAATAACCTCTAATTATATATTATTTATTAGTTATGTGTATTTTGAATTAGGTGATTTGTATAGCCTTTTCGCGTATGACTGAGCAAAAATTGTACGTATTGTTTGGTTTGTTCGTCAGTTTCTCTCTTTTGTCTTTATTACGTTCCTCGCTCTTCTTTCGTTTTTTGACGCATTCAGATTCACATACTTGAATGCCAGACCACAGCATGTCTTAACAGCAATTCTGGAAGGAGAGGAGAATGTGGAGTAGAAACCAATGAAGACACAGTTAGTCATCATGAGGATGATGGAGGAAATAGGAGATGGGAGTAACTGCAAGATGGGATGTTAATTATTTTTCTGTTCTAAAATACAGCTATTGTCAGAAGATTCAAAAAGTGAAAACTTTGAAGCAGGCAATTTGTCTGAATCAGAATTTGAACCAGGGCCTTCAAAAGCAGACACTCCCAAACACATATCCATTTCTCACACCGTGTTCGCTGGATTTAGAACTGCTATAATCATATAAGTAAATTGTGTTAAGAGCTTAATCTGTGCTTCAGGATGCAGGAATTGTGACAACCAGGAATAAGGATCTCATCATCGATAAATACTTCATCAGGAGACAGAAAAAGAAACTTGAAAAGAAGATACAGGAGGAGGAGGAGTATCTTGGAAGATGAAAAATTACAGCCATATTTTTTGATGGTAGCAATAATAACACAATCTTCATAGAGAAAAGGGAACAAGTGGCACAGTCAAGATAAATACGAAACACATATCACTAAAGGCAAACGAAAATGTATGTGACCATTTCTATGAGCCTTTTCCTGTTTCATGGACATCAGTAATCTAGCTCCATTTCAGTTGGTAAAGGACTTGGGTCAAGCGATTCTACCATCTAGTTTAGACAGTTGATGTCGCTGTCAGAGTGGAAGCTCGTTCGTATGAAAAATACATATCAAATGTTGCAGTTCTCTTCTTGATTTTTTCCAAAGCAGACTTCATTGTGGCTTAGAAAATTATATAATGATTTTGCTATTTCTCCACAATGACCAGAAGGAGGTGTCAAGTGACCCAAATAGTCCGAACCACATTCAGACAACATGGTAGTATTTGTTTCATCTTTCTGTCAATGGTGCTGCTAGTCCCCTTTTTTCTATGAAGATCGTTTTATTTTTTCTACTATCAAAATAGATGCTTGTAATTTATCTTCCTCCTCCTGTATCTTCTTTCTAAGTTTCTTTTTCTGCCTCCTGACCAAGTCTTTATCGATGATGAGATCCTTATTCCCTGTTGTCACAATTCCTGCTATTTTTGCTCACTTATACGCGAAAAACCTAAAAAAGTCACATAATTCAAAATGCACATAACTATTAAATAATACATAATCAGAGTTAATGTAAACATTTCGTATACTAAACATGGCTTTTCAAGTAAATCCAGCTAAAATAACTTAAATTTAACATTTTTAAAATTTTTGCTAAAAAAGTTCAAAAATCAGCATTTGAGCAAAACTTCAAGTCATTTGTGGCAAATGAAGGAATTGTCTGAAAAATCTCAAATTTTTTGTGTGAACTTATTGCCACCAGTGGCAACTTTTCCGCACTACCCATCATCGAAAATCGAAAAGTTTTTTCCGGCCCACTCTAATATACATTTCTGATAGAAGATCTCTACAATAATCTTAAGGTATTTGGCATATTCTATAAAAAAAAATATTTTTTGAAGAAATTCTATAACCCATATGTATAAGATTAAAAAATGTGTATAATTTTAGCAAAATGTTGTACACTGTTTAAAACTAAATAGCTTTCTCAGAAATTTCCTCAGAAGCAACTTTTCTTAAAGTGTTAAATCCAAATTGTTCATTGATTATTTTTATATAGCAATACATGAAATAAAATATATTTTAATAGTTGAGAATTACATACATCTTTTGGGAGAAATGAATGAGACTTGTTCTTCAAAGTTAAATCTTGTAGAGATTAAAATTTGCAAATCAATATTAAACTTTAAATCCTGTGAAAACTCAATTTTTAACTATATTTTTGTTAAGTAGTTTATTTTAGCCTTATTAGTTCCTTAAGCTAAATAAATAAGTAAATAAATAACTAAATATTTTTAAGCAGAAATGTAGATCCTTAAAGATCCATTAATTAAAAATTTAACTGTATTAAAAAATAAATAAAATATTTAAGAACCTCTCTAAATTTAATAATAATTTTAAAGATAAAAGATTTTTACTCATATAGTCATATGTATGTAATAAAAATATGCAATGTGTTATTTCTTTCAATTCACTTTAAATAATACCTAAATAATATTAAGTAAAATGTATACAGGACATAAATAGTTTGTCTTTATGGTAACTTTAATAAATTATGATTTAATCCCCTTTGCGGCGAGCGTCTTTTACATAATTTTTAATCTTTTATCACCAGTATTTTAAAACAGAAATTTTTGACTAGATGAATCAAGAAAATGCCTTGATTTTATAAGGCAAAATTTACAATATAAAATAACTGGTAGGAATAATCATTGCGGAATAATCACGAGCATATATGTGACCCTTGTTCCCAAGGGGTTAAAAATATATAATGACTATTCAGGTATAAATTTATATCTAAAAATATAGGTGCTGGAATGATCTGTCTATAAGGTTCATATATATTTGCACTAAAGTTAACAAAAGAAAACTATAGTGTGTATATATATATATAACCATTAAATAAACATTACCGACCACCATCAAAAATTGTGATTATGAATGAAACGACAATAATACAGTTTTTCCCCTACACATTTAATATGGATACTAAAAACATAGAATATATAAGCTGCTATGTATAAAATATAGTCCCCTGTACTATATTACGAGAATTAATAGGGAAGAAAAAAAGAAAAATATGGATATTGATAAAAATAATTGAAAAGCTTATATATTGAATTACGTTATCAAGAGTACAGAATTCAATTATATAAGCAAAATAGTTGTTTTCTGTAGGAAAAAAAAGCTAAAAGCTGAATTTTTTTTTTCTCCTGTGCTCAAACGACTAATATAACCAAAAGAATAGTTTCAAGATGAAAACAGAATAATATTAAATGCCATGAAATGGAAAAAGCAATAAAACCTTTTAAATATTTAATTTATAGCATTGAAAAATAGTAATATTACACAACATGCCTAATATAATCCCAGTTTTATTTAATCCAAATACACTCCTGCACATGGTATCCAGAAGCATGATACGTTTAAGTTTATTTTTGCAGTTAAGTTAACACAGATATTACAACCTAATGGTTGCAGTTAATCTATTTTGAAATACCGTGATAAATGCAATTAATATAATATAAATAGAAAATAATTACAATATTAGTATTTAAAATACCTATTAACACTTTTAAATTTCTTAACTAAAGTAAAAAATCCCAAAACTATTATTTTACAATATCACCAATAACCAGCATTTAATACCACCTAGTGTTGAAAATGGAAAGTATTACTCTAATAGAAGCATATAGTTATTCTATTCTGTTTTTACTTAAATATTGTTTTGTTATGTTAAATTTTAAGTCTAAGAGCTTTCACCTGAAATAAGGTCCTACAGGTTTGTATAAAAATTTTATTAATTTAAAATTTTAAGATTCTGCCTATTGAAGTGAAAATGAAAATCACCATAATTGCATTTAGGAAATACATAAGATATGCATTTTAAAATATCATATTTTAAAATATTCAAATTTATTCAATGACTGCTGTCCATGCTTGACGTCTATTGTCACACCATATAACAGCATTTTTGCATCTCTAAAATAATTTTAACATATTTTATTAAAAATATATATTGAATATTATTTAATAATTATCATAACCTTTTATTATAATTTAATATTAATGTTCATTGCAGTTAGTAGAATCTATATTAGTGGAGATTATGACAAATATTACTCTTTCTTTTTACTCTTGTATTTTTTTTTTTTTTTTTTAATTTTTCCCATTTAGGAAATGCACTTCTTTTAAATAAATTTAACAAAGTAATTGTGAATAATAATAACAAGAAACAACAAAGAAAAATCAATCTACAAATGTATTGTATGCTACACTTACACTGTAAATTAGAGGAAAATTGAAAATGATAGGCTTTTGATGGAATAAACCAGTTAAAACACAGTTTTTGCCACTGTCATGTCAAAAACCCAACCCTGGCATCAATATTAAAGAAATACAAAAAGTTAGCCCATTAAATAAGATACCAAATTTTATGCTTATGAATATAATGTAGTTTTTCCCAAAAGTAATGACAAACATTGTAAAGTTGAATATTTCAAGAATCTAGTATATAACCTCTGGCCAAAAATGACACAACAAAATGTCAGAAAATACCATTAGTAGCATAAAGAAAAATTATTTCAGCTTGTGAATATTAGTTTCTTAATTCACAGTAGGAAGGTCAAAAATGACAAAAAATTGGATACAATGATGAATGTAGAGGTTTACATAATACTATACAGGGTGTCCGGTCTCAACGGTGTCCAATGGCTAATTCCTAAACCGTTAGTCATAGACTTATAGTTCCAATTACAAAAATGTTTTAAATCAGGTAAAGAAATATTTTAAAAGCGATTTGGGTCAATAAAAACATTTCTTAAAAAATTATGAAATTAAAATTTTTATATGGTCCCCCGGTCCTATAAGTTATATTTAGTCAAATTTTCCTATTACACTGACAAGTAAGACAAAAAAAGTCCCTTTCATATAACACTAAAATTGAGCGAGTAAGGAAACTTTAAAAATGTATGACTGATGCCACTTTTCTGCTCTGAAAACAAATGAGTTCGGCTTGGCTTTGAGGGACTACATACCAAGTGCTTAAAGTATTTGAAGATCTTATTTCATGTGTATCTGCGCTTTGAAAAGAATTGTACAAGTATTACGATTAAGTTAACATTTATTAAAATTCAGGTTGGCTAAAATAACATATGTTTTATTTTGTCATGATTTGAAACTGTTTCTTTTATGATTTCTTTTAACAAAAATTATGTTATTTTTATAAGTTTTTATGTTACTTCAACGATTATGTATGTTTTTCCAGTTCAAAATTTGTACTCGAACTTTAACTGACTTTTAAATATCCGATCGAGATTACATTTTACATACTGGCGCAAATCCAATAGCAATCTAATATTATTATGATTTTCTGTGGTTACCATTTATACTTATTTTACAGGATAACACAAAAAATTTCGGATAGATTACCGCCAAGAAGTTTAAGAAAAAGTTTTAGATTAGATAATACAAGACTGCGATTGTTGGTTTTTAAAACTTTTATGTATTTTTTAGCACTGAATCCCAAAATTACATTAATTTTTAACCATCATGTCAGGATATTTCACAAATCATAAATTGTTAAATTTAAAGAATAACAAAAATCGGATACTATAAAGTAGAGGAGATGGTTATGTTTTTTAACTTTTGATAATTGATTTTTACGTACTTTTTAGCATTGAATCTGAAAATGACCTTCTTTTTTAACCATCACGTTAGCATTTTTTTGCAAATCGTAAATGTGTAAGTTAAAATATAGCGAAAATCTCATACTATAAAACATATGTAAAACTTTTTTTGATTTATTTTATTCAATAATTTATTCGATATTTTTGCTTATCCTGGGATTCTTACAGCTAAATAGCTGAGTGGTCCGATGAGATGGGGGAGGAGATTCAATTTTAACTTTGAACTTTTTGACTTTGAAATTTGCAAAAAATCCTGATATGATGGTTAAAAATGAAGGTCAATTTCAGATTCAGCGGTACAGAATACATAAGAATCAATTATCAAAAGCTAAAAAACATGACATAACCCAACTTTTGCAGGCTAGTGTAATCTAATAATATTTTAAAATACGTATCATTTTGTAAAGACTTGAGGCTGTTAATTTAGCATCATTTTATTTAACAAAAATTCTGTTTTTTCTTTCTTCTTAAATGTTTATTACAAATTGTATATTTTGCATTAATATGTCAGAATGATTAAAGATTTCAAATTTATATTGCAATGTTAATTTTACTCTCAACCATTTTTAAATATATCTGACGAAATTATATTTCGACTAAATTTGTGAATGACCCCCAATTTGCAGCAAAAAATATGCTCCAACTTTAAACAGCTATTACTCGGTCAATTTTAATTGTAGAATAACGGGACTTTTTGTGTATTATTTGTCAGTGTAAAAGGAAAATTTTACTAAATATAACTTATAGGACCGGGGGACCGTATAAAAATTTAAATTTCATAATTTTTTAAGAAATGTTTTTATTGACCCAAATTGCTTTTAAAATATTTCTTTAGATGATTTTAAACATTTTTGTAATTGGAACTATATGTCTACGACTAACGGTTTAGGAATTAGCCATTGGACACTGTTGAGACCGGACATCCTGTATATAGGTTCCAGAATGCAAAGTTCTGCAATGATATTTACAAATACAAAAATTTAGCCCATCAAATAATATAGCAAATTGCATGCTTATAAATATTATGTAGCTTTTCCATAAATAATGACAAACATATTGTCAACTTTAATATTTCAAGTATCTGTTTTTTCAGTTACCATAACCGTTGAATATACCATAATTTCTGATGTATAATCCACAAATCAAACAATCATGTTTGGACTCAGAAACTTTATTTAGTGATTGAAGTAAAATATTTAACATGATCTAATAAGTTACATTTTATTAAATAAAATTTCTGTGTGCGAACATGATTTTTTGCTCTGTGGATTATATGCCGGAAATTACGGTAGTTGAATTTTAATGTTTCTTGAATAGCAAAGTTTTCCAGTAATTAAGAAACATTAAACAAATAGCAGAAAGTTAGCTCATCAAAAAACACAGAAAATTAGATGCAATTATAAAATACTTGTTCCATTAGTAATATAATAGAAACACCATGGAGTTATTTACTCTTACAAATGATGGGGATATATACATTTTTTTTAGAAAAGAATCTCTGAAAAAACTATTCTTATTAAATTATTTTTAAGACTACTAGTAGATAAAAGTTATAAGCAATGACTTTCCCAAAGGAAATAAACTGCTTTGATTGAACTTCAGTAATATAAAGATTTCACGATAAAAGTATTGTGTAAAGATTAAGAATGATAAATCTTCAAAACAAAGTTTAGATCAACAAAGATGCTTAAAAACCCATTGTCAATCAGCACAAATAATTTTGATGAACAAAAAGTAAATGACTCGCTACACAGCAGTATTTATTACAACAATAATACTTAGCAAAGTGAAACACAATTTCTGAAGATTTCACAAAACATTAAAATTAAATATTCAATGCGTTAAAGTTTTTATTTAAAAAAATATTATTTTTATGAAAATGGATAGCTCGCCAAACCACGTTCCATTTGTTTACACTATTTCTGTAAAACTTACACTATTATTGTAAACACTATTTCTGAAAGTGTTCAAAACATCAGAAATGTTGATATACATGTTTTATATGAGAATATGCTGAATAGACATGATTTGAGGTAGAAAAAATTATCACTTTGTTGTCATATGTTAGCATATTTTTTTTTCATTAAGCCTAACATGGCATTTAGCTATGGTCAGCTCACAGCTCTGACTTGGTTCATTCCAGAATTGTTACCTACACTTGGATTTTCTATAAGTAGATTACTAAACTGTATTAACAGTATTGAGAATTGGGTTTAAGTTTTGACTCTCCACTAAAATCTAAGAAACTTATCTGATCTCTTATCTATTTGCTCTCTCCCACTTCTTATCAACCAACCCCTTCACAGGA
Organism: Maratus speciosus; assembly: GCA_963932465.1. Lineage (NCBI taxonomy): Eukaryota > Metazoa > Arthropoda > Arachnida > Araneae > Salticidae > Maratus > Maratus speciosus. Next base: position 310,682,129 of record OZ010796.1, read on the forward strand.
GAGAAACTCATGCCAGGTTTAATGACTTCATAGAACAAAACCAAATTGCCCCATATGTTTCACCCATCTGGGAAACTTACATGCCCCAGTGTTGTCTAAAATCAAAGATTTGTGACACAGAAACAACACCTTTAATTTCAGTTAATTTTATTATACAAAATTAAAAGATAGTACAAAAAAATATATATATACATTAGACTACCTTAAATCCGCGACCCTAAAATCCACGTATTTTTTCAGATGTAAACAATGAAATCTACAGTTAAGTTGCAGGAACAAAATTCAAGATGACGCTGAAATCAGCGACTACCACAGTGTTTTTTTTACTACCGTAATTTCTGGAAGAAACGCCGCATCGCGAAAATTACCACAAAAAAAATAAAGAAATGGTCGTAAACGCCGCATGTGAAATTTCCGCGGTGATCGCGATTGACATGCTAAACAGAATACGGCAGTTCACTCTCCGAAATTATTCACTAATGTTGCCAAATAAATTTCTAAAAGCCATTGAATGGGACGAACCGGAATTTGTCTTGGAACTTTTCTATACATTGAAAAGCGTTATATGAACGAGAACATTCCTAAGTCGAAAATCTTAAGATTGGGTTTTAGCAGACTCAACTTTAACTCAAGTATCTTAAAAAAACGTGTTTGAACGGAATAAAATGACATTTATTTTCACGTGCCATGGCGGGATTTTTTTCTTTTTTTCAAAAAAAAAAAAAAAAAAAAAAAAAAAAAAAAGGAATTAAAAAGCAAACTCGCTCAATAAATAATTCATCGAGGTCCGGTAATTTAAAACGAAAAAGCGTGGAATCTGCTGGCATATCTATCAAAGTGATTTGAAACTGAATACGTTTTTCCGTTTTCGATAAATGTATTGTAGCTTAAATTATAAGCTATTGCTATTTAATGATGACCTTCCCCGAGCTGTTTCATCCGGAAATTCAGCTCGAAAAATCAACTTTTATCATTTTCTAAATGTTTGTTTTTTCCCTTATCAAAAACTGGAAAACGCTATTCGGTTTCGTAAAAAATTAATAAATGCACCAATAATTTTATGCTACTAATATTAAAAATGATTTATAATGAATGCAGCCGTTATTTATGTGTGTATGCGTGTTTTATAATAAAAATAAAATTCTCAAAAACAAACTTTTTTTTAAATTCCTATCGGTCTATCTGCAAGAAATTTCATGACGACCTACTTTTATTATTTCTCTGCACGTGGAGCGATAAGGATTATAAACATTATGCTAACTGCAACGAAAAGACATCACGTGCGGTCCTAAAACTATCTTCTCCCCTCCCCACCTTCTTCTATCGCTCTGTTTGGAACATTTTAGCTGTCACAAACTCAAAGGAATAAATATAGATTTCAATTAGAAGATTTTGTTTTAAAAGACACACGAAATGATAACTAAAAAGGAAAAAAATATACTTACCAGCACTGTGCTGTTTCTTAAATGCAAGATACAGTACAAAGTCTAAAATCCGGACATCCGAAATTGTTCAAAATCCGGACGTTTTGCTAACCAACTTCTTGTTTTAATTTTTATATAAAATAAAAGTATTATAAATTTGGAATTCTTAAAACCGGATCGAAAACCTCTCCACTCTTCTAACATTTTTTAAAGAACAAAGATATTCATACTCTTTTCATTCCACTAGTTTCGGCAAAATGATCTTACGATCTGTTTTTCCATAATGCTTTTCCAAATGGCTTTTTAAAAAGCCCTGATGACTCAAAACTATTAATTTTTTTTCTCATTTTTTGCGCGAGAAAAAACTATTCAAATTCTATTCTTTTAAATATAAAAAGGACTTCTTGAATGTGTCAACAAGTTTACGTTGCTTAAGTGCAGAAAAAAAATATTGAGATGCAAGCAAATAAAAAAGAAAAAGAATGAAAACCGAAACTCTTATAATCCTTACTGTTAGAAAAAAAAAAATAATAATCCTTATCTCCTATGTAAATTGACCGATTTCTTTCAAATTTTCAGCAAGTTGAAATAATACTAAATTAGGCTGCGTAACAAATTTTTATTAAAATATAACCAGTTATTAGAAAGTTAGAACGGCTGCCCACTTTATAGAAACTGCCCAGAAAAAGTAACATTTGCGGTTTGTTTTCGTTTATTCACTTCGCTCCGTGAAATCAGAATCAATGTTTACACAATCGGATCATCAACGTTGGGTGGATTATGTTTTGCTATGCAGAAAGAAATCGTGAATAGATTTTTTCTCTTTTTAACTAAAGATTTTAAAAAAAATACAAAATACAAAAGCATACCATCCAAAATAAGACGTTTATATTTTAATTTACAAAGCTTAGGAAATCAATAACGAAACTTTCTCGAAAAATGAAATTTGTTGAAAATTGGAGAGGGGGAAGAAAAAGAAAAGGGGGAAATTTGAGAGAAAAAGTGCTCAGTTTATTAGATGTTATTATCAGTTTATTAGCAAAGGATTGGAGCAGCGGAACGTCGTTACAGGAGAGGAACTAGTGTCCGTTTATGGAATACAGGAGAAGTTTATTGTCGAAAAATCTTAATTGATGAAGCAGCGCAAAATAACGGACATGTTCAGTGAAAAAACATTGAGAAAAATGCTCAGGCAGGGCCAATATATTTCGTTCGCCTGGGTCTGAAAATTTCGGTTCGTCCACATTATTTTAAAATTTCATTAATATGAGATTTCTCATCTTTGGGAGTGAAAAAAAAAAAAAAAATGCGCGTAAACGCCGCATCGGTAGAAACGCCGCATCGCTTGAAATTTTAATTTAAAGCACGTAAACGCCGCGGCGTTTCTTCCGAAAATTACGGTATTTTTTTTGTTAATCATTCCCTTTTGGCTATTACAGCTGATTTATTACTAAATAAATTTACATTACTTTTGATTTTGAAATAAATTAGCATATCTATATCAAAAATTCCAGGGTTCAAAATGGAAAAATCTGCAAACCGGGACACTATTTTAAAATTATTGTTCGCGATTTTTTTTTTTTTTTTTTAATTATAGACAAATTTATTTCTAAACATACAAAGCACTATAAGAAAAGCATTCAAGACTCTAAATAACAATGAAAAAAGTTACTAAAGTTAAAAGTGCTAAGAACGAATAATAACATATTGATCTTACAATCACTTTACCACTAGATGGCAGCATAGGACTTTTGGAATCGAATTGAATCAATTTCATCGGTAATAATTTAATATTTTTCTAAATTTTTATTTTACATAATTATTTTAATAATTACTTACTTTAAAACTAATAAATTATTTTAATATTTTACTTATTTTAATGTTTCACTTTATTGTAAGCATTCATTATAATTCCCCTTGCTTAACTACCAATTAAATTAATGTTTCAAAAATGTAAACAAATCAATAACCAGAAATCCACAAAATTCTAAAATCCGCACAACCTCTGGTCCCAAGCTGTGCAGATTTGAGGGAGTCTACTGTATATATATATATCAGTTCTTAATAACAAAAGAAAGAAAGAAAAGAACATAATATTGCAGATCATTTTTTAAAGTATCTATGTTAATGCTTTGTTTTGGTAAGGATGTAAACAAAGCAGTTTTTCAACTTAAAAATTAATTTTTTTAAAAGAAAAGAAATGGACATTGATAGCAATAATTTGCAAAATTATTGTTGTTGGTATTCACTTTCTTTTATTCAATGCATTTTTTGAAATCAATTTTTACAGTCTTGTAAATGCTGACTGTTAAAAATAATGACTTATCAGGGTCTGACTTTTGTCTAGGCCTGTAAAACATGGGTTTTGGACCCTAGAATTTCAGTGGCCCCAAAATAATTTGTAGTTTATCGATATTATTTGTAGATACCATATCGGTAGCCAGTTTATGTAAGACAAGCTGGGTTTAGGGCCCCCCCCCCCAGTCATGACTATGCCTATACCCCCCCCCCCAAATTTTCTAAATCAGGCCTTGACATATATTAGTACTCAGAAAATCATTATTTTATCAAATTTTATGTTGAATTAAAATTTTGTTGGAATTTATATACACCAGTTGCCAATGCATGTACTGTATAAGTAAATAGGATTACATCTAAATTATTTAGATTTATCAGGTAATGTAATTTTTTAAAAATCAAAATAGAAATAGAAAAATGTCTTTTTAAAATGAGCACTTTTTATATAAACAGTTATTTAATGCCTTTTTATGACCCATAATACTATTTGTGCATACAGTTGCTTCTTCAGAAAAATGCATGAATTTTTTTCGTTTGTGATGAAATACATATATTTGCACTCAAACAGTCATTGTTTTTCTTTCATATTCCATTAGTTTATATGTTTTAAATGTTTTTTTTTTCTGAAATAATGCCTGTTAAATACAGAGCCTTCAAAGTGCCATTTATGCAACTTTTCTGTTTATTTTAACTTTTTAAGTGCTTGAGTTATTGAAGTGTCATTTTATATCATAAATAAAGACAGTAAAAAGAACAACTATAAAAAATTTTAGCCAAAAACCAAGACCATGGGTTTGATTTTTGTATTTGACTGGGTGATTTGAAATGGACCAGTTCTGGTTTCATTATGATTCAGAACATTTCAAGTCCTTCCAAACTTCTGAGTCAAATTTAGATTGAAATATTCTGTTTTCCATAAACTTAAAAAGGAGTAAATATTTATTTCCCCCCTCTTACTTCATATTTTATACTATGGTAAAGAATTACTTTCTCTTCTATAAAACCAAATATATGAAAATTTTTAGATGCTGATAACAACAAGGATGTTTAGATAATACTTAATGTCATTAGTGAGATATTAATAAGGTAGGTCAAATCAGGCTAGAATCTAAATAAACTTGCATTTTAGCTGAATCAATGTTGCTTCAAAAAACATGGTTTTCTGCTTTTCTTTTTTTTTTTTAATCTGTCAGCGATTTCCATGAAATCATACAAAAAAAAAAAAAAAAATTGATGTGCGGCATGAAAAAAAAAAAATCAAGAATTTCGTCAAACAATCCATGAATAAATTTGCAAATTTAGGTCAATCACTTGAACAAAAAAAACATTGCTTTCGTCAAACGGTGTCAGAAAAAGTTATGAATTTCATCAAGAAGTTGCATAAAAAAGCCGCAAATTTCATCAATTGGTCACAGAAATAAAACTTCGATTTCGTCAATCGGTCACAAAAAAAAAAAAGGAATTTTATCAGAAAATTGCAGAAAAAATTATGCATTTTGTAAATTGGTCGGCAAAAAAGAAAAAAAATTGCGAATTTCATCAAACAATTGCAGAAATTAATAGCCAATTTCGTCAATTGATCGCCTAATAAAATCATAAAGTTTGTCAATTGCTCAAGAAAAAGAAAAAAAATGCGAATTTCATCTAATGATCGCATGTTAAACTCACAAATTTTGTCAAACAATTGCAGAAATTAATCATCAATTTTGTCAAACGATTGTGGAATAAAACTGCAAATTTAGTCGAACAATCGCAGAAAAAAAAAATCCAGAATTTCGTCAATAGATCATGTAAAAAGTGTACATTTCATCAAATGGGTATGAAAAAAATCCCGAATTTCATTGTTCACAAAAAAAATCATGAATTTCGTCAAACTATTACAGAAATTAATCATAAATTTGTCAAACTATCTCGGAATAAAACCGCGAATTTCATTGAATGATTGCTGTACAAATTTACAAATTTTGTATAGAGGTCGCATAAAAAAAATAGAAATTTCAATAAGAAGTCATATAAAAAATCACAAATTTCATCAAACGATTGCGGAATAAAATCGTACATTGCTCAAGAAAAAAACTGCAAATTTCATCAAATAATTGCAGAAATTAATCGTGTAGCTCTTGGTACAATTGCGTAAAAAAGAATCATGAATTTTGTTGAATGATCACAGATGAAAATCACAAGTTTCGTCAAATCGCAGAAGTTAATTGTGAATTTCATCAAATGATTGCGAAATAAAATTGCAAATTTCATCGAACGATTGTGTAAAAAAATTGCAAATTTCCCCAAGAAATCGTTTATAAAAATTGCAAATTTTGCAGACGTTAATCATGAATTTTGTCAAGAGGTTGCATAAAAAAAATCTCAATTTTCATAGTCGGTTGTGGAAATTTTTTTAAATTTGAATCTAGTTTGTTTTCTGTATATAAAAAAATTATATTTAACTATTTAATATTCATGATGTTTGTTTCTGGTTAAAATATGTTAAAACCAAACTCTAGATTTGGGTGAAAGAATGTTAATGTAGTACAAAACTGTATATGTTGACAGGTAGTCATTTACTTCAACTCAACTATAAAAATGCAATATATTTATTACAGAAAATCTTATAAAACATTTTAACATAAGAAATTAGTCAATGTATTTATTTTATATTCATTATAATATAGTTCACAAAATTTATGCATAAATGTTGTGAAAATCTGTACGTAAATTTTACTTTCAGATGTATTTTCCTCTTTTTTGTTATTTCCTGAGTGGCATCCCTGCGAAAATTCTTTATTACTTAAGCCTACCTTCTTATTTAGTATTTAGGGCACTCGCTACTACTAGATAAGAGGTGCCATAATCGAATCCTTATTTAGCCTTTGTGCATAAAGATGATAGTAGATGAGGGTAGTACCCCCAACCAACCAATCAACTTTATTACTTAGGTATACAATGCATTAAATTTTACTGAATTTGTTTTCCAGGGCAAGAAGAATTGAGTAGAAATTTTAAGAATTAAAGTTCAATCATTTTAAATAAAGTAGTTTTTATGAATGTGGAATGAAAGGTGCCAAATGGAAGTAATAAAGGAGGGGATAAAAACCATTTAATACTACTCTATTACAACTCTTAATTGTATGAAGTTAAATAAATAAATTACATTTGTATTTTGTTCGTACATTTCTTTCTTTTTTTTCAGCTTTTAGCTGGTTTGCCTTATGTGAATATGTCATCTGTTTTGCCAATATGGCCTTTCATGCCACAATTATATGGGATTTGCCTGAAGAAGAGATCATGATTTGCCTTCCAGTGTTGCACAGTTCACCTAATTGTCAAAATACAAACAAAAAGGATGAGTGAAATATTTATTATGTACTTAAATTGTAAACATGTACATAGAATTTCTCATCTGGTCACCTTTCTGAGTTAAAGACTTTAACATTGTACAAGTTTCTTAGGAACAAATTCTTGAAAACTAGTTATATCCATAGGCACCCACTTTTCTGAATTGCATTAGGGGATGTGAAAGAATCATTGTTACTGCTTATAGCAGACTTACCAATTGGAATATGTGTTAAATTGTAATTTATTCAAAACTAATTACCTTCCTGAAACTCTTCAACAACAGAGTTCCCTTACTTCCCTCCTCCTTCTTATAGTCGGTGCCTATGGTTACACCATCATGTGATAGTTGTGTTTATTTTGTGAATTACCAAAATATCAGGTGCTTATGTTTTTATACTTGCTTTTTATATCTTTTCAGTTGAGCTTTTTATTATACGTTACAATGTTAGTCTAACATGATTTATTCCTAGGTTCTTCTTCTTTATAAGTCTTAGTTCCAATAATAAGCTTTAATAATTTTATTTATGTTAATAAATTAGAAAATTTTATTTTATGAGCATAGAGATTTTTCTGGCATAGATTTCTGGCCTTTTACCTTGTACCTGCCAACTTATGTTTTAATGAGTTAAAATTGTAATATATTAGAAAATAATTGTATTATATTTGTTAGTTTTATTAATAGTTCCATCAATAGTAGTATATTTTTTATTATTATTTGCACTGTTGTTTGATTAAAAAAAAAAAAAAAAGTGTTTAAAAAAAAAAAGAAAAAACTAAATAGGCACTTATAGTTCTAATATCTAAAATTGCGCATTTTATGCACCATAAATATATGTAAATATACACCTATGTATTAAATATAATTTTACTTCTTTACTCAGTCAGTGCTATCATTCTTCAGTAAAACCACGTTGCCTTATGTTGGGCAATTTCAAGTGATAAAAAGCAACCAGTAACATGTGACTATTTATTTAATTTTAAAATATCTGTATTTATAGAGAATAATAATTAAAAAAAAATCTACTGACTTGAGTACAGAATGTAATTGTATTAAATACTTTAATGCATTGCAAAGGTAATTTTTTTTGTGGCATTTATTATAAAACTAAGTTTTTGCATAAATAATGTAAATAAGCATAATACTCCATTTTATGTTTGTAAGGCTATGTATTTAAAACTGCATAGTTATACTCTGAACAGCATCACAGTATAAAAGTTAATTCTTTATACTGTGTCGTATTAGTGAAATGTTGTTGTTTTTAGTAAATATTTTAGCATATTTTTGTCTTGTGAAATTATGAATTTGTGAAATATGTGTATCATTGTATGAAAATTGATTTATATTTCAGATAAATGAATCGTTCTTTAGATTTTAAGAGTTAAAATCTCTTAAAAGTTGTATTTTTTTTCCTTGCTTCATATGCACATGCATACACGCACATACATATAGTATCATGCATATAGCTGATTGGGCATGAGTAATATTCCATTATTTTTCTTGCAACTATTTTTTTGTGTGATTAGCAGTTTTTAAAAATTAAATGTAATATTTTTTGCAGGGGTGCAAAGCGTACACCATGCAGTGTCAAAATCCATTTCTTAAGCTATGTTTTACTAAAATGGTTATTTTCCCAATTTTTCACAAAATCTGTGCCAAACCACCATTTTGTTTTCTTATCAGGAAAACATCTAATAAATGAAGAATATTTTTGAACATCTTCATCAGGACTTCAAAGTTAAAGTCAAGAAACTTCATATAATAGTGGGTATTTGGGGATTTACAAAGAGTAAGAAGATGGTTTTGAAAGTCTCAATTTGTGTTTCTCCACTCTAGGACTGAGAATCTGTAATATCTGGAAACAAGAAATTTTGAAGAATGACAAGTCAATACATAAATTAAGGAAATGGTGAGAGGAATTAAAAAAAATTATTTGAGCTCTTGTCCCCCCCCCCCTCCCCCCATAGTTTGGGAGAAGAAATTGAGCACTTATGTTTCATTGTATTTGTCAAATGCAGGGTCGGACTGGGCCAGGTAAAAGGACACAGACCTTGGGTTTTCAGAGGTTGCAAAAACTTTAATGAAATCACACCAATTTTACTTCTTTCTGTTCCATCTGGCTTGACAAGGTTTAAGCATTTGCATAGCACCAAGTATGAAAATGTCTTAATATAATGTTAAAATATCTAGACAGAAAACTTTGCTATCTCCTGTACATTTTTAAAGTTCCATGAAATCTACACAAAAGTTTCAGCAAGTTGAACACAGATTAGCTTGTAGTAGATGATTGATATCAAAGCTATGGCTTTCTTATCATATTCTTTTGTCAATAGATACCTTATAAGAGTCATAGAAAAAAAAAAGTGATCACCCCCTACGAAATCTCCTGCAAATGATTGTATAAGAAATACATAGGTACCAATTGATTGATACTGATATGTGCTATTAATTCTAATTATAAATTTAGCTTTGGAGATTGGCTACACATTAAAAAATGCACGAAGAATGATTTTTCTAAGAGTAACATCCACTTTTGACACCCTATTAGTGTTCTTTGCCAGCTAGAAAAGAGATAGTTTATATAATTTTCTTATATCTTAATACAGTAATAAAACAAAAAGTGTTAGATTTATCTATAAATTTCGGAAAAGAAAATGAAAATACTGCAAGAAAAGTATCGAAAACACTTAGTCACCAATAAAATTATACAGGAATTTCATTTGTAATAAACTTACTTTACATTTAAAGTAAATCCTACAAAATGTTTCTGGTAAGTTTCTATGATTTTTTTTTCTCTGGCTCTTTTGATAAAAGAAGTCAATTCGCTTAAATTATGGAAATGAAAAAATTTTCTGTATCTTGAAAACTAATTATTCAAATGAACTGTAAACATCCATGTTTTTAATGATTATTGTTTGTTGTATGCAAAAAAGTTAATAGTTTTCTTAATTAAAAAAAAGTTTTTGAATAGAGAAAAAGTCTGTAATATGTTTGGGTCTATTCAGTGTATCTCTTTAATATATTAATAAAAAATAAATCAAATGACCCCTTTATGGAGATATAAATGAATGTTTCTCAAATGGGTTTAACTTTAGAATCCTGAAATTTAAACTCTTCTAATTCAATCAAGATTTAAGATATAAGTAAAAAGGTATAAACAATGCCTTTTTCTTGACTGTCTCGATCCAAGAAACTCAAATAAGGTTTCAAAATTGCATGTTATTGTTTGAAAATTCAATATGAATACTGAAAATTCAAAGCTGGTATAATTTTGTAAATGTAGACGACTTCGGAAACATAATTTATACATAATAATAATTACTAGAGATTCTTTCCATTCAATTGGTTCCTATTTATTTTTAATGATTATTTTTAGTGGAATTAGTAAGTGGTACTCACTTTTTTTTTAACTCCTTGAAAAACGGTGGGATATAGTATATCTCATTTAATTTTTATTCCAAAATGCCCCACTCTCACCAAAATTTTGCCTAAATAAGGTACATATAAAAAAAGCTTTTACCTTTTTGCAAATACATTTATTTATAAATCCTGGTGCCAGTCAATCATTTTAATATTTTAGTAACATAAGTACTTTGCTCCTGAAAAGGTTGAGTATATTTCTTTAACGTAATATGAATTAGTTATTAGTGAGTTAAAAAGGAGATAAAATCAATTTCTGTTACAATCTGACAGCAGTTACTTTTGCAAATCAGTTAAATTATAGAAAAAGACATTTTGTATCCTTAAAAAATGGCTTTAGGTATCCATAAAATTCTTAATTGATATTTCTATTAAAAGGTATCTACAGAAAAAGTACACCAAAAAAGTTGCTTTGTTAATCTAAATTCATTAAAATAATTGGCAATTGAGTAAGTTTACTCTTCCCATGATTTTCAAAATTCTTATCATAATAAGAGATCAAGGGAAATATTTATGTTTCCATAATTGAGAGAAAGACCCCCAGGGACTGTATTCAAGCAAGTTGCAGGACCCAGTGGCGAGAGTTTTTTTTATTCAAAAAACCTATCATAATTTCTGAATAGTAATCATCGCTTTATTTAAATGATAGATTTTTCCTGATTAAATTAAACAATTTGTTATTTCAAATTCATACTAGAACTTATTAATGGTTATTTAACCATGGAAAGTTTGTCATTAAATAAAGTGAAGATTACTAACCGAAAATTATGGTGTAGATTTTCTGAATGAAAAAATGCTGGGCGCTGGATTCTACAACTTGCAGGATTGTAACCCAGAAGTGTCATCAAGTTAGCATTCCTTGAGAAGAAAGGTCATGTTTTCCAATCAACAACAAATCGTCACAAAAAGTTTTTTGCCTTCTAATGTTTGTCTCTATCTTTTTTTAAGTTGTTTTCAATAATAGGTGCATTCAGGAATGGCTTTAAAGGGTGGGAGTGAGCCAAGGTACTAAAAGCTAAAGGATGGAAAATATGCAAAATATTTAAAAAAAAAATCTATATTAATCTATATTAAAAAATCTATATTAAAATCTAAAAGATTTCATTCAAAGAAGCAAAATGAAAAAGAAAAAAATCTAGCCCAGGACACCGTGGCTACTTTCAATCTCGCTAGCATTTTTTCTCTCTCAATCGCATGCAAAGATGCCCACTTTGGTTTCCGATCCTGAAATTTTTAGGTGTATCTTTGATTTCTTTGTGATAATAAAAAATACCTCTCTTGTGCTGTTTATCTATTGGTTGGTGATTATTCCATAAACGAATTCTCAAAATTTAGTACTCTAGTTAGAATGTATGTGTACAGCAAGGGGAAATATTGGAGCACTTGATGAGGATGCATCGGGCCAATGGATCAGTCTGAGCTTGGTCAAATGCCACATGTTTTGGAAATGAATATGCATAGGACTTCAAATACACGTGTGTATGTATATATATATATGTATTCTTAAAAAAAAAAAAAGTACTCTATTTCAAGACTATAAAAGCTGATTTTAAAATTTTGATATTTTGAAGTTATGTAATTACCTAGCCTATCAATTTAGCTTGTAATCTGTCATTGCCAGAAGTAGAAAAATTTTGTTTTTTGGTGGATTTCAAAGAATAGATAGTGCATGTCATGGTTATACGAAAACATAAAGCTAAAAATTTAGCTGTCTTATCAATTAAAATTTTTTTGCCATTTAAAAAATTAATTTTAAAGAATCTGAAATCCATAAATTCAGTCTTTTGGAAAATTTTATGCTTTCAAATTGCTGTTTAGCAAAATGAACACCCAGAGTTTTAAAATTCAATTATTAAATTTTAAAACAGTTGTTCAGTTTTCTGAGATGTTGGTCCCCAGAAGGGACAGAACTTCACTCCCTTTCCCTTTCTGATTTAACATTTAGCCAGGATATTCCGAAACAGAAAATAATACAGTATTAGAAAGTTGTACAAGAAAAAGATTCTTTTTTTATATTTAAACATGAAGACGAAGAGAAAAAAAATATATCAAATTTATTCATGACTTTCTCATGTGAAAAATTATCAAACATAAATGTTTTGTCTGCAAGCATACGTTAAAGATGGAAGATGAGTACTTTTCACTAAATTAATTCTGTTTAATTCAAACCCTAAAAAAAGTACAAGAATTGGAGGGGGAAAAAAGCTCTTGAACTATAATTTTTAGAATAATGGGAATTTTGTAATAAATATCCACAGCTGTCAGACATAAGATTCAAAACTTGCAAATAGGTTTATAAAATTAAATTTTGCTTTTAGACAAAGGCCACTTCACCTGTTCTCTTCATTAGTCTTTTAAATGAATAATTGAAAGATAGTGCTTTCAGTTTACTCTATGAATTCATTGTAAACAACACAGTAACAACTTTGTCTTTATGCTAGGGAATATCAGTTTCAGCCAGGTGGGTCAACTGGTATGCATGTATTTAATATGCTCCAAATTTTATTTTATCATTTAGTGATTTTTGCTGTTATACTTGAAAGTTTACCCCACCTCTCACTTGTCTTTTTTTTTTAAAATGAGTTATTAAGTTTCCATATTAACTGTAGATTAATAAGTTATTTTAATGAATTTTATTCGACTTCTTTCCATTATGGATTATAAATTAACAATTACTTATTAATTTTTACAAAAAGCATTCCCTTATCTTTTTTTCCAGGAAGAGAAGTTGGGTAATATTTAGTTTAAATCCTGCTTAAAGCTGTTTTGCTTGCTATTCGAAAACTAAATTTTTATACATGGAAACTGCTTTGAAATGGATTTTATACACATTCACCCCTAGTTTTAATATGAAATCATAAGAAATTAGGTGAACTTTTTGCTGTCTTAAATAAATAATTAAAAATTAATTTTTAATTGTTTTTAGATCATACTGTGGTGCAAGTTTCATTATTTTCTTTGTCTGCATGTTTTTGTATAATAATGAGTTTTTAAAACACTTTTATAAATATAGGTTTAATGTTTTATCATCATTACGTCCTTATCAAGAAACAATATCCATATCAGCATGGTCCAGCTGGCTATTACTTGGCAATATTTCCTGTGATATCTTTTCCTGTTACTTTCATTTATTTTTATGAAATTTACTGTAGAGATGTGTTGAAAATTAAAAAAATTATTTACTAGTTATCATTTATAAATATTCATATGGAAAACCAGAATTAAACTCAAAAGGTATTTAAAAAATGTATTAACTATAGTTTTCTTCTGAAAAATGTAATTTCATGATGATTACATATCATACGAGTTGTAATTTTTCCAACTGAGTGAAAAAAGTGTTCAGGCCAGGATTCCATTCCAGGCCATTGGCATAAACTGCTAAGTTATCCTGGGCAAATCCAGCAGACATACTCATACAACCTTTTGGCAATGACTTCTGGTATGTTATCTGAAACAGTTTAACAGAATTAACCATTAATAAAGGAACTTTCATGGAAGGCCTGGACACATTTCACTCATTACTCATGTGATTTCTTTACCAATCAGTATGATTGTGCTAAAATAATTAAGTGTAATTACAATTCCAACATTTATTGGAATTACTTTACCTGCAGTCCGTTCTGTTGAACTGTTTTAGATAACACAGCAAATGTCAGTACCAAAAAGTTGCTGAGTGAAATATGTCTGCTGTCTTTTGTCCAGGATAGTTTAGTTGAATGAGCATTGTCAGTCTTAACCCTGTAAGGTTGAGATTTTTTAGCTGAACGTCATTTGCCACCACAAATTCTGAAAGATAATTTTCACTTTATTTGATCTTAAAATTTTGTGTCTTTAAGTAAGACTAATTTTTTAGTTGAAAAATAGTGGTTTGTAGGTAATTAATTTTAACATGCACATTTATTTTGACCTTTGCATGAACAATGGGTAATGGGTTAAGTCAAGGTTCTGGATTCAAATCCCAGTCTGGACACTTTTTCACTCAGTTGAAAAAATTATATGATTTCTTTACCAGTCCGTATGATTGTGAATAATAAAGTATGATTACATATTACCTTTCTTAGTTATTACCTAACTTAGTTTACCTGATCTTATTACAATCCAAAGAGGTTATGTTATAGCTTTTAAATATTCATATTTTAAAATATATTTTTAAAGGAAATTGTAACCAGATTTCATCAGACATTGAAACTTTAATTTAAAAAAAAGAAAAATGGTATAAATCAAGATTTGAAATATGATACAGTAAAAAAAAAATGATTTGGGAGAAAATATCCATTGTTGTAGGTTTTGTATAATGTAAAATACTTTTAAATTTAAATTTCGATTCTGGTTTACTGAAGAAATCAAAATTCTTAAATACATTTTACTTAAAATTCTAAAATACTACTTAATTTTAAAAACATTTAGAATAAAATTCCTGTGATTTGCTAAATAAAAACAGTGCAAAAATGTGGTGTTTAGCTGCTATATTTGTATAAAATATATTCAGTTCAAGATAGTCAGGCCAAATGCATATGTACTAAATTCAGTGAAAGTTGTACTACTAATCATATCCTTAAGGACATTTTCTGATTTTAAGTATTTGGTAAATCTTTTCCTTGTACCTTGCTGTTCATCTGCATATTATGTTACCTTGATTTGAAAATTTACTAATCTTAAAGTTCACTGAAACTCATTTTGAAGATAGAAGTCTCTTCCTGTGTTAGATAGACTTAAACCCAGTTTATGGAATCTCTTTTAATTAGATATAGATCTTGCTTTTAGATTCTTGAGTACATTTAAAAGAACATGAAATTTTGTAAGTAAAACTTGTGGTGTTTTTGTTTAATGTATAAATATTGTATTGCATTGTGTCCAGTCAGAGATGCAAAATTTCTGGCAATTTAGAAGTGGTGGTAGGTTTTTCTGAAAAAATTTATTTTACACAAATGAAAGCTATTATTTTAGTTATATTTTCTTAGAAAATACAAAACATTTTTTGAATTTATGAACACTAATTTTTTTCTTTTTGCTTAATATTAATATTTTACAAAAAGAAACAAATGCTATTACTATTTATTAAAATTTTAGCCTTCCAGTCTCAAAATTTCCACAATAGCTTTCTATGTTTACAAAGGCACCACCAAACATGATGTGCACAGATTTCTATGATTTCAAAGTATGTTGTAGGGGTCATACCACTAATTATTCTGATGAAAGGATTTCTTCAAATGGGCCTTAGTTTTTGAAAAATTGGGGGTTAAAGTTCAGCATATATTTCGAATACCCATTAGTATGACTTTCTGTCTATGAATTCGTGGCTCAGCGGTAACGTGCGAGCTTACGGACCAGGACATTGTGAGTTCGATTCCACCCTGGGGCACTTTTTTTCATTTTTATTATTTACTTTTTTACTTATTTATTACAGGCTTCAGCTAATGCAACAGCATTCTTTTTGTAGCACAATTGAATATAATCATATGGTTCAGGTGCAAATTCTTCAGGTACAAAATTCTCATGATCTTCATGAAATCCCGGATACTATAAAAAAATATTTAAAATTCAATTGTTTGATTTCGATTTTTTTAACAATGAAATATAACGAATTTTTTTTGGCTAAAGTAAAAAATCATACCTTTGTAAATTCGTTAAATTCATCTTCTCCATTCAATATCAATTCCTCGGCCTAAATAATTTGTCGATCTTCTAATATTTCTAAAATAGCACCATGAAATTCTTCAGGCATATCAATAGAAGCACCAGATATTTCATCCGGTGGAGAACTTTTTAAACAGATCATTATTTTGTGACAATGTTTCGCAATATTTTAAATGCATTTGTAATTCGACCTTTTTGTTTCTCTTCCAAACGAGAATTTTCCGCATCAGCACTGGTTCTTTCCATAACACAATCTTTAGCATTCAATCTGTCACAATCTGAAGTCTTCTTTTAATTTTCATACCGAAATTTTCCCTATATATAACAATATTTCAAATCTTCTAATTGTCTGCAAAAGAAGCTAAATGAGATCAATAAAAGAAATTTTTATTTATTCCAATATTACCGAGAAGAGCAAAGCAGGCGATTAAAAAATATATAAATATATTTATATGTATCGTAAATTTTATCTCATTAACAGACGATTTTTGCAATCCATTTGAATTTTTATGAATCACGTGGAGAGTGATCTTGTTTGCTATAATAAAAAAAATATTTTTAAATGTAATTTTTTATTTGTTCAAACGAAAAATGATGTTCAGGTTGAACTTTAAAGATAAATGTATTTTACAGAGTATTAAAAATTTGTACAACTGGTAAAAAACTTGTATTTAAGCATTACTGCTTTAATATTTTATTAATCTTTCGAAGATATGCATTATTTGAATTATCTAATCCTAAATACGTTTGAGAAATTTCACCAGAAAATTATTTTGTATAATTTATACAAGAAAAGGATAAATTGTCCTTTAAAATAACATAAAGTTAAAAGAAAAAAAAAGATAGAAAAAAGAAAAATCATTATTTCAGAATTGTGCTTAAAATAAAAAATGTAAATAATAATTAATTTTAAAAAGCATTTAGGCATAAATTAGTTTTGGAGTTTTGTAAATAGAAATATTAGTTTAAAAGAGAAAAATAAATTGCCATGAAAAATTCAAAAATGTAAATGTAATTTATTAAGAAAATATCAAAGTTCAAAGCTGTAAAATGCCCAATTCTGTTTAAAATTTTTAACGTATAAAAAATATAAAAAGAAGTAAAAAAGGAAAAATTCCTCAAAGTGGAATCGAACCTGCAATGTCTTGATCCGTAAGCTCGCACGCTACCGCTGCACCGCGAATTCACATTCAGAAAGTCACGCTAATGGGTATTTGAAATATACGCTGCCCCCAATTTTTCAAAAACTATGGCCCATTTGAAGAAACCCTTTCATCAGAATAATTAGTGATATGACCCCTACAACATACTTTGAAATCATCAAAATCTGTGCGCATCATGTTTGGTGGTGCCCTTGTTAGTTTAACATTATTGTTTGTAATATACCATTCAACTGTTAAAACAAACATTTCAGTTACATTTTCTATTTTAAATTGCCATTAAAACTAATTAAAATAACAATAACAAAAATTCTGTTAAGTTTCACCCAGTATTTTGTGGAATTAGAGTTTATTGCATATCCAACAGTGTGTTCATCTTCCAGCAGTATAAAATCAATAAATTCAGGCTCTCAGTTCTAAACATAAATTTTGTTCAAAAATAATTGAAAACTTATGCATTTTATTTTTTATCTTTACATTATTAATAAAATAACAGTAATTATTATTAATAAAAAAAATAATTAATATAAAAAGTAAAAGATTAAAACAGGTGGATTTTTGCATACTGAACTTATTTAAATTGTTTTCAACTAAATTTTATGCAGAAAATTGCTTAAATTTTCTTTTGAAGTTTATATGCATTTATATATTTTATATTAAAAAAATGCTATCAAACAATTTTATCTATATTTAAGAAGGCAGAAGTGATTTAATGTCAACCACATGTTATTTATTTTTTTTAAATAATAATTATAATAGTTAAATATTTCTGGTGATTAATATCTAATTATATTAAAAATCGCGCATATGACATTAAAAAAAAATAATTTTTCAAATGCTATTATATTGCATTAACTTTTCAACCTTACCATTTTCAGCAATTGGCATTATTAATATAATTTTGCATATGAATTTTCATTTAATAATATTAATTTCAAAAATACCATTTCATTATTCAAGTTATGATATTCATATGGGACACTAAACATTAAAATAAAATAAATTTTGAATATACTATTTTGTAAATGAAGTTAAAAATTTTCCAAGAATGTATCCCCCTCCCCCTCCTAAAGCATTCTTATATCTAATTCCAGGAAATCATATTTAAAAGGTTATTAACATATTTTTATGTAAACTTATAATCATCACCTATAAGATTTGCACAATTTAACTATATTGAACTTTGCATATGATTTCTTTACTAATTTTATTATGAGGTTATTACTTTGACTTGCACAATTTTTTAATATCACATTTGTTATAATCTTAAAGTTTCTTTTGTCATGGCTAATGTGTAGACATTATGATATATTATCTGCAAGGGAAAAATGAACATTATTAAACTTGTGTTTTTTTTTTCTTTTTAATGCTCTATTTCTGCAACTTTGAAATGCTTTTGCTCTAATTCAATCTAGTCCTATGTTTTCAAAGTAGATGATGTTTATGTAAAGTATATTCAAAACCTATTATTTAATTCTGTCTGGGAGGGGGAAAAAACAGGGTTTTAAAACTTTATTTGATGTTCCCATGGTTCTTACGTTTTTTTTAATATGTATTTGAAGTTGGCAGGTATAAATTGTATGATATATTTATTTTTATTGTATGTATATAGTAATGTGTTTTAAAATAGATCTTAAGAACACACTTTGTTTTGTGTAGTCAGCTTATTATTTGTATACTAATTATACTTTGTGCTCTAATACTTTTACTATTTTGTGAGGGTTTTTTTTCAATTGCTTTCATATAATACTTTTACATATCATATTTAAAATGATTTTTCATTGATAAAGCATTAATTTTGTGTCAGTTTTTATTTTGAATAAAATACTCATGTGTTACTAGGTTTTTTTTTTTTTTTTTTTTTGTTTTTTTTTTTTGTGTGAAATGTATTCATTTTTTATGAGGGTGGTAACAGAATTTGGACATATAAGAAGTTGTAAAATACAATGAACCTTTTATAAATTGGTAAGAGGGATTAAATTGATTAGAAATATTTTATAAATTTAGAATTTGAAAGTTTTACTTGATCTTTTGAAGAAAATCCATATAATATGCATTTCACCAATGTACATGTGGCTCTAGTGCGAGATATTCCGAAACACTCTTCATTTAGTGCCAACAGCCAGTGTTTTAGAATTGATTTCAGGAAGAAGTTGACTTGAAGTTAGCATCTTTTCTTGTACCATCATATGTTGTTTGAATATTTCTTTGAGAATTCTTGTTCTTTGCCATTGTTAAGCAAAAAGCTGTTATGTAAACATGTTAGTAAGTTGTTTCTAGGATAGAGCACTGCATAATTTGTGTTTAATTAAAACTAGACGGATGTACCAATCCCAAAACTTTCATCTGTCTCATACATGTTAACATTTCAAAATTCGTTATCACACTGTCAAAATTATATGGCAATCTATGTCCCTCATGAGGATTCTAAAGATATGAAATTCTGTGCATTAGTTCTTGAGATGACTGTCGCTGAAATCGTGTAAGCGCCACCTATTGCGTAATTTATACCAAAACCTAATCAGCAACAACTTATATCAACGTCTGAATGAATCTGAAGTTTGTAGAAAGTCCATGCATTAGTTTTTAAGATAGAGCTATTGCAAAAATCATGAAAATTCCAACATAGCAGCACCACCTATTGGGCGATTAACACCAAAACCTAATCAGCAACAACTTGTGTCAACATCTAACTAAATCTGAATTTAGATGAAAATCTGCACATTGGTTCTTGAGACAGAGCTATTGTGGGAATCGTGAAAAAGGCAGCATAGCAGCGCCACCTGTTGGGCAATTTATACTAACATGTAATCAGCACCAATTCATATCAACTGAATCTGAAGTTTGATGAAAATCTGTGCATTAGTTCTTGAGATAGAGCTATTGCAGAAATCGTGTAAATCCTGCAAAATGCAGTGCCACCTGTTAGGCGATTTAGTAATCAGCACCAATTCATATCAAGGACTAACTGTATCTGAAGTTTGATAAAAATCCATGCATTAGTTCTTGTGATAGAGCTATTGCAGAAATCGCGAAAAATGCAGCATAGCAGCACCACCTGCTGGGTGATTTACACCAAAACTAATCAGCACCAATTTATGTTAGGGGCTACCTGAATATAATTTTTCATTAAATTCCGTGCATTAGTTCTTGAGATAGTGACCACAAAATTTATGTCACATATAGAGTCACAGATTGACATTTTGTAAAAACATGTTTTTCGGGATCTCTGACCCCTACGTGTCAATCCATCAAAAACCAGAAGTCGAAAATTTTCATGAATCCAATACTTTCTTCTTGTAAAGATAGACGAAAGTAAAAAGATAAACAAAGCAAATAATTTTGATGTGTTATATTTATTTAATATAAAAAAAAATCCCTAAACTCTTTTTGAAAAAATTGAATATAGTTATCTGTTTTCTTATGTCAATAAACACTGAAGACATACTGCTCTATCCTATGAGTCCCTTAGGAAGAGTTCCATTTGGCACATTAATTATAATAATATTTCATAACCTAATGCATTTTGAAAAGAACAATAAAATTTGGACATGAATTATTTTTTTTTTTAAATCTTAATACTTTTTAATTGTGTATCACTCAAACACTTTTCCCATGTATTTCAGTAATGCAAAGTACTGAAAAATAACTAAGCTTATTTTAAAATATTAACTCAATAGATACTTGAGAAAAAATTTGGAATTTTGGGGAAATTAGGGATTTAATGGGTTATCTTTCAAGAACCACAATGACTGCTGTAATAGTGGAGTTCTTTAGCATTCTTTAGTATCATTTAATTAATGAGATTCATCTAAAAATATTTCAAAAACTACTCAAAATAACTTTTAAATCTTTATATATGAAACACAAATGCAAGAAGTTAGTAATGATGCTACCGTGATTTTATACCCCGACTTTGGCTGATGAAATAATGTCTTGTCTAAGAGTGTGTTTTTACCAGAATGGCACTCTCCTCACATATTGCATATTTTATGTGATTTTAACAAATCATAAACTGATCCAAAATTATTAGAAATTGTGCTGGTCACATCAGTATATGCTACAGAAGCACAGTTACTTTTTCACTATACTGAGAAGAATAGATTTAAGAAAGTGATAATTCAGAAAATGTTTCATTGTTTAATTGATTGAAATAGAGTTATGATAGATTCAGCTACCTTAATCACTTACATATAAATAAAAATTATTATTAAAATTGATATTTTTAGCTACTTCTCATGAAACATTATCTCCGGAATATCTTTTGAAAATGTCAATATTATTGATACAAGATAGGTTTTAAAATTAGATAATTATTTTACTATTTTGAAACTTTATTTTTATCCAATAATTGCTGCTTGTTAATCTCTAACTATCATTTCAAGAATGTGCTTTTGATAAATCTTTTTTAGCTCTAGGCTTTACTGGTAGTTAGAAATAATTTCTTATATTTCTACAAGGTTACTTCAGGCATACTTTCCAATATTTCCTTTCTTTCTTATGAGAAAACAAGACAAATAAAAATTATCATTTATTTCAAACAGCTACCTGTACAAATGCATCTAAAAAGTTTGGTGAATGGTATCAGAAAACAAACAAAATATTAAAAATAGAGAACTTTTAAGCACTTGAGGGGCAGTGTGATAAAATATATTTCACTTTTTTTTAATAAATTTTTTAAAGTATCTCTGTGAAAATTTCTCACAAACACATTCAGATTGTAGATTTAGTTTTTGTCTATCGATTGCAGATGGTAACATAATACTTATATCTGAAATTATACAAAATTTTTTTACAGCTGAATTGTAAAAAATCTGAAAATAAAGGCATGTTTTGGATTTCTAGGCTTCTAAAACCTTATCAACACCAACATTTTTTCTATTGTTTCTAGAATTCATTCATGCTTTTAGAATCAGAAAAAGAGGCCTTCTTGATATTTAGAAGTTGTAAAATAAGTGGTATAATATTTTATATATCTGCCAACCTGAGTGCCTGAAAAATATTAGATAGCAGCTCTAAAAATCTCTCTTGGAGGGAATTTTCAAACAGGGCATTGGACTGGTCATTATTTAGATTATAAGAAGGTTTGTTAATGATTTTTAAGGAGTATAGTGTGTGTGTGTGTGTGTGTGTGTGTGTGTGTGTGTGTGTGTGTGTGTGTGTGTGTGTGTGTATATGTGTGTGTATGTATGTATGTATGTATGTATGTATGTATGTATGTATGTATGCTCTGGCGTTTCACAGAGGGATTGGGAGTTTCTGGTATTAGGAGAGAGGGATGAAAGGGCCTGGAAGTTCTGAAAGAAAGATACATTTTCAGTTTTCATCTGTTACTTGAACAGACTTTTTTGTATTTTTTAGCTGTAGTTTCTGTTATTGCATTTATTGATATTTAATTGTATATATAAATATTTAACACTTATAATATATACTTAAGCAACCTATAGTAGTTTTTAATAACTTTTATATAGTATAATTTTACTAGCCTATAAATTTAATATATTGAATAGAAATATAATTACCACCCCCTCATTCCTTATATATATATTACCCATAATACTGGAAAAAAATCATGATTTATGGCACCATGTTGCCCTGAGCAGCTGCTGACCTTTAACAGACCTGTGGTCATACTTACCAAAAAGTGCTTCAACTGTCATGGACTCTACTGGCTGAGTATCTTAATATAGGACCATTGGACCATTGTCCTTAAATCTTTTCTTAGTTTTTTGCTAGGAGTCATAGTTTCCAAGATTTAGGTGTGTTTGCCTTCACTTTTCATTCTCACTCCCCTTAATTTTTATCTCACAGTTATAGATTTTCTGCTTTTAGCATCTCAGGACTGAGCCCTTTCTCCCTCTAAATTTTTATTTCATTTAGACAATAAATTCTAGCTAAAATGCAGTTAGGTCTCTATTCCCCATTAGCGCTCTGTCTCCCCCTTACCCACCAGTTTTCTTCTCAGGATTCATTCTTGTCCTCTCCTTGGCAACTTGGTTCCTTCTGGCAAGGGACGTCAAACCTATTCATTTCTCAATTCCTTCCCCCATTCCTTATTTACATTTATTACTAAAATAAACCTTCAATGGACCATACTTGTAGGGTATCTTAATGTAGGACTACTAGGTCATGATCCTTAAATCTGTCTTTAGTTTTTTGCTGTGGCCATAGTTTTAGAGTTTTAGGGGCTTTTGCCCCTCGGTTTTCATTTCTCCCCTCTTAATTTTTATCTCACATTCATGATTTTCCAGTTTAAGCACCTTGGGCCTCAGCTCTTCCTCCTTTTAAATTTTTGTTTAGTTTGACAGTAAATTCCAGCTAAAATACAATTAGTCTTCTCCTTTTTACCCCCTTTCTCCCTCTCTTAGTGTTTGAGGCAAATCATTCTTACTTTTGAATATTAAACTTGTCTTAAATTTTAGTGCTGTTAGGGTCATTTTTATTGTTTTATATGGTTTTCATATGATCAAACACGGATCAAGCGATTATTCATCACTATTTCCTCTCTCTTTCTCAAATCTCAATCAGTAGCAAATCATTGTGATAGTAGAATTATTGAGCAATCCTCGTCACTACGATTAAATTTCCTGCCAGAATAGTCACCTAGTTTTGCAATTACTGTTTTTAGCTTCTCGGTGTGACAATCTTTATTTGTACATCTTGATTGTATAATTTGGAAATTGGTTACTATATCAATTGTTATTTTCTATGATGATGATTTTTCTTGATTGTTGAATTATTGAGATTATTGAGAATATGCCCATCAGTAATTGCATGTAATTTTTTTTTTTTTTCAAATTTTACATTTTGTCAAAAATACTCATTAGAGCTGGTTCGTGTTACAGTATTTTTAATATATATATTATAAAATAGTCTTTTGAGTTGTGGTCTAGGTGAGTTTTACTATAAAACACATGATAGTGCATATTAACTTCTTTATTTAATGCAATAACCATTTTTCAGCATTTTCTACACTCATCTGTTTACAATAGCAATTAATGGGAGGACTGCCTGAAATCTTAGTGTTTTTATGAGAATTAATATTTATGATTTAATAAATGTCAACTAGAAAAATTTTTAATTATGGTTTATGATCTATCATTTATTTTGACATTTATGAGAATCTATTCTTTAACATAATGATTTTATCTATATGCTCTAAATCTCATAACTGTCAAATATGAGGAAACTTAATTAAATTTATAGCTTAAGTAATCCTCTAAAATATTTATTTTAACTGAAGTTTACTATAAGTTATGATTTTAAGTACTTATTTGAAAATAAGCATGTCAATCAACTTCTAATTTAGTACATTGTTTTCAGAATATTTAATACCCATTAAGATGTTCTGATGGGTGGAGTTCTAATGATTTGTAGTGCTATTTGCAATTTTATAACATATATATGCAGTATGAAGTCTTAATCTGGACATTTTCCTAATCAGTTAGCAAAACACAAAAATACCTGCTAAAAATCATATGAAAAATTGCTAAAATTTCAAAAATCACAGAGGACAAAATTACTGTATTATGCTAAAAGTTT
Organism: Maratus speciosus; assembly: GCA_963932465.1. NCBI lineage: Eukaryota > Metazoa > Arthropoda > Arachnida > Araneae > Salticidae > Maratus > Maratus speciosus. Next base: position 310,706,941 of record OZ010796.1, read on the forward strand.
AAAATCAAATTCTTTTTATGAATGTCAAAAAATCGGTGTGAAATGCAAAACACCTCTTAAAAACCACATGAAATATACCCAAAAATAAAAATTTGGCTGTACGAATTCTGAATAAATTTTATCGAAAGAGAAAGACACCATTTACTATATTAGACTAGAAGATTAAAACCAGAATCCTTTTACTAAGGCAAAAAAAAAAAAAAAAAAAGCAGAGGACAAAATTTACTATAATGGGCTATTATAACAGGAATTCTTTCATGAATAACAAGAAATCTGCAAAATGCAATAAAAATTGCAGAGGACAAAATTTACTATATTGGGCTAAAAGTTTGAAACCAATTTTTTTTTTTACAAATGTCAGAAAAAGTGCATGGAACTCGAAAAATATCTAAAAGTCACATTCAAAATTCGCAAAACATTCAAGAAATGCTGTGCGAATTCCGAATAAACTTTATTGAAGAGAAGGCAACATTTACTATATTGGGCTAAAATATTAAAACCAGATTCCTTTTACCAATATATGTAAAAACCACTGCAAAGTGTGAAAAACAAAGAAAAAAAATGCTAAAAGTTCTAAAATTGAGATTAGATCTAACACATCACATATTACAATCTAAAATTTTGCGATTTTAGCCAACAAAATTTACTATTGTGCAATAAAACATTGTAACCAGAATTCTTTCCGGATAACAAGCTGAAAAATTAAAAATCGCAGATGAGGAAATTTACTATATTAGGCTAAAAGAATGAAACCAAATTCCTTTTACAAATGTAAAAGAATCATAAAGTGAAAAAACTCTAAAAATCGCATAAACAAATTTGCGAAAAATTAAAAAATCACTTTATGAATTTTAAATAAACGTTATTGAAAAGAGATCAACATTTACTATACTGGGATAAAATATTGAAACCAGATTCCTTTTACTAATATGGAAAAATTGCTGTGAAATAATTTTAAAAAAAAAGTTAAAAATCACATAAAAAATTTGCTGTCATTGTGATAAAATTTTATTTTTTAACCTCTTTTTAAAAATATATTCCTGTATTAAAGTATCTGCTTTACTAATTATCTTTTTTTAGTATTAAAATGTTTTCCTGTCATCAATAATGCACAGGATGAGGTTAAGGAGGGAGGTGTTCAATTAGTTTTTTTTGACAAATAGCAAATTATCTAAAATTCAGAAGAGTATGAAATTTCGTATTGCTGAGGTCCAGAGGATTCTGGATTTTTGACTTTGTACTGTATTTATAAAATACTAATTTAGAACAAGAATTTTTTTTTTTTTTTTCAAAAAAAGAAACAAAACGTGTAAAGTATTTTGAAACTACATGTGTTTTGAAGTAAAAAGAACACTCTAATCATACTCTATTTATGCAATATATTTGTAGTATATGGAATATTCTTTATTATTGATGTTTGTTATTTAAATGTTTCTAATTATATTATATAAAGTATGTTATATTCAATTTCTAAAAGAAACTTCATTTGTTATATATTATTTAAGGCAAATGTTAAAATGAATTAAGATACAGAATTTTGAAAAAAAAAAATAGAAATAAAAAAAAGTAAAGTGTTAATAGCTAAGTTGATAAATTTGTATGTATTTAGATAAAAAATATATAATAGAAAATAATTTTCAAATTTAAAAAAATCATCTTGTTTTGGAAGAAATGATCTACAGGAGCAGTGGGATAAAATGTATCCCGCCTCTTAAAAATCAGTAAATCAAAATCTCAAGATTTTATAATCTCATATTTCATATTCTGGGAACCTAAATATCCTAAAATTAATGCAATTGTTTTAAAATATTGCACAATTAAACTGCACTCCCCAAAGGGTTAATTGCTCAAGTACTCTGCATGGGGCCACAATGCACTTTTGACGATGTTTGTAAAACTTCTGGAAACTGTCAGTGAAAGCTTTATTTGGAATTGATCAATACATTGGATGTTACATGCCATATTGCTGGTACGTCTATAAAATGGTGCTTTTAAGATAAGATTCAGGGTGTATGATGGATGTTTGAGAATAGTTACGATGCACTTAGCTAACAAGTTGTACATATGGATTCCAGTGTGCATATCAATCAACACATTTTATGCTCATGGATTTTGTTCCATATTGCACAAACATTGCATTAGTCTTCATCACCACAAATTGCAACAAAACTTGATGTTTATGTATTGCTCCATTGTACTGTGAAACAAGTACTCACATTTACTATGTTTGAATGGCTATAGCAGTCAAACCTGCTTTCGCTTAGTGTATTCAACACTACATGACATTTTCCAACTATTCTCTGTATGTGTACGTGCATTTGTAGCACACTTTGTCGTTTAGAATTGACCCATTTACCAAACTTTTTAGACACACCTTGTATAATGATTTCCAAAATGTGTATTAGAAAATAATAAATAAGTCATATGCAATACATATTTCATATGTTGACACTAATAGGAAACTTAACATTTAGAAATGCCAATATAATTTGTATCTCAGTTTTTGCTACCACCCTACTGAATATATTCATTCTTTTCTTTTTCAAGATCTGTTAAGATGTTGGTATCTTCAGACAATATCTAGTCATTTAAATGCTTATAATGCAGTTTAGAAATTTATTCATTTACTTATAATTTGTTTTATCTTAAATAATTAATCCTAAATGTCAGCCATGTCAATATGATGATGTATGTTTTTATTCTGTTGAATTATTGAAAGTATAGATTAAAAATAACTTTTCTTTTTTGTATTTGTTTCCATTCAATCTTTTTTACTGTACAAGTTTCATATTATTACTTTTTTTAATAATTTTGATAAGATCTCACATAATGCATTTATTATTATTTCAATGCTTTGTAATTGGGTAAAATAAATATTCACATTGATATTTTGTTCATTTCTTTTTTTTTAACTCTCAAATATGTATTGCAGATTTTTAGAGCGCTGAAAGAAAAGGAAATTAAAAAAATAAAAGTCTGAAAATTTTTACAATTTCAATACTTTATTTTCTATTAATTCATCTTGTATACTTTTTAAAAATATGCCTGTAGCTGTAAGTCTACTTATGACAGTCGTGGTAATTATCTTTTCTTGAATCATCTATAACTGCATTAATTCAGGAAATTTAATGACTATTTACTATAGTTTATCTTTAAATTTTGATAATCTCCTTAAAAATGCTCAAACAAAAGGTGGGACCACTTTGATTATTTTTTCCTGCCACACCTTTCTCTTTAAAATTTTCAAATATTTTGAAGACTTAGAAAATGAAACATTTTGGAAAATTCTGTGCACATGCATGTAGAACTTTTATTTCTAAACATTTATAGGAAAATATTAAATTTATTAAAGTAAATTTAATTTACTAAAACTGCATTTGTAAATACTTTCCTTCTAAACTAGTTTAATTTTTTTTTAACCTTATAGTTTATTTATTTGATAAGATTTACTTATATCTTAATTTTTTTAGCAAGATGTATATATATATATATATATATATATATTTTGGCACTAGTTTGACAGCTGTTGAAACAGTTGTTGCCTTCTGTAAACTTTAAATTGTATATAATTTTTCAATTTAATATTTTATGTTTCCTGTTGTGCTGTTAAATCTTTTATTTGCCCCAGTGTTATTAGAGCTATGGATACAGGTTCTTTGTAAATACTAATTTTATACAGAGATCTGTGTTTCATGATTTTTATATAACTTCAAATCTTTAAATTGGCATTAAGTGAGATAAATTTGCAGCCATATTTATCAGACAATATTTTTGCATTAATAAAAAATTGAACAATTTTGCCTACATTGTTCTTAATGTACTAAATATCTGCTGAAAGCAATAAATGACACTAGTGTTGTTTTTTAAATAAACGCCAAATAAATTGAACTTAGGTGAGGTTTATTTTTAACTGTGAAAACTGTCTGTATTTATGTTCACAATTTTAAATCTGAAGTTGTTATAATATAAAATTATGTATTTTTCAGTCTTCTTTAATTCATGTGTTTTCATAACGATAAGTATATGCTTATTAAAAAAAAAAAACTGCTAAGGACTGGCCATTAGAATTTAAATATACATTGTAACAGCAAACAATTTTAGAAGAATGTATTTCCAGAATATGCATAAAAAAGTAAATAAAATTTAATTTACTCTTTGTAATAGTTTCATTTCTAGTAAACAGATTTAATGTGTAATTTTTCATTAAAACATTAACCATTATGAGTTATAGTTGTTCTGCAAATATGTAAAGTATTTAAGAGTTAACCTTCCAGCGAGCGCGCTATATTTTTTTGCATGAGCAGGCGCGTGTCGTATTTTTTACGACAAAAAGTTTTCCCATATTTGCGCTGTTATAAATCCAAGACATTTCACAATTGTAATATAAGTTAAATTAAAAAACAATTTTTGCATATCAATGGATCAAATTAAACTTTTATTATAGTTGGAAATATAAAACAATACACTTTTTTTAAGATAAAAGGAAATATTGACAAAATTTTAACATGAGAAACAATGAGATAAACAATAATACCGCATAAAAAGGATGTGAAAATCAAAAAAGGATATAGATTATAAGAGAAATAATTATATTTTATAAGTTTTTAGTCACTAGCATCACTCTCCTGACATTCAAGGCATCGAATTTTTGTAAGAGAATGTTGCTTGCAGGTATATCTGTTGCATATATAGCATTTCATTGATGCTGATGATCTTCTTCTATCTTTTACACACACACCGCAAGTTCCGCGTTTCTGTACTTGTTGTTCTTGCGTTCTCTCTTCTTCAGTACTTGCTTCAGAAGGTAAGGCATAATTAAGACTTAGAAATGTTGTAATATCACGTGGTAAAGAACGAATTTTGGCTCGAGCTATAAGGTGTTCTTTCATAAGTCCCAGTGCTAAGTTTTTCAAGAAAATTCTTCGAATTGGAGGATTTTCTGCAGGTTTTGATAGCATATATAAAATTTGTGCATTTATTCCGGCAATATTCATAAGGCTGTAAAAGACTGCACATGGCCATCTCCTTGTAATCCGCGAAACAGAGTATGTAGCGCACATTTTGTCGACAGTGTCTACTCCACCTTTTGTAGAGTTGTAATCCAAGATAATTTCCAGTTTACCTGTATCTTTGTCAATATTTGATGTGTCATGCATTGTAGACAGGAGTATGACAGCTTTGTTCTTTCGAGGGACATAAGAAACAAGAGCTTTATCTTTTTGAAAACCGAATAGTGTCGATTTAACCACCTTTTCCTTGCATGGCAAAAACTCTGGTGGAATTTCCTTCTTATTTTTCTTTAGGGTACCCACAAGTGTCAGCTTCTTTTGCAGCAAAAAATCTGCCAGAGGAATACTAGTATAGTAATTATCTGTAGTTATATTTCTGCGCGAATTTTCAATTGGAGTAACCAACCTTTTCACAACATCCAGTGGAGAGTTTGAAACTGCATATGGACCATTAGATTGCAATCCACAATAAATTTCGAGATTGTATGTATAAAAAGTTTTTGAATCACATAGAGCGTACATTTTTATTCCGTATTTTGCAGGTTTACTTGGAATATATTAAATCCATTGGCAACGACCACGAAAGGGATGCAACATTTCATCTATCGTAGCAAATTCACTCATACTATAACAGTTATTGCAATTTCTTAGAAAACAATCAAAAATTGTTCGTAAAGCTGCCAGCTTATCCTCCTTACGTCTGGAAATTCTTGTTGTTCTGTCATCAAATCGAAGACATCTCGTTAGAAATAAAAATCTCTTATAGCTCATGACGCTCCTTGCTATTTCTATTCCTGTACCATCATTTGAAAATAATTCTTTCACATTGGTCCCTTTTTTATTCCTATCAAATACAATAGTCCAAAATACGCCATCATTTCACATCTTGTTACATCTTGACAGTCTCTTTCTCTAGAGTAGTTATGTTTTGATCTTAACTGATTTATATGTTGGTTTGTACATTTCAAAATTTCATCAATCATATTTAGATCTATTATTTTCATAAATGATCCAACTTCGTCTTCTATATTTTTCGCAAAAGTTTTGATGCCAGGAAAAACTTTGACAATGTTCAGCTTTTTTGTCTTCGAGCACTTCGTGTATTGTATTTTACGCCATTTGGTAGTTGTGTCTTTACCAATGTAAAATTCTTCATCTTCAAATGCATTTTCTTGTTCGTCCTCAGAAATACTTTGCTCGGATTCACTGCTGATGCAATTTACTTCGATATTTTCATCACTAAGATCACTGTCACTTTCCAGATCTGCTTCCTCATTATTATCTTCTTTTTCCTCATCACATAGTTCCTGAAGGAGGCATGGAATATCTTCATACTTTACCCATCTTGAAGCCATATTTTGAAAATTCTACTAAAAATATATTTTTAGACTACATAAAATCAACTGATAAGACAGTGTAATAAACATTAAATATAGAGCTGCCGAAATAAAGCTTTAAAAACAAGAAAAAAATTATTATTATTTCAACTCGCAAGAGCGGACGCGTGTCGTAAACTTTACGAATATAGCACAACTCTGCATAAAACCTACTGCGAAGCTGAAATTTAACCTTGGAATTGGATCACACGAATTTCATCGCGAAGGGAGGGGACCCATAAAGGAATAGGAATGACCTTGAAGCACTTTCGATACAGTTTGTGAAAGCAGTGTAAGGAATATTCCGTTTGTCGTAAAATTTGCGCAGGCGCGCCCGCTGAAAGGTTAATTGCATTCCTAAAGTAGTAAAAGCTGATTAAAAACGGATACAGATATTTTTTATTTAGGCGAAGATTATGACAATGTCAGAATACAGAATATGTTGATTTAATGCAATATACATGTATTTGGTTTAATCAATTATTGCAGTTTTTCACCATGATAGTAACTTCTGTTATTATTATTATACCTCTCAATTTTTTTGTACATATGAAGTTTGCTAATTTTAACATATTTGAAAAATAATTGACTAAAAAAAATGTAGATTATTTCATCAAAGTTATGAAGGAAATAATAATTTAACAGAAGGTAATAGTTTCATGCTATCAAAGAGTTCTTAATTGTTGACTTAACATAACACAAAAATTTCCAAATATAACTTCTAGTTAGGTGATTTAGCTCCTGGTATAGAATCTCTTCTAACTTTAATTAGATGCATTATTACCTTAATTGTTTTGTTCATTTAAAAAAAATACCAAATTTTTAATTCATATTTTAGGAATTAGAATTTTCGCCATCTCTATTTTACAGTTCTGAAAATTAGATATTTTGTAATTTATGAGTCAATAAGAATTTTGGGTTTTTCTTTCTGGCATATAGAACTTAATATTTTCTATATTTTGTGTGATGATGCAAGGTTCATGGATTTTTGTAGCATTTATTTATTTGTTGTTAAGAATGTTACTGAATGTGTTCGAATGTGTTCTTTTGTTTTCTATGAATGACAAATTTCATATTAGTTGCAATTGAAACTGCTGTACTCATTTTCCTGAATTGGACATTTTAAGAAATTACAATAGAATATTCTGAACATTAAATAAATTTATAAAATTATTTTTTAACTGTTGTGCTGTATCAATGGGGATCTTGGAAAAAATCAGTCTAAACTTAATATGTTTATCTAGCATATTTTTTATACTAAATAGCTTGACTGTAATGTGATAAAATTATTTCAAAATATTAGAATGTTTAACTACCCTGAAGTTTTAAACTGTCATTATAAGTTCAATATGACATTACACCATACAGTCACATCTTCTTTACTTGCAAAAAAAAAAAAAAAAAAAAAAAAAAAAATTACACACATACAGGGTCTGAGATGATGATGCATCCTTTTTGAACTGGCTGCTGTACAGACTGTACAGAAGAGTTGCATTACTTCTCCCAGAAGTACAAGTTATGCAATTTTAGGTGTGGTAGTGATGTGGAATAGAGAACATTGAGCATTTGTGTTAAAAAGATATTTCAAGAATGCCAATTTAACTATTGTTGCTCAGGTTGCATTGCATCAGGTATCATTGCCGTCATTTTGGATTCAGCCTGCATAGGAAAATTCTGAACAAGAAAACCATATTGATGTGGATATGAAAATTGATAGGCTAATTCAATGTTAGAATTTTATTTGCAATGAAATCATTACAATAATATTGTAAAGGACTTGCTGAGTATTGTAGTGCTTCATCAGTGAAAGTAAACTTCTGGACATGGTATTTTCAAAACTCTATATCTGTTTTGGTAAATGGCAAACTTGACTACAGGAAAATAAAATGTTTACAAGGGTTTATGTTGCTTTTTTTATTGATGTTTCAGAAAGGATACAGACCCTATGTGTATGTGTGTGTTATATATATTGTGGGAAAAACATCAGCTTCCTTTCTTGATGAGTATAAAGTAAATAAATGCCTATAACAGAACAAAAAATCATTTGTATTTCTCATAAGTGCACTTTAATTAAAAATGTTTTGATATAGAAATACAAATAATAAATCATTTAAATGCATTTCTTTATTCAGTTCATTAGTGTCATACACATTTGCTCCTTGGGAGAACAAATGGCTTTACTTTTTTCAATGAAATTCTTTACAAGTTACGTAATTTTGTCGAATAGTACATTTTGTGATAGTTTTATTACAAGGTTTTAGATAACTTTTTAAGGTTTTACTTGATTAAGTAGTTGTCATTTAAGCTCATTTCTTTTGAATGTTTTTTCTTAATCACCAAATATATGGCAATTACAGTATATTTATTTTCAATATTTAAAGAAAATAAATTAAGTGCGTATTAGCATTGTATGAAGATCTGGATTGATATACAATTTTACTAAATCCTTGTAAAGTTAATTTGTATAAAGACATACATGTTTGTCATTTAAACGTGGTACATTATTGTTAACCTATTTTCTTGTTTTAAAGTTTTTTTTTTTTTTTTTAATATCATCTACATTTGTACATATACACATTCATATGTCTGTTACAAGTTCACCAACTATGACAAATTTATATTTTGGAGTCCATTCTATCCTGTTTTTCAATATACCGTTTTCTCTCTTCAGATCTATTTTATCTCCTTCCTCTTGATACCTTTTTAAAGTTTGTATTATTTGATTACATTGTAACATACATAACCTGTAATTGAAAAAGTATTTTTTTTCTCCTCCAAAACATTTGTGATGTGAATATCATTGTGAAATAGTTTTAAAAAAATATGTAGACTGTTTTTAGATCACAAATTCATTCCTGTTACCATTGGGAATATATCTATAATAGAGTTTATAGTATTTTGCTGCCTTCTAATTACCTGTTCTTCCAGAATAAAATTAGTTATTTCTGTAATATATTAGTAATTTGTATAACTAATTTTTAATAAACAAAGTACTTGGTGCCCTTAAAAAATAAAGCAAGGGAAAAAAAAAACTGAAATTGTATTGTCTGTAGAGTAATAATGCAGATTTTATTTTAATCTGAATTTTATTAACTCTATACATCTCAAAGTATGTTCTTATCTGGAATATCTAAAATTGTCTGAGAATTTCTTTGATAAAGAAATGTTGAGGAAAATTAAATTTATATGCATAAAACTCAGCATGTTTGTGTGTGTTACTGTACACAGTTAAAACTCTGCAAGTTGAGCCCTAGCAGTGTAACCATTTTCTAGTCAACTTAATGAGGTGGACAAGTTATAAAGGTACCAAATTCATAAAAGCCATGGTTGGTGCACTCTTAAAGAAGTCAACTGAAACAGTGTATAAAAAGCAAGGGTGATCAGCTTAGTAGATTTTGCTATATTATGAAAGATGATAATATAAAAAATACCGTTAATCCCCCCCCCCCCCCAAACACGACGGAAAATCGTAAAAAAATCGGAGGGGGCACTTACAGGGTATTAAAATTGTAGTAATGATATCTATGGGTGGTGGGGTGGGGGATGGTAATGGCCGATCGTCGCAAAATATGCATTATTTTAATAAAGTGAGAAAAGAAAAACATTTTGAAAAACAAAATTAAATACAAAATAGAAAAACAGTATAACTTCGAGATTAACAGCGATTTCAAATTATAGAAAATTCTGGATTTCAAAAGCTTTGAAACTGAAATGCATTTAGATAAATAACACTAATATCTGTCATAAGATAAATAACAACACTAATATTTGTCATTAATATGGTAACAGAAAAATAAAAGGAACTTAATAATTTAAAATAATTAAAAAACACTAAGAAATTGCGTTTGAAAATGTCCTAAAATTCTTTCTAACACTAGTAACATTTTATGAGGTGTCGCCATCTGTTGTGTATTAGGGACATTAAATAACCGTATTTTTTTTTCTAAATCATCATTTCTTATCTATAAAGGCTAAATAAATAATACAAATCACAATAATAACATGAAAAATATTGCAAATGAAACTATTTTTTTTAATAAAAGAAGAAATGTGTTATAATGGGAAATTTAAATCAGACTGACATAGAATCAATTTAAAAAAATAACTTTATCACTACATTAACTCATTTTAAATAGTGATATATAAAGTAAATATTATGTATATCACCTTCAAATATCAAATTAAATCACCAATTCAATACTTAATAATAATAAAATAAATAATACCAATAAGTCCGATTTCGCTTTATTTTGGCGCCATCTACCATAACTTAGAAAAAAGAAAACCAACACAATATAAAATTCCGAAAGTTACTAAAATAAAAGGTTGTATATTGTTATTATCACTATTATTTTATATATTTAGTAATAATAATACAGAAGGCTAATTGTATTATGAAAAATATTAATTATACGTAAAAATATGAAGTTACGTAGCTGTACAGAATGGAAGTACCGATTGGTAGTTCGGTAGTTCAATGACGTGAATAGATTCTTAATCGAATCGGAAAACGAATGCTGAACTACGTTTACGGCTTCCTCTGAGGTTTACGACGATGTGAAAACAAAAGATAAGTGCAAACGCTGAAAGGAGATTTGAATAAACTGAAAGAAATAAATGAAATCAAAGGTAAGTAGAATAATAGGCTTAGTTGAAAAGAAAAAGTAAAGAAATGATTGAAATTGATCTTGATGTACGCACCGAAATTTTTTTGCGGGGAGGGCGCTTTCTCGGGATTTTTTGAATTTTCCAATTTGTTTACAAAGTGGGAGGGGGGCGCTTAATCGGGAAGGGCTGATTAACGGGATTTTACGGTAAGTTTTTTATGTTATTTATGTGATAAGCAAACTAAACTGTACAATAAGCATATTTTTATTTCTTTAGTAATTAAACAAATAGGACTGGATCTTACTTCATGTACACATGGCATGTGCAGAACAAGTTTTTCATTTGTTCAAATTTAAATGTTTTTTTAATCTGGGCTATTGGGGAATCTTTCAGTCTTTTTTTTTTTTCCAAAACGAGGTACCAATTTCTTCTGATCAAATTTAAAAGGTATGGTTGTTATTTGTCTCTAACTGAAAAATGTTAAAAGATTAATGCATTTATTTACCTATTATAAAATATCTAAATCTTTTATGAATTTTTAAACTGATACAAAACATGAAGATTTTCTGTAAGGATATGGGAAAACTTTAGGAAAAATATAGGCATTTCAAAAGTATTTTTTACTGATATTTATGTAGAGTTCTCATTACAATTTCTGTAGTGCTTGTTCACAAACAAATAACACATTTTTTGATTTTCAATGCAATTTATTTATGGAACTATATCAAAAATAAACCAATGATAAACTTAAATGTGCAATGTATAAAAGGTATGATGCAGTGCCTGATTTACAGCAGGGCATTCAGGACACAGGCCCCCAGATGCTGCTGAAGGTTTTTCAATTATTGTCTAAAATCTGATGTAGTTTTAGCATCTAATGGAACTTTACATTTCATTGTGTTCGTATTCTATTTTTATAACATCATATATTTTGCCAGAAATATCCATATTTACTTCATTATAGTGAATATTTTCTTTTATATTTATCACTTAAAAAATATATTGCATTTTCAATTCTTATTTAATTCTTCTCCTGTTCTCATCAGATTATAATATTTTAAATAATTGTTGCTTGGTATTGTGGAAAATTCATTATTAGTTGTTGCATACTTTATCGTTCCAGATATATAAACTTGTATAGGAAAAGAAAATCAACACCACACAATTTATTATAAAATGTCTGCTCATTTAATTTTTTACTGGATATTTTAAAGTAATTATTAAAGTCAATAGTGGTTGTCTTAGTAACTTTTTCAATATATATTTTTTACTCAATCTCCCGTAAACATCTGTGCCCAGAGCCCCCAAATTTGTAAATTGGCCCCTCGTGTGATGAAAGATACAGTATCAAAGCAAGTATTGGATCCAGCATTTATATATATATATTGGTTCCACACTATACAAGAGAAAATATTAATTCTTTCTTAACACATCAGCATTATTGTTTATGGAAGAGAAATATTCCTCTTTAGTATTGTCTACCCAATTAAAGTTTCAAGCAAAATTTGAATAATGAGTTTATAGGAAAAACAAATATAATGACAGAAATTAGATCATCAGACTGTTGGAAGGCATGTACTAAGCAAATATTGAAAATGACTAAATGAAACAAAATATGTAATCAATAATCAATCTGTTATTTATTGTTATAGCTCCATCAGCCTCTATTGAGCTAATGTTTTCTGCTTTTTGCTTGGTGCAATCAAAACATAGGAACCACTTAGGAATTGATAAAGAACTTTATTTCTTTGATATTCTACAAAAAATATTTTAATTGTTTTTAATTTTTTATTAGTTAGGGCACAGCTTTATTTATGATCTTTCTTAAATATTTAACCAAAGCTGAATATGTAGTAGTTTTGTTATTATTCCATTATAGTGTAGCACTAGCTGCTCCACCTCCAACCCCTCTGTCTGGGCCCATGATAATAATAATAACCTTAGCTAAACCTAAAATCAGTGTTGAATGATTTTATGTCATCATCATCTTCAGCATAGGTTAGGCTAAATCAGTCTGTTCTGGCTCCATTAATCAATCCATCGGAGTGTAGGTCTACCTTGGTCACAGTAACCCCTGGGTCTGTAATTCAGAAGCTTTTTTGGCAATCGGTCATTACTCATATGCTTTACATGATTCTTCCATTTATTCTGATCTACTGTTTTGTGGTTGATGTTGTATATTTTTAAGTCTGAGCATATGGAATCATTAGTAAGTCTGTCCATTCTTGTGCATCCCTTTGCAGATCTTAAAAACTTATTTTCTGAAGCCTGTATTCTGGATTATTCTATGGTATTAATAGTCCATGTCTCCAAACCATACAGAAGTGCTGGCGCTGCCATTACTTTATAAAATTTTAGCTTAGTTTCTGTATGATTTTATGTATTTAAACAAAAATCTTTCCAAACGATCTTCATGCAGGAGGAGGGAAGCACTGCTTTTGGCAATGCACTCCCTTGAACATGAAATGCATGAAACATTTAATGTTTAAAAAATATTTCTTTTTTCAAAATACTTTGAAACTTTTATAATTTATAAAGGTAACATTTTTGACTCCTGTATATAATTTTCATGCTAAAATATTGATATTTAGTTGTAAAAATATTGGTGTTCAAATATAAAAAAAAGTAGAGTGGGATGTGGTCATGAAAAGGTAAAGATGGAGCTGATTTTAAGTATTTAGAATTGTCTGAATATTTAAAATTTTTTACATGTGACACAAATTATGTGTCTGAAGATTATATAAAAAATTAGTGTTATAATACTGATATTTACTTTATTTTTTGTCTAGAAAAAAGAATGTCTGGAGAAGTCATAAAGTGACTTTCAGTCAAGAATTTTTTTGAAAGGGTTAATGTTTATTTTTTAATTGAAGACTCCATTTTAAAGATAAATGTACGCCATGAAGCTATGAAAAGGGAGGAGTAGACATATCGATCTCCCACTGTGGAAAGCTTTGAAGCCAAAAAACAAGTTATTTCCCCTCCTCCTGCATCTGCCATATTTGACATTGACTGATAACAGTCCAATCAGCAGCATCCAGTGCAAGACTTGGCTAAATATGGCAGATGCAGGAGCAGGGGGCAGGAATAATATCAGGTAATATCATTTATGACTACTCCATCTATTGAATCCTCCTTGATGGTACACTTGTTAAGTAGGTACAATTTATTTTTTCATACTTTGATTTCTAAACTGGATGCAGACTTTTAAAGTATCTATAAAAATCCAAAGTCGTCAGAGTTTTAGAAAGGATTTTTTTTTAGAAAAGGTTAATATTTTTCAAAACCAAAGGCATCTTTTTATTGCTAAATGTATGCATATTAAGTATGTAATTTTTGTTTGTTTGCATTTTGATTGAAAGCGCAGGCGCAGATTTTTAAACTTTTGCAGAAAAATGTGAAAACCCGAAACTGCTCTCAGGGAAACTTTTTTAAAAAATGGGTTAACATTAACATTTCTTCAGATGTATTGTATTGTTTTAAAGATGAAAGTACACTGGTTGATTTTTTTTTCATTTTTTGGTATTTTGATTAGTTTGGAGGATGCAAGCTTCAGGGGGAGGGGGGGGGGACACAAAAATCAAAGAGTTCCAAAAATAATTTTTTGAAAGAGTTAACGTCCATATTTTTTTTAATGGATTGTGCCATTAGAAATCCTAAAGAATGTAGATGTGCTTTGGTATATTTTGTTTTCCCATATTTCGAATAATTAAGCTTTGTGCTGCAGAAGATGTGGGGAAAAAAAATTGTGTTTTCCAACTCTTGGTTCTTCATTTATGGAACGGGATTTCTGATATTATGCAGTTTATCATTTTTATTAAATACAAATAATGAAAAAAAATCCAAAAAATAGCTTTGAAGTGCATTACTTCAGGCATACAGTTACCTTCCTGACATATCTCATAGTTGTGCCTGCAGCAGTCTCCTCAGAACATAGCATACACACACAAACTTCTTTTCCTATTATTACAGATTAAAAATGGTTTATACATAGATATATTACATAAAATAGTTCATTGGTTAGTAATAGCTTGAAATGTTTTTTTTATATCATTACAATTATACTTATAAAGGCAAACTAATTAACAACTAAAGTTCTTAAAATCTTTTTCAAAAATAGTAATAAAAACCACAAACAAACCCTTGCTGTTTAATAATACGCAAAGGAGTCTGGTGAAACATGATTGGTGTGATAAATTTCATTCGATTTCAGCAAAATAATGGAACCTAAAATATGAGAAAAATATTACTATTATTTAAAATTTAAAGAGTTCTAAAAATGTATGGTTCTATTTTTCTTTTAATTTCATGTTTCAGCAACTTAGTTGAATGTATAATTTTAACTTTCCTAAAACATTATACATATTCATGAAAAATCTTGAAAGTCAGAATTTTGAAAGACTGAATTGATACTTTGTATATATGTACATTAAATAATTTATACAAGATATCTTATACTATGTTTGTAATAATAATAATAAATAATAGTTGATCTGCTTTTTTAAATGTAATGATGACTGCACCAATAAAGCTCTTTTATTTTATTTTTTTCAAAATTTCCATAATATATTTCGCATTTTCTTTGAAAAAAATTAAAATCATGTAGATTAAATGTCAAAGAATTTAGAATTTTATAGCTTTCATCTAAATAGTGGGTTTTTATAGCAAAATAAAATTAAAGTTAGTAACTATTTGTATGCTTTTTAGATACAAAATCCATGTCATACATTACTATACTTATTTCAGCTTGAAGCATATTTTCCTTAAGAAAGTTTATGTAAATAATACCAATAAGGTTTAAATTTGCATTTTTAAATTATTGTTTTAAAACATCAACCTGTATTATAATAGAATGATTATACAATTTTCATCCTAATTGGGGACCATTGTACTTCTAATAGCTCAAGTGGTATGCTGTTTGATTATCCAAAAATTAAAAACTTCTGACCATAATTTTTTTAAATAACATTTATTGAATTTTAAAACCTTTTAGGATTTACTAAATCAGTCTTGTGCTTGTTTAATTGCAAGCTGTTGTACATATTTTGAAAATTTTCAGAAGTTTACAGACTCCTGATGGTGACAGATTTGTCAAGTAAAACCCACTTCAATCATAAATGCTGAAGAAATCAGCTAGTGAGTTATTGTAGTATTCATTTTGTTCTCATCCTTTGATTTGGTGTAAATATTGTGATGGGAATTATTAATATCTCATTCATCTGTTATAGACACTTTTTGCCAATTTCATCTCTTAAAGTTACTAATGAGGAGAAGATTACTAACCAAAAAATAGTCATAAATATACTTAATTTCTTTTGTGGTTTTACAATTTTATTTCAATGCTTATGTTATGTATGTAATAAATATACAGAACAAAGCTTGTATTAAGTTCAATTATTGACCTTTTTCAAAAGAAGTATCATTAAAATTATTAAAAGATTAGTCAGTGCTTTTTAGGATAAGTTTTAAAGGGCTATGCTTTTTTGATAGTAGATAGTAGTTCCAGTAGAATCTCATTACAACAAATGTCAATTTAAACAAATTTTCCAGTTTAACGGATATTATTTGGATTGTTCAAAAAAAAAAAAAAAAAAAAAAAAAATTCTAACGCGATTTTACTATATACCAGATAAATATGCTTGGTGTATTTTGGAATTGTGATTGCAGTGGTTTTTATGTTTTCATACTATTTGAAGAGATGTTACATTTTGCTTCCATACATGTGTGCAAAAAAATAGTGTTTTGTAAAAGCAATTATTTGTCATTGCTTCTATTAGTGCTTTTTATCCCCTTTGATTTTTGTGGTATTTTTAATATATGTATTGTGTCTTGAAGAACTATTTGTAATAGAGATGTGTATATTATAGATAATTTAGGAATTTTTTTATAATTACACATTAGCTTTGTGTTAGAAGAGCAATTTTTTTTTAGAAGAACGTTTATTTTTTAAGAAAAGGAAATGATTATTTTTCGCTTAAAACATACCTTTTCTTTTTTGATTTAAAGTTTTATTATGCCATATTTTAGTTGATATATTGCATTTTAAGGTGGCTGTGTAATATTAAAATTAATCTTATCTTTCGCAAGTGGGATAAGATGTAATTACTCATCTATTTTAAAAGTCAGCAAGAGTTATGAAATAACCTGAAATGTTCTGAAGAAATATTTAGAACAGTTTGAGTTATAGTAAATATGTACTACTTTGTGTATCTGTCAAATATTTAATTTATATACTGAAAATACTATTGTAGTTTGAATAAGAGACATTTTTAACTTGTTCTACTAAGTACAAATTTTTGAACTTTTGTATATTTTTTGTTTTTAATTTTATTTTCTGTCTAGTTATATATTTATGTATATCACATGTTTTGTTCCACGTGAAACATTCAAATCCAGCTCCTCTTGTTATTTGCCTTAAACTAATTTTTTTTTTTTTTTACTTTACTGTATCAACTTTTCCTGTTTAATATATAACCTAAAACTTTTGTATAGATAAAATACTAAGAGTTTCATTTTAGTATTCTCACTATAGTTTTTTCTTTTTTTAAAGTAATGTTTAAGTATATGAGCTGAGTTCAACAGGGGAAAGAAAATATATATATATACCTGAAGTAGTAATCTTATCTACCTAATAAATCGCATTTTGATAAAGAAATGTGTGTATTAGTTTTTATATCTGCATTTAATAAATTTTAATGCTTCTAAAAATAAGATCTATATGGTAAATTTAAAAATAATGTTCAATACGGCTATAAATAATGTTATAATTAAGTGTAGTAATTATGTAAATAAACTTAAGTTTTCTCTCATGTAGTCAGAAATATGATGAAAAAATATAATTGCCCAACTGGTGCACTATTATTTCTTTTGCCAGATCAACTTGTAAGTTATTTGAAATGCAATTATTATAAACTTATCAAGTTATTCATTTTTTTAAAATAAGTAATCAATCACTTATTAATTTACATATAAAGCACTGTATTACATCAAACTGCTTAAGGTAATTTGCTGTAAAATCAGCTTAAGACGTGCTTTATTTTTTATCTTTATAGTTTTGTTGTGTTTTAAGCCATAAAACAGCAAAACATGAGGGCAGCCTATGCGGATTATAGTATTTTAACTTCTATGCTTTCAAAATTTACTTTAAAATGATCATGGTAATTAGATTTTCTCCATGCAAATAACCTTGACTTTTCTGATGTATTACATAAGAGGGTAAACTTTTTAGTAGATAACGGTTAGAAATATTTTTAAGAATATTTAGGATAAAAATTTGTAAATGCACAAAATATTTTCATCTTTCACAATATTTAAAAATTTTCTCCTGTAAAAATTTTTTAAATTTTGTAGAATTTGAAGAATTATATTTTGTCTCTATTTATTGTGTTAGACTGAATTTTTAAATTGCTTATCCTTTTATGTTCATGTCTTTTTGTAAAAAAAATAAAAGTATATTTCTCCTGAAAGACTGGATTTTTTAATATACTTTGTTATTTCCCACCCTTTTTATTCTTATACACCAGTCAACCTCTGAACAAGCTTCTTTAGAAATGGATTCTTGGCCAGTTAAAGGAAAAAGATTAAAATAAAGGGCATGTCCTTGCAATTTATAGTAAGAGATAAGTTTCTTTGTTAAGACAAGGCTATATTTATAAGTATTTTCTTTTTTTAGTTGTAGAGATTTTTTTTTTTCAAAAGAAGTATCAAATATTTAAAATACACATTTATCATGCTATTAAATGTTAAAGAATTTATTATAATCCCAAGTCTAATAAGCAAAAATTGTAAAACCAAGACAGGAAAAGCAAAGCAGGTTAGAACACAATCTTATTATAAAAAAGTATATACTGTAAAATACAAGTTGTAAAAAGGGGAAAAAAAGCAAAACCAATTATATTTAGGAGGGAGGGGCTTATAATTGAGAATTGTTTAAAAATGCATTTAAAAACTGTTTTATTATAAATTTAGAGAAAACGGGTAAATACAGGGGGTGAGAACTTATCACATTTTGGCATATTTTTGCTTAAAAATATTATATAAAATCCTTTCTAAAAATTTGATCTCCCCAGCACATAATTAAAAATATTTATTTATATTTTTTCCTGCTTTGTGTTATTTTATTGAAACAATAAATAATCATTCATTTAATTTATCCTCCCCCATAATTACCACCTTTTATAGCAACAATAAACAAATAATTTATCATCTACATTATCCCCCCCCCCTCCCTAAAATCTTGCAGTTTAATCTTTTGTGCTCAATTTGTGATTTAAAATCTTTAAAAGAATTCTGTATTTTTTTTTCTCTATTTATTACTTTCTTACAACAATAATTAAATAGTCATACTTCCCCCCCTCCCCAAAGCTCCCAAAGTTTAAAATTTTTAAAGCTTATTTTTTTTAAAGATTTTTATGCTCTATTGTTAACTTTGTAGCAACAATAACTAAATAACAGTTCCCTCTCTCCTTAAAAAAAAGGCTGAATTTTAAGACATGGGGAAAACAGAGAATTTTCTCGTTCTTCAGTTCTTGCCCCTGATATATATATATATATATATATATATTAAATTTAAGGATGGAAAAATTGTTTTAGAAAATATATTTATTTAAAAAATTAAATAAAACCAATAGTAATTTATGGTAGTGAGACCTGGACCACTACACAAAAAGATGAAAAGCTACTTATCACTTGGGAAAGGAAGATCCTAAGACAAATTTTTGGACCTATTAAAGAAGACAATACATGGCGTATTAGGACAAATATGGAGTTAGAACAGTTATATAATGAAAAAGATATAATAAATACTATAAAAATAAGAAGAATGCAATGGTTAGGCCATCTAATCAGAATGAGGGATGAGCGAAGCACAAAGAAGATTTATAGTGGTAATTTAATTGGAAAAAGAAGTATTGGTAGACCCAGGAAGAGTTGGATAAAAGAGATAGAAAAAGATCTTGCAGAAAACCAAATTATAAATTATAAAGTAAAGGCCAGAGATCGGAAGGTCTGGAGAAGTATATTGAGGGAGGTCAAAATCCTACATGGATTGTAGCACCATTGTGTAAGTAAGTAAAAAATTAAATATACATGGGAATTTCAAGGATAAGAACAGCCCAAATCAAAAAATGAAGAAATTTTTTAATGTCTCCTCCCTAAATTCCCTATTAGAGTATTTAGAAATTATTCCCTTGGGGGTGGGGGTGGGGACAAGGGGAAATGGGGAAGGTGGATTTTAGATAATGACATTTATCTTTACTACAAAATAAGAAAAAGGATAGTTTTTTTTTAAAGGTATTAAAAATTTTAAACAGTTTGCTGGGAGGGAGGGAAAGAGAATGGCAATTTAAATAACTGATTATATTAATTATTAATAGAGAACAACAAATACCGCAGATTTTTTAAAAATAGGATTTTAGAGAGAGAATCTAAGTAGCAGATTATCTGTTTGTTACTCAAGAGTAACAAATGGAACATGAAATTTTTATAAATAAAAAGAGTTTTAAAATGTATGTAATATTAAAATATGTTGTGGATGTTGGAGAAAGCATGAATTTCAAAGTGAGAGGGAGGGTGTTGTAATTTAGATGATTGATTATTTACTTATTGTTACTAAAGAGCAACAAATAGGACAAAAGAACTTTAATTTTAGACTTAACTCCAGACAACAGTCAATGGAAACTCTCTCTCTCTTTTTTTTTTTTTTTTTTTTTCAATTACATCAGTGTCTTTGAAAATTAATAACTTGCACACAAATTCTTTTAGATATCAATAAACATTTGAAAATAAGATCGCACATGCACTAATATTAATCTCTTGACTCAGGAAAATGGTAAATACATTTGATTTTGTTACGTACTTCTGTCCTTTGACCTTGAAGTATGTTGTACATTCCCAATTTCCTTTTCTCAGATGTACTTTGAATGTGGTAGAAACACAAAACATACTGTTTCCAAATTCATTCAGGCAGTTCAATACTTTTTTTATTATTATTCAGATTGCTTGATTGCCACCACTTTTTAAAAATAGTATAATTCAACTTATTTAATCTGTCATTAAATAAGGTAAATTATAGGGTGGTCATAAGAAAATTCCACAATATATGAACCTCTAGCGGCCTAACCACTCAACTAGTCGAAAAGAAATTTTAGATATACCTATTTGAAGGTATGCGCTCAAGATCGCGGTAATTTAAAACAATAGAGCTCTCACGGTTACAGTGAAAAAAATTCGAATGGCAACCCTCATTTTTTTCATGTGAAAATTCATCAGTGGATTGAAAAACCATAAGTGGCATTGGAATGATACACATAGGATAAAAATTGCTGGCATAAAACACTTGCAAAAAAGACCATTGTGAGGAACGAAGAAGTGGCTACAAGACATGCTTTTCAATAGCCAATTTTTTTTTTCACTTGTGAACTGAGTAATGTTGTAAGATTTGTTTTAAAATGTGTTTTTGAGTTTGTGTACATATAATGAAAATAAAAATGTAATAATTTGTTTTAGAGAGCTGAATATTACATTACATAGGAACTGATTAGGATTGAGTGCCACGATATTACACTGGCAATTTTAGTCATACATGTATCATTCCAATGCCATTTATGGTTTTTCAATGCACTGATGAATTTGTGCAGGAAAAAAAAAGGGTGTTGCTATTCGAAATTTTTTCACTGTAACCATAACCATCAGAGATCTATTGTTTTAAATCATCACAATCTCGAGAACATACCTTCAAATAACTAAATCTGAAATTTCCTTTCGATTGGTTGAGCAGTTAGGTCACTAGGGGTACATATATCAGAGAAGTTTTTTATGACACCCTGAATTTCTACTTCAAAAAAGTGGTGACGACCAAGCAATCTGAATTTTCAAAAAAGTAGTGAACTTTCAACACTGCTTTCACTATGCATTACTTGAATATATTTTTAAAGATGTATACATAACATGTATACATTAAACAAGTTTGAACCAGTTTGTTAAAAAATAAAATCACAAAATGTTTTAATCAGGGAGGGGGGGTGGCAGACACAAGTCAGTAACTTATTTTAGTTTATCTTACAAGGAATGTTTCCTTAGGCAGGTCACACACTGAGGCGAAACATGCGACATATTGCATGATTTTGAGGGAAAAACAGGTCTGAAATGGCTTTCTTCTTTGTTTTGTTCTGTTTTTTCTCCTGTGGCACACTTGATTTTCCTCCTGCCAGAGTTGGGCAGTATCGACAATAGATGTATTTGAAATACATTTGTATTTTCAACCTTCAAAACAGATGTGGTTTGGTAATGTATTTTAGAATGCTTTTTCAAAGTATTTTGTATTTTCAAAATACATTCCTCCAGATTTCAAGATGTCGTGTCCAGTAGGGCTGGATTATTTATCAATATATCGGCAGATATTGATATTTCTTAGCTATCACAATAACAATATCTAAACTTTGACTCTGTTGATATATCCCAATAATATAACAGTGTTAACAAACACTGCAATTATGAACACGAGCACCGAAAAAAATATCACCAAATAACTCAGAACTCAATAAAATAATAATATTTTGCACTCACTGCCAGCAAACCTGAAAAAAAAAAATTCTATTCCATTGTCTTCAACCTCTTTTCTCATCCAAAACAGAAAATCTACATTGATAATCTTCCTTTCCATTGATTATCTGCAGTAGAAACTATCCCAATCATTGCAATACACCTATCCCTTCTCAATAAACCTTAAGTTCGTTCGACTCTCTGCGTAATACTGAATAATACTTATCATC
This sequence comes from Maratus speciosus, assembly GCA_963932465.1. Classification (NCBI taxonomy): domain Eukaryota; kingdom Metazoa; phylum Arthropoda; class Arachnida; order Araneae; family Salticidae; genus Maratus; species Maratus speciosus. The sequence goes on from OZ010796.1 coordinate 310,729,705, forward strand.
CTTTCTCATCTCAACTGTGATTAGTCTCTACACCTATTCCAATAACTCCAGATAATTGATACATTATGAATAATAACGCATGAGCATTGGTTATTCATTGATACGAAGATAATGGATGATCATCGAGTCTATACCTCAGAAGGTAGAATTCTCGGCTTGCAAGCAACCAATGAGAGTCCGCTAAAGTTTCCCCTTTTGCTTATAGGAAAGGTGCAATGAAAGTTGGCGAAAAGCCCAAGGTCAAAGCAGTCTTTCACAGTGGTGATTGGTTGTTTTTAAAAAGAGCTTCCCAGTCAGTAATGTTTATTCATATTAACTTCTTTGTCGTATTTTTGTTAGAGCGAAGTTTTCTGGAGTGAATTTAATATATTCTGTATTGATATTTTTCAGCTATGAATATATATCAAAAAAAAAAAAAAAAAAAAAAAAAATTAGTATAAAACTATTCTCAAGTGTGATTTAAGTATTTATATATTTTTTAAAAAGGTTTCAATGTTGTTTTCTTGTAGTAAATAGGTAGAAAGATATAAATACAGGGAACTGCTCTGCTCAACAAACGCAAAACATTGTGACACACTTACAAATTCATTTTTAAACGTAAAGGCACAAAATTGGAAGGCCTGGATTTTGGAAGCAATTTAGAAACGAACTGTGTTTTCCATTTTTTGATAAATAAATTACCTATCGAGTTAAGCGATTTTGATCACGTGAAAAAGACGTTTTTCACCCTTTCTTGAGTGGTTATTCTTCTTTCGCGCGGAAATTCCGTCAAAACGCGCCCTTTGACACTATTTTCTGAAAGATCTATTACGTTTGCAAAAAAAAATGGAAAAAACTGAAAAGAAAACCAGTTTGATTACATAGTTTCTGAACAACACCTGCTAGTTTCATGCATTTCCGAACAAAAATAAATTAAAACTTATGTCATAAAGTTGCCCTTTTGTATTTAAGAACAGCCAAGAATGAATTGATTCTTTAGAGAAAGATTGAAGAGCAACATTTCTGTTGCATCTATCATCCACTGAAACCTATTTAATAACAAGTATATTAGCACCACATGTGGCATTAAATTAATTTTAGTTTTTTCCAGAGTTTCCTCTTTTCCTGTGTTAATTAAAATAAAATCGTCAACGTCCTAAATTTAAGAATGTTCTATTTTAGTTTGTATTTTATAATTTTGTCAGTTATTCGCAAAGTACTTCAATAGTTAAAATGTCGCTGATAAATAATGCATAGAGTAGGAAGAATAGGAAACATACTGTTTTTGAAGGAAAATACTTTGCAACAAATGGTATATGTGTAAACACATATCAAACATTGGTTTCATTTCTAAAATAATTTTTTTTATAAATATATATACTTATTTAAATTTTGCTGTGTGAACATATAGGTATAAGACATTGAGTAGTTGTTCCCTACATCTGTTTTTACTTAAATTGCTGCTATTATACCATTTATGTTTCGAAATTAGCAAAATTTCTATTCTTGCACAATTTAAGGTAGTTATCATGATATATCACAAATATCAATATTAACTCGTTGATATATTGCGATATTAAATTTCTGATATCGTCCAGCCCTAGTGTCCAGTGATGTAAAATACCCAGGTATTTATTTTTAAGGGTAAATACCCATTTTGGGTATTTACCTGGGTATTTATTCTCCAATCAAATATAGCTGTGAAAAAAACTTATAATACTATTAGTTATAATGGATTACTGAAAAAAAATAAAAATTTAAACCATTAGACTTTTTACAACTCTTAAATTTTAAAGAAACTCAGCATTTTACATTTAAATATCTTTTAATATTTTAAATATTGAATTTAAATGTCTTTTTTAAAATTAAAATGAAGAGTGTAAAACAATAATGTATTTATTCATAAAAAAATTATTAAAAATATAATTTTAATTAAATTTGTATAACAGGTGCACTTAATATGTGCCATATTGTTTCAGCTAATATTACGGTAGTAGTGCTATAATAAAGGGGACACATTCTCTAATTTCTCTTCACAAGACTTTTTCTTTCCCTGATACTCTTTTTCTCTGCAAATAACTACATCTGTCTAAGATTAGTATCTAATTTTATATGATGACCAATTTCAAAAATAAATATGATGTATATATCTGAAGGTTTTAAGATGCAGTTGTCGAAAGGAAAAAAGGATTGAAAAAAATGACCCCATGCATTTTATTCACCAAATTTTCCCAGAAAACAACTAAAATAGACATTCAATAGAAAATTATGTATTCTTTCATGTTATATATAAAAAAAAGCTTAGAGCTTGTCTCCATACTGAAATTGTACCAAACTCTGAAATTTTCAATGCAAATATTTCAACATCATATTTGGCTTTGTCATTAAATTTTGCTTTAGGAAACCAAATGGAAAGCCATTTACTCAAGTAGTTTAGGAATTATGAAAAGATTTAAAATTTGGAACTCCTAATGCTAAATTCATTTTTAATTATTGCAAAACAGATTGCAATGTGGGTAGTTTTGTAAGCTTAATTCCAGAACTACTTTGCAGAATAAACTCTAATTTTATAATTCAGATGCCTTTAGAAATCTATTTTTGTTAGAATTATTTATAGGTTACAATTCATATTTTTTTAAAAGCATTTTTAATTAATTTTGGCAAAAAAAAAAAAAAAAAAAAATGTAACTAATGAAATTTTTAACAAAAATCAATTTCTGGATGTTTCGATTATGATAATATTAAAATTACAATTGTAACTATAAATGTATTTAACATTAGGAGTACCAAATTTTAAACATTCTTAATTACTAAGCTGTTCGACCGAATAGTTTCCCATTTGGTATTCTAAGGTAAAATTTACAGAAAAGGCCAAATATATCAAAATTAAGTGATCATATTGAAAATTTCAGAGTTTGGTACATTTTATAGTAAAGATGACCTTTTTTTTTTTTTTTTTTTGTAAACGTAATTTGAAAAAGTCATAATTTGCAGTCAAATGGCTATTTCTGTTTCTTCTCTGGAAATTTGGACATTAAAATGTTTTTTTTTTTCCCTTGCATCACCAGATTTAAAATATCTATTGCAAGATTGAAAACGCATAATGATTTTTTTTTAATTTTTTTTTTTTTGTAAATATCTCCTGAATAAGTTTTTTTCCCTTTTCTTTGCAATAAAGATATAAAAATTAGTTATATAGATAATATAGTATGGTGTTAAGTTTTCATATACTAAATTAATTCGATGTTCATTTGATCGAAAGGATTCGATTAATTCTCTAGCTAGTTTAAAAACGGAGACTTTTTTAAAAAATATGAAACCAAAGCACATCATCTAAAAGTCTTCTCTTTAGCTGATAAGTTTCTTCATTTATTACCATAATTTGTAAAAATATCTTATGTTTTTAACCCCTTATAGTTCTTTGGGATAATACTTTCCCACCATAGGTTTATTTTCTCATTATTGCTTTCTAAAGGGATAATGTGCCTTATTGGTTCTTTTGTGCATGTTAATGTATCCCAGTATTCCAACTCATTACTCCATATGGCTGAGTATAATATAGTTTTTTCGTCTACTGTTGAAGCATGAACGTCACCATCATTTCTCTCTTTTTGGAATAAATTGCTGTTTCCCCTTACAAAGTGCTACAAGTAATATGATGTACATCCTACTTACTACAACTATGAGAACAGAAAGAAAACTTTCTTCTGCTCTTGTACTGGTTTGTAAAACGGCCTTTCTGTGACTGATGGAGAAAGATTTTTGAAATGCGTTGCATTATCTTCTTTTTTATTGTGTATCTAAAAAGTGTCTTTCTTTGTTATTATGTGATAAAAATTTATAAACTCCTTTTTTATGTTAAATTTAGAAAAACAATCTTGATAAGAAACAAACTTTAAACTAGCTTGAGTGTTAAAGGTTTAAGACAGTCCAATTAACTTCCCAATATAGTTCCTGGAAATTTCAAGGAATACTTTTTTTTTTAACCTTTTCATCTTAAATTTGACTGAACACTGCATGTAAATGGTTAGTTTGTTTGATGGTTCTCACTATATCAATTACGTTTGTTAAAAAGAAATAATTGATTGGTACTTTAAATATCAGAACATACTAAATGGAAAAGATTTGCAAGGCTTCTCAATCAGACAACATACATTTTTCATTAATTAAACTGAATGCTTCTATCATATTTGAAACATACAGACCTATGGTTTCAAGAAATTTTTCAAGATTCGTGATATTCTACAGCGAAATATGAAAATACCCAGTTTTTTGGGAGGGTATTTACCCAGGCCTTAGATAAATATCCAAAAAATAAATACCCACTGGGTATTTATTTTGGGCGCCACCACCTACCCACTGGGTATTTACCCTTCCCACATCACTGGTCGTATCTAAACCGCAGATCTTAGATTTGCAACAGGGAAACACATGCCTGCCTGTTTTTAATAGTTTTTAAATTCATTTCTGCAAGTTTATATGTACACATTGTTTAACATTTGATACGATATACGATAAAGATATTAATGAGTCGGATGTTTTCTTCTGCAGAAGCACTTTTGCTGAGTAGTCACAAAAATAGTTGTTGTAATTCATAACATTCAATGAAAATTCCAAAAAAATATGTTGTGTGAAAATTGTTGCATAGGCAGGTGCTGCCTATTTAAAATACATTAGAAGTGTAAATGCTGCTGGTTACCACAGATGCTCATGAAATTAACAGCTAAATCTCCTAATGAAAATATCAGACATGAAATATTTTTAATGTCCTGTTGATTATAACAAAAAAATTAAGGGAAAATATTAGCAGTATAAAAAAAAGATGTTTATTTATATGTTAAATTTTTGGATGATAAAACAAACTTCAAAACCTATTTAAAGGTGAAATTTTAGTCTTGCACCATCATGTATATATTTTAACATTATTTTCCCTACTTTCCTAGTATTCATTCAGTCAAGGTTCTAATATGATTTATATATTATCCTTTGATAGTCATTTACTTGGAACAACTTTAAAATAAAAGTAGTTAAATTTATTCATAAAGTATGCATATGTTCATTAACTGTATTTACATTGAGTATATTAGAAATTGGATGTTTAATAGCGGACTTGGGTTTATTATAGTTAAGTGCTTACATAGTGACTTTGCATTGCAAAACATTTTTACACTTCATTTTGTATTTTACACATGCAAAGCTAACCCTGGCTTCCTGAACATTCTGTTTGGTGTATAAAACATAGATGAAAATCATTTTTAATTAAAAACTCGAATACATTTTTTTTTATGTTTAACTTTTTTTTTTTTTTTTTTTTTTTTTTACCAACAACACAAAAAAGCAATTTTATATGAAAAATATAAGTTATGCATTTAAACAAAGTTTTGATATTTATTAAAAATGATTAATACAATTTGCATAACTACAGACATACACGCATTAAAATTTTTATTAAAGACAATTAAAATATAGTTAAAAATATATATAAACGTTTCGGCTATTTTCATAGCCCTCATCAGTAAACAAGTAGAGTCACAAAACAGCAAGAGCCACAGTAAACGAAAAAACACAGTATGTATTTACAGTATGCTTTTTCGTTTACTGTGGCTTTTGCTGTTTTGTGACTCTACTCGTTTACTGATGAAGGCTATGAAAATAGCCGAAATATTTATATATTTTTTTAACTATATTTTAATTGTTTTTAATAAAAATTTTAATGTGTGTATGTCTGTAGTTATGCAAATTGTGTTAATTATTAAGTAATCCAGACGTAATTATGTATGTATTTTTAAATTATTAAAAATGGTTCTTTCGCATTAGCTATATACCAAGGATTAATAGCCAAAGAATACACAAATTATAGCAGCTTTTTTTATTCTACTTATTTCATGATAGTTCGATAATATATCGATTAAATTTGCATTTATTTATTTATTATTGAGGAACTTTTAATATTGTTATTGAATATTAGCCATCGACAAATGATGAACTTATTTACATCACTTTAAGTACATACTGGTAAATCTTCCTCAGTCAGACTGATTTGCTAGAGAGAAATTTATTACTCAAATCATCACCATTGTCAATATGACATCATGGGCATGTTTTTGTTTTATAATACAGAGCAGCAATCTCACTCGGATTAAATATGTCCGATATACATCGCAGTGTATAGAACATAGGTAAAAATCATTTTTTAATTGAAAATTTATAATTTTTTAAAATTTAGTATATTTTCACGGATTTCCAACCAACTATAACAAAAAAGCATTTTTGAGACTTTCTTATTAGCCACATACCAGCGGTAATCGCGAAAGGTTTTTATTATTTATAGCAAACTTTGTTATTTTCATTATTTCAGCATTTAACACATTCACGCCGGCGCAGTGGGTCACACTCGACTGTCTCAGAGCTGCCAAACCTCCAGGTTTTTGGATACAATTATTTTAATACAGAAAATGTTGTTTTATTTAATTAGAACAATTGGGCGATTTAATGGAACATTTTCTCTAAAATATTAGTGGTCTGCAAAAGCCAGAGACTTGACAACTCTGAGATGGTCGAGTGTGACCCATTGCGCCAGCGTGAACGTGTTAAACACGTAGTTCAATTACATGTCAATTAAATTTGTGTTTTACTTATGTATTTGTGAGATTTTAATTTCGTTTGGCAATTTAGTTATGGAATATTACACATAAACGAATAAATGCTAAATTTCATCGTTATTTTAAGTGTAAGGGTTAATCTTCTGTAATTAGGTTGCACATATGTTTGTGAAATGAATTTAAAAAAATTCAAGCTTGAAAATTATTTTAAAAACCCATAAAAGCTGGGTGAATTGAAAGACAGTTTTTAAAAAAGTCTCATTTGAAAGTACTTTTTTTTTCTATTTCATGGTGTAAAAATTGCAGTTATGCAATAGTTAGAAGTTACAAAATTGCAAATTTTCATAAAGAAAAAATTGCTTATTTATGTCGCCGTTACTATTGATATGACATTAGAGTTATTCACTGTTATCTTTTTTGCTTTATAATACAGATTCACAGACATCTTTTTTGCTTTATAGTAGAGATTGTTTGTAAAATAATTAATACAGTGAAGATATAAATTAGCTGAGCAAGTTTTATAGTCTAAAACCGTATTTCGATTCTCTTTAGGGTTTCAATAAAAAATGGAAATTTTAACCAATTAATATAGTATACGTATGTATATACAAATATGTTACTAATTTAATTAATCAAAAGCGTATACATCTTACAAAGACACATCATTATGCACATGTGGGTATGTGCTATGCATGTGTTTGTTTAAAATAAAATTGAAATATTAAAGCATTTTGTATGGTTTTATAACTAATAATCACATACATTTATCATTTTTAACTGATGTTGTTATTTGCATATAAAAGTTTGAAAACCGAAATTAATGTTTATTGTACAAAGAGTTGAAATTGAATATTTGGCTTTTAAAATTGAAAAAATATTTTAAAAAAAAACATTTTTTATGATGATACAGTATGGGACCTCAAATCCGAAAGACCCAAAATCCGGAACTTTTTCTTACCTTATTTAAAAGAAAAGAAAAGAAAAGAAAAAAAAAAAAAAGTCTGAATTTTTTAAAAAAAAGTACTTTAGATGAAAATATTTCACGCCAGTGGCAAAAGGTAGCGCTACATACTTGTTTCTTTATTTAACTTCTGGAGTTCACAAAAAGAATGATGCGCATGCACCTGACCTCGGCACGTGCATCCTTTAACCTTGAGCACTTCAGAATGCGTAGGCCATTTTTTCTATCGTTCACTTGCTGGTTCGTTCTTCACTTGTGCTGATGTTCTTATCATTTTTCTTAGTGATTGCAATTTTATTTGGTTTCATTCATAAATTTGGTTTTTTTAGCAATGTCAAATGCAACTTCACTTAAGAGATAGCATTCCTCACTGACCATTGCTGATAAAGTGGAGTTATTAAAGAAATTAGATAGCGGCACTTCGGTAAAAAATGTGTGTAAAGAGTATGCATCTGAACGTCGACCATTTACGATTTAAAGAAACAACCAGAGAAGATTTTTAAAGCTTTTTCGGAAAGCAATGTTCCAGAATTGATGGTGCATCAAAAAACTTTGCATAATTAAAAAAATATTGATGTTGATAGAGTTGTAATGGAATGGATTCGGCAACGACGATCTGAGAACTTTCCATTAGATCTGCAGTTATTATGGCACAGGCAAAAAATTTTCATGCTGAGTTAAACATTTCTATGCCCTGTGATTATTCAACAGGATGGTATAACAAATTTAAGAACCATCATGGATTACGTTTAGTTCAGATTTCTGGTGAGAAGGCATCAGTGGATTTTGAAGCTGCCGATTCCTTCATCAAAGAATTTGAGGACATCATTACCCAGTTAAAACTTTTGCCAGAACAGGTTTATAATGCAGATGAGACTGCATTGTTTTGGCATTACGTGCCCAGGAAAACCTATGTGACATCCAAGGAAACTTCAGCTTCTGGATTTAAAGACTCCAATGAAAGACTGACTGTTATGGCCTGCACAAATGCTGCCAAAACCTATAAATGTAAATTATTAATAACCGGCAAAAGTAAAAATCCAATAGCTTTAAAGGGGGGTAAAGATTTTGCCAGTTCTTTACAGAACGAGTAATTGAGCATGGATGACAGCAGAAATATTCAAAGAATGGTTTTAAAATCATTTTGTTCCGGAAGCTCATGACCATTGCTAGAAACAAGGTCTTCCAGAAAACTGCAAAATCCTCCTTTTGCTTGATAATTGCTCAACTCACACTGGTTCAGGAGTTGTAGAAAAGAACAATGTTGTTGTGCATTATTTACCACCCAACTGCACATCACTTATCCAGCCGACGGATCAAGGGATTCTAAGAAGCTTGAAATGTTTCTACAAGAAAGAGTTTATAAAAGCTATGCTAATTGCATGCAGCAGCAGTACTGGCATATTGCAGTTCCAAAAGCAATTTAATGTAAAAGATGCGTTATGGCGGGCAGCTAGTGCTTGGCAAAGCATTCCGCAGGAAACTCTTGCAAACGGATTGCATAAATTATGGCCATCATTAACCAGTTTAGATGACAAGTAAAGCAATGGTGAATTTTGTATGTTTTCAGTTTCTGCAGAAAAGACCCTTATTCAAGACCTGCTGAATTATGCAAAATCCATGACGTACACAGGCAAAGAAAGTTTGCATGAGGAAGCAATTGAGGATAGTTTCAATGTAGATAACGATGTACCTATAACACATTCACTAACAGACCAAGAGATTTGCGACATGGTTTTAAATCCAGAAAATAATGGTGATGATGATGATGATACCAGCGATGACGATGTTGATCATCCAAATGCTATAAACATCCCTATAGATAAGTGCATTAGTCTGACAGATGAATTGATTCACAAGCCTGCAATGGGTTTGTTGTTTAACTTTTGATAATTGATTTTTATGTATTTTTTAGCTCTGGATCTGAAAATAACCTTCATTTTTAACCATCATGTCAGGATTTTTTGCAAATCGTAAATTTTAATGGTAAAAAGTGAAAAAATAGAGCACATCTGATACTGAAACATACAGGAAATGGATGTGTTTCTTAACTTTTGATAACTAATTTTTATATATTTTTTAGCACTGAATTCGAAAATGACCTTCATTTTTATCCATCAAGTCAGGATTTTTTTTTGTAATGAAATCGTAAATTTCAAAGTTAAAAAATAGCAAAATTTTGATACTATAAAATAGATGTGATGGTTGTGTTTTTTAAATTTTGATAATTGATTTTTATGTACTTTTTAGCACTAAATCTCAAAATAACCTTAATTTTTAACCACCACTTTAGAATTTTTCGCAAATCGTAAATTTCAAAGTTAAAAAGTAAAAAATTTGCAAAAATTCCTTATGTGGTGGGAAAATACAAAATACGTAAGAATCAATTATCAAAAGCTAAGCAATATGACACAACCCAAATTTTGCAGGCTTGTGCTATGGGATTAAAACAAAAGAGTTTTATAGCCCAAGAACAAATCATGCAACACTATAAGATAAAAGATGTGTTGCAGAAAGAAAAGCCAAAGCAGATGAAACAATTGAAATTATCAGACATGTTTAAAGTGTCTGACAAATAAAAATTGCCAGCTTTATTATTATTTTACAGTGGATGCGACCCACTTTAAAAAGTGTGCAAAGTGGAAACCAACCAAAAAAAAAAAAAAAAAAATGCAGAGCGACATGAGGAGAGGTGTCCGCGCCCCTCGCTCTGCTGCAGAGCGCTAACTGACGTCTCCTCTTTCTTTCTTTTTTTTTTAACATTAGCTATAATTTTATGCTCTGTTATATTTAAAAAATTTCTAAGGTTAGGTAAGCACGCTTTCAATATTTCATTTTTCTTTGACAATTTTTGAATTCAAGTATTTATTATCATTATTTTCTTTTTTCTAAAGACAGTTTTAACTATGTTTTTTAAAATTAATAATTGTTTGTTTCTAAAATATTTTTTATTTTAACTACATACTTTTAAAAGCACAAATTATAAATCTTATGCTAAACAGAATGAATACCAAAATTCATCATATTAATGCCGTTTGTACATCCATTTTTTGAGTGAAGACCTAAAATCCGGAAAAGCAGTGGTCCCGATCATTCCAGATTTGGGGTCTTATACTGTAATAAAATTTAGTTAAAAAAAAAAATGATGAAGATATTCAATATGTTATGAAAGTTTAAGTAATTATAAATCTGTGACTTATTCACAACCAATGGTGTATCCTGTTGGGACACCTGTTTACAGGAGCATACTAATGCTCCCCTCTCTCCTTTAATCTGGAAAAAACACTGTAGCAATAAATTTTTGAAATTTTAAAATGTATTTTGAAAAGTATTTTGTAATTTGTATTTTAATGTCAAAAACCAATGTATTTTGTATCGAAAATAGTTTTTCAGTGTATTTTGTCCAACTCTGCCTCCTACCGTCTCAGAGTGTGAGCTGCCTTAGAGAGCACACTAAAAATGATACTGAAGTATCTATGTCTGCATACAATAAAACATCAATCAAATTTAGTAGCAGAATATCAATAGATTTCTTGGAATAAAATTAAAAACTTTGTTTTTTGCCAAAACCAATACTTCATATAGGTTGATGAACGTTATGCAATTTACAAGCTAAAATTGGTGAATGTAATGATTTTAACGCTGCTTTTTAAACAAATGAATTTTGCAATTTTTTAAAATTAAAATGTCACTAGTAATAGTATATTTTATGCACGTTTAAATAATAAAAGCAAGTTCAGATAACCTTTAAACACTTCAACTTTCGATCTCAATTATTAAGATATTTTAATTTTCTTCTTACGAGGGGTCATAGCTGTGCATATAAGAATAAACATATAGAATATCGTCTGTATATTATTCAGAGAATATATATATATAAAAAAAAAAACTAAGATTGATAAATTTACAGAACAAACAAACTCCACATTATTAATAATTGAAACATGAATATTCCAAACACATTAACGTATACAGTAAATTCTGTCTAAGGCGGACTCTGTATAAGCCGGAAATTTGTCTGCCGCAGAAAATTTTTCAAGTCCTGGCAAACCCATAGAAAATTACATTAATTCATGCTGCATAAGGCGTAATCTGTCTAACGCGGAAACAGAAAGCATTTTAAGGTCCCACCAAAACCAAAATTTTGCATAAGGTGGAAAAAAGGATAATTTAAAAATGAAAAGCATTTTGTTTATTAAACTTTAAAACTGATAAGTCAAATACTCAATGTCATGCATGTTAGTTAAATTCCGTAACACTTTGAAAAAGTTTATTCAAAAAGACAGAAACTGTTTAAATTTTAAGGAATTTATGCTTCTGCCATTTTTTCATATGCAAAATTATATTAAAAAGTTAATATTTCTAGTAGAATGAACATTTATCAAAATATATATTTTCAAAAGTGCAATATATTATACTTTAAGGATGTACTCAAATTCAAAGTAATAGTGTTCTGTCTCATTCTCGAAGTTTATGGGGGGGGGGGGAGGGGGGTTGTTAGTTTTTTTCTTTGCATGTGTGTGTGTGTAAACTTCCAATTTGCATGTATTACAGCAGTACTAAGGAATTGAATAGCGTTTCTCATTTATCTATGCAGACAAAAGATCTTTCAGAATTTCAGTTTTTGACTGATTTTCGAGTCAGGAAAATCAATAAAGAATCATCAAATTCGAGGGATATATATATATTTTTTTTGTGTGTGTATGGGGGGGGGGGGGGGGAGCTTTTTTGCATAAGCTGGAATATTGCCTACCACAGAAAATTTTCTCAGTCCCGATTGATTCTGCCTTAGACAGAGTTTACTGTATGTGGAATCTGAGGAACTTGGCTGCTGGGAAATATTGAAACAATTCGATCACTTTCTGACCAACCCAAATCTGTGTTGCAGATTTATTTATTCATATACTAACATTCAAATAAAAGTGTTTGTAATAAATAAACATGGTTACAGAAATTTTTTTCTCTTTTCTTTTTATGTATTGAAATTTTCATTTTCCTACGCTTTTACACTGAAATGAAATATTCTTTTAAATGCAATTAAATGAAACATTCTTTTGTACAAAGTTTTTTTTTAGTGTTAAATTTCTGTTATAAATGATAATTTATTATAATTAAAAATAGGATCCCCCCCCCACCCCCTTCCCAAAGAAAAGTTATTAGGTTGCCAACAGAGTCTGTGTTTCGGCTAATAATGAAAAATTCATAATTTTTTTAAACTAAGGTATTGAGATTCCACACCAAACTTTTATATAATTATGTATCAACATAAGAAGTATCTTCATTTTTTTTTTCAAAAAACCTTCTTTGTTAGTTTCACAGAACTTCTAACCTAGGTTTCAATAAATAAAGAAAAAACCTTACTCGCATTGTTTAAAATGAGTTTGTTTACATGTATGTGAAGAGAGTTGTGTCTTCACCTAGCAGAACTATGCTAAACTCTGATTGGCTTACAACAGTGCAAATTATTTTCTGATGCCAGAAAGCAGTATAAAATTTTTCAATTGGAAACTTGTTTTGTGACCGATTACCTCTGTGGTTTAATATTTTTACCATTCACAGAAGAATGAATTTGTTGTGTATACTTCGATGGAATGTGAAATGAACCAGTCGAAATCCAACATCACGATATTTCAAAATATATAGATATTTAAATAAAACTCATTTCTCAAAGGGGAAAAAAACTTTCTAAAAATGTAACTTTTACCTAGTTTTTTCAAAAAATAATTTTATTAAAAGATACCTGATTAGTTACTAAATTGTGATGTGGTCAACCCTGATCAAATCCTTCTTTACTCAATAATATATCTCAATAGCATAAATATACAGGCAAAGTTTTTTAATCTGCACAAGATGGGACCAAAGGATGTGCAGATTATAGAGTATTATATAGATTGTGAGTCGTTTTATTTTTCCTGGAGATCATTCTAATACCATACTCAGAAAAGTATAAGATAAAAATGAAATCTAATAATATGCTATCTTATAAAATGCAATTTTTCAAGTGCTTTTAGTAAAGCAATTATATATTTAAAGAGTAATAAATATTTGATAATGAAAATTAAGTTTTTTTCCGTTATCTGTTGGCGAAGTTTGTGTTTTTTCCAATGATCTTTGACGAAATTCACGTTTTATTACCGCGATAGATTTATGAAATTCGCAATTTTTTTTTATGACAGATTGGCAAAATTCGCTGTGACTCTGCAATCTTTTGACGAAATTTGCAATATTTTTCCTCGATTGTTTTACAAAATTCACGTTTTTTTTTCCACGATCGTTTGATGAAATTCATGGTTTTTTTTTCAATCAATTATGGAAATTCACGATCATTTCACAATTTTTTTTTTTTTCAACGACCTTTGACAAAATTCACGTTTTTTCCTGCGATTGATTGATGAAATTCACAATTTCTTCTGCGACCATTCATTAGAGTTTGCGATGTTTTTCATTGACAAATTGGCAAAATTCGCTATGTGTTTCTGTGATCTTTTGACAAAATTTGCAACATTTTTTCTCGATTGTTTACCGAAATTCGCATTTTTTCCTGCCATCATTTGCCAACATTCTTGATATTTTTCAACAAGATTGGCAATGTGTGCAATTTTTGACGATATTCGCGATTTTTTTCCAAGAACGTTTCACGAAATTAGCTATTTCTTTTTCATGATTGTTTGTCGAAATTCATATTTTTTTCGCAATTGATTGACGAAATTCATGATTTTTTACCACGGCTATTTGTAGAAGCTCGCCATATTTTTCAGCGACAGATTGGCAAAATTCGCAATATTTACTTTTGCTAAGCAATGCGGATTATAGAAAATTGCAGATAATAGGTGCGCAGATTATCGATCCTGTACTGTATATCAGATCAGCAGGCAACATTTATCGATAAGGTAACAGTGCAGTCAGGCTCTGGACTTAAGTCCATCACAGATGAGATCCCCAAAATGAGTAAAATGATTAAGAAAAAATTTCTTAAATCTCCAAGAAAAAGTTTAATTTCATTCAAGCTCTGATATCTAACACATTAAGTCGGGGCTCTTGATAAGGGAGGGGGGGGGGGAGCAAATTTACAAACTTATTTGGCAAATTTGTTTAAAACTTTAATAAAAAGTATAATATACTTTCTATTTTTGATAGTCTTGGCAAAAGTTACAAATCTAATTGGGAATATTATTAAAGTTTTACAAATAAGAACTGTATTACATTTTCTAACTGTGGTAACCTGGCAAAATTATAAAATTGTTGGCAAATACCGAAATTTAACTTGGCAATTTAAATTTTTCACCCCCTCCAATAAAAAAGTCTTAGTAATGGCCCCGGATTAAGTAACAGATACCTCAATAAGAACTTTTCTGTTCTCTGAAAATACCTTAAATTAGGTATGCTGTAGACAAAATATTTTTATTAAAATTGTTTTTGAAGAAATATTTAAGATATTATAGCCCCAAACAGCAAAAGAAAATTTCAGTTAACCTTAGTTTCATGAATATTTTATTAAAATGCAGGAAAATCTCTGAATACTTCTGAAAAACATTTCAAGACACTATTTCGCTTTGAGGGGAGTGGGGTATCTGAAAAGCTACTGCACATTGAAATATCCCTTTTTATTTTGTTTATTGAATTAAAATAATAAATATTGCATCATCTACTTGGGCAATTTTTCAAAATTTTCTGTATTATTTTCAATAATCGCATATTTTAAGTCCTCTTCAGAATACTTTAAAAATACTTTTGCTTACACTTCTGTAATTGCATTAGAATTTTATATGTTCTTAAACAAAGAAAACATTCTTATCATTTTAGATTAACTTGTTTAATTTTATTCATACGAGTTCTTTTGCAAAAATTAAATTTACTTCTGAATCAGACTATTTTTATAATACAGAAAATAATGAATATTATGTATGCTTATACAATTAAAATAGTCTATGTTTGAAGTTACAAATACTTAAGGCTTGTGTGATAAAACTAATCAAACTGGAAAATGCATTTAAGCAGTAAGTGAACAAGAAAATTTTGTAAAAATGGCACTGTTTAATTATTGGAGAATTTCCCTTCTCCTTGACTAAATGTAATATTGCAATATGTAAGAATTTTTAAGCTCATTTTGGTAATTAAAGATAAATCTGAAAAATAAACATACAATATTTTTTTCATTCTGGTGCACTAATAATGCAGTTGACATTTCAGCAATCTAATAATTGGCCAGTCCATAACAGCTGTACAAATTATTTTTTTTAAAGGAAAACAAATTTATTTACAAAAAACATAACTACATACCTCAATAATTGAGACAGGGTTTTTAAATTGAACTTGCTATATATATATAAAAAAATTAACATACCATAATTTTTTTCAAATAATAGTGGAAGTCTTTTTTTTTTTTTGTTGTTGTTGAAGATTTGTGGAAAACTTTCTAATCCATTTTAATATCCAATCATAGCTTTAATTGCAACTATAACTTGCAACAATACATTTCATTCAACATAAAATACATTTTCTAGCAAACAAAATTAATATATATATTGGGAGTACAAATTAATTCGGTCCGTTTTCAATAGATGGCTCTGGCTGATTTGTTTACTGAATAATGATAGATGTTTTTGGCATTGTTAGAAAGGTTTGACCTTTGTCAACCATATTCAGTCAACGAAGCTTTGAGTTTTATACAACAAAATTGGTTTTTTGAGCATTCAGTATGTCAAGTTTTGTGCTAAATAAACAACATTTGCGGGAAGTTTTGATTTTCTTTTTTAATTGGAAGAAAAGTGCCGCTGAAGCGCATCGATCGCTTGTGGAAGTATATGGTGAATCTGCGCCATCTGATAAATCATGTAGAGAGTGGTTTCGACGCTTCAAAAATGGTGATTTTAGTGTCAAAGACGAGGAGTGCCCGGGCCAGCCGAAAAAGTTCGAAGACGCCGAATTGGAGGAATTGCTCGATCAAGATCCGTGCCAAACGCAACAAGAGCTTGCAGGATCGTTGGGAGTCACTCAGCAAGCAATTTCCGTGCGCTTAAAAAACATGGGAATGGTTCAAAAGCAAGGAAATTGGGTCCCATACGAGTTGAAACCACGCGACGTTGAAAAGCGATTTTTCATCAGTGGACTGCTGCTCGAACGACAACAAAGGAAAGGTTTTTTGCATCGAGTTGTTACCGGAGACGAAAAGTGGATACACTACGATAACCCCAAGAAGAGAAAATACTATGCTCGGCCTGGTGAATCATTGCCATCGACGTCAACATCAACGCCAAAGTCGAATATTCATGGTCTGAAGGTAATGCTGTGCGTTTGGTGGGATCAGACTGGGATAGTGTACTATGAGCTGCTAAAACCTGGTGAAACAGTTACTGGCCAACGCTACCAACTGCAATTAATGCGTTTGAGCCGAGCATTGCGTGAAAAATGCTCGGCCCCATGTGGCAATTGTCGTTAAAAATTACTTGGAAACGTTGAAATGGGAGGTCCTACCCCACCCGCCGTATTCGCCAGACATTGCTCCTTCTGATTATTGGTTGTTCCGACGGATGCATCACGATTTGGCTGGACACTGCTTCACTTCTTCCGAAGAAATTCAAGAATGGCTCGATTCATGGTTTGCGTTCAGAGAGGACTCATTTTTCAGAGATGGAATCTGAAAATTGCCAGAAAGGTGGACAAAGGTTGTGGCTGCCGATGGACAATACTTTGAATAACATGTTTTTTCATTTTGATAATAAATAAAATGTTTTTTTAACGAAAAAAAAACGGACCGAATTAATTTGTACTCCCAATACATGCATTATTTTTTGTTTTCTAGTTTTGTGTATCTGTGGTCATTTATTGGTGCACTCACCCTAAACTGCTTTAAAACTATTTATTTAGTATATTTATGAATTTTAAAATAAATATTGCTTCTGATTTTTTAAAAATGAGATTTTGTCATTGAGCATTTAGTGTTTGTTTATCTTCACTTGAATCTTGAAAAAAAAAAATCCTCCTTCCTCTATTACACTTTACTTGGATTTTAAAATGGAAAAAAAAAAAAAAAAATCCTCCTCAAATATTTGTTTATCTTCAGAAAATAAAACTCTTAAGATTTTTGATTTAATTTTATGCTTTATTTATTAAAAAAGAGAGAATCGGGAGTACAGCAATGATCAATGTCAGCCTTGAAAAAGAAGCTTTTAAAATATTTTCTTTTAGGAAAATTAGTTTCAGAGGTTGAAATTTTCCCCAGTAGAACTAGTGCTGTGCCATTAGCCATAAAGTAGTAGCATAGAACAATGTCAAAACAAAAAGTACTGAAATCTGATTATTCACATATCGTGAGTTGTTATTATTAAGAGTATGGGTTTTTATTTCTTATGGAGTATGTCAGAGCCAAAGATACTGGACTAGACAGATCTCCAAGCTAGTTTTCTACTTTTATCATTACATTTCATTTTTTTAATGCTTGCATATAATTGAAATTTGATTCTTTGTTTTACATTAACTTAAAATTTTACATCACATAAAACGTTTTATGCCCCCCCCCCCACCTCTCTTTCTTCCTGTTCTTTAATACAGTTGAACTAGTTAAGATGCTCATGGTTAATAAGCGATTATGCTTAATACACGAAATTTTTTCAGTCCCTTGAATGTCATCCATAAGACTAATGACAGATTTTTGGTCCTTTGAGGAAAAAAATTACACTTAAAACGAGAATTCATAGATCAAGATGCAAATTCTGATAAAAACAACTGTTTCTGAATAGTAATATTTTCTTTATTTAACATATTAAGGCAAACATTGTTAATTGGAAATATGGTAGATATTTTAATAAAAAAAACCCCTCTAAATTAACAAAATTACAATTCTTTGATCCTGCATTCTAACATTCTTTGTCTCTCGCTCAGTGTATGTTTTCACTGTGGTAGAGAGAAATAAACACGTTTTTGTCGCTTTGTAACTTCTCCTTTCTTTGCATGGTGTATGCTGTCATTTCTTCTTTTTTCCTCTCGTACAAAGTAAGAAAGCATCCCTAGCACTGTGTATCTGTGCCATTATACAAAAACATGACTCTGAAAGCCATAGTGCATAAAATCATGCTAAGTTTCGGAATCAATGTTACATATCCTGCTAAAAAATCCAGAAACAACAGAGAAAAATTAACTGTTTATTTGTCAAAGAGAATGAAGGTAAAAACCAAGAAATACAATGGTGTATAAAAGATATTGTTCAAATGGCGTACTCAAGCTCATGTAAATCTCTGACTAGTCAATAGTGAAAAAGAAAACATCAAAAATAGCAGACACAAAAAAAAAAAAAAAAAAAACTGTTGATGGTTAAATCAATTTAAAAATTGGTATGAAATCGTGTATAACCATGTTTTTAGTGAAGAATCAGTAGTGAATACTTAAGATATAGTGTGCTTTTGGAAATCACCGAAGTATATATTGGTTCTGTTATCTTCAATGTGATGTGGACTGTTTTTCAAAGTAATCAATTAATGTCGATAGAACATCTGCTGTGAAAAGGGATAAACATACTGAAGGGAAGTTCAATAATGATAGAGTGCTAGTCTTATGAAATGCAGATGACACATGAAAATTTTGCTCTTTGTGATAGGTAAATAATGATATCCCCACTGCATTAAAAAATAGAGTTTGCTATGTGAATATACAAACCAGAAGCAGATTTGGATGACTGATAATCTTTTTGTCTCATAGATGTGCAACTTCGACCTGAAAATGCAGAGAAAAAATCTAGGAAGATAGTGTTATATTTGTAGAGAGTCGCACCGACCACTCAAAGAATCTTCAGGGTTTTAAAAATGTCCATGTCGAGTTTTTAGCACTAAATTAAAGGTGTGCCTGGGAGATGAATCAGAGTGCAATTAAGGCCTGAAAACAAAATTGACAAAAATGTCTAGTTCATCAGTTCCTTGAGGAATGATGTAAACATGAACAGCAGTCATCTGTCATTTTAATAAAATGGAATGCACCTGCAGTACATTAGGATAGCGTGAAACCCAAAACAAAACTGTTTCTGGGAAACCGATTTTACAACAAATAAATGGGATGCTCAACACGATGAACTAGATAACCCTCTCCTGCCTCAATATTGAATTTTTGTGAGTCAAGGCATTGGAAAAATCAGATGTTCCTCTAAAAGTAATTGACATTGATGAAGACATCAGTACAAGAGACTGGAAGTTTAAAAAACAATATCAGATGTAAAAAAGATCATCTCTGTGTTTATCACTTCAAAAACAAAGCAGGTAATTGCAAAGATGACCATTCCAAACCCCAGATTATTCTGAGGTTATCTGCTGTTGCAAATGCCTTGAGTGACTCAGATACATTTATAAAAATCATAATGATGATATGATGCTGGTATAATCATGATTATACCAGCTGTTAATGAGGTTTTAAATATACGTTAACAATTATTATGATTATGCCTGCTGTTAGTGAGGTTTTAAATGTATGTATATATTAGTATGTTGTATAATGCATTTTACTGGCAAGAAAAAAAAAAAAAAAAAAAAAAAAAAATCAAAAGAAAAAAACTATAAAGAAACTCATGAAGATTAAACAAATATGATTAAAGTTGTATAATTCTTTTGTCTTCCAAGTTTTGTTTACTTTTTGCTATGCTAACAATATCGTTACACAAAAATTAATAAGGATAGTGTTTTATTACATTAAAAATGAAAGCCCCATCAAAAGTACTAAAAGTGATTTTAATAACTGGATTGTGCTTCAAAAATTTAATATTTTCTTCTTTGTGTTAAAAAAATTAGCCTACCAAAAAAATTATTTTTGTAGTTTATTTTTTATTGTAATGTATTAATTGACAACAAAGCCAGGTTTG